>VWZE01016008.1:111635-169697 GCA_013396675.1 Eubucco bourcierii
GTCATTGGCTGCTGGAATGGGCTGCCCAGGGAGGTGGTGGAGTCACCGTCCCTGGAGGTGTTCAAGGTGGGTTTGGATGTGGCACTTGGTTCCATGGTCTAGTCTTGAGGTCTGTGGTAACGGGTTGGACTTGATGATCTTGAGGTCCTCTGGACGTGAGGCCTTGAGTAACCTGTACTAGTGGGAGGTGTCCCTGCCTATGGCAGGGGGTTGGAACTAGATGATCCTTGAGGTCCCTTCCAACCTTACCATTCTATGATTCTATGATCTTTGAGGTCTCTTCCAACCTTGGTGATACTGTGATCCCCTTATCATATCTGCTTCCTGCTGCAAATCCATTGTGAGATCTTGCTCTTTCTTTTTTTTCCCCATTTTGTAACTCAGAGATATATTTAGATTAGGAACAGTTGGATTGTTTAGTAGTCTATTCAGGCAGTGAGGAGTTCAGGAGAAACTGAAGAATTCACATCTGTATCATCTAAATTTGAAGTAATTAACATTTGAATGTTTCTATGTTAATACACTGTTCAAGGATGGAAGAGTGTTTGCTTGCAATCCATTGACAATACTTTGTTCAACTCTGTTTGCCCTATTAGGTTTTTAAATTAGTGATAAGTTTTTTAGTGTGTGCTTTCCTGAATAAAAAGCAGGCACCGTATCCACTCAGGTCTGAGAATACAGCCCTAAAACAGAACAGAAACAGAATACCACCTACTTGATTGCTCAAGACTCACAGTTCATCAGGAGTGCCATTTGAAAATGTTAAACCATGACTGGTAATCTAATCTAGTCCCCAAACTCCCGTGCTAACACAGGCACTCCCAAGGACAGTGTTAGAGGTTAGGTGCATTGTTTCAGTCACAGTCTCTGCCTTCCCTTGCCACCACCCTTGAAATTGTTGCAGCACATTTTCTGCCAACTTGTGGACCAATACAGATCGCATTCCAGGATTGGGCAGAAGTCTTGATGGTTAGGTCTGGGCTGCCTTTCCTCAGATGATTCAGCCAGTTCACATATTCGCACAGCACTTCCAGAAGACTCCCCAAATAAATGGGTCCAGCAGGAGCAACCACCTGCATTTGAACTCCTTCCTCAGTGTACCCTGCAGTCTGAGGCAAATCAAATCCAGGAAAAAACAAGTCAACTCCTATCTTTATGTGCACAGCAAAACAGGCTTTCTCAATAAGCACCAGATTTAAGTGTGCATAAAAACTGCAGCAGATGAGCTGCGCACACAGAGTGCATTGGGTCATGCCATGGCTTGGACTCAGTATGCAGGTCTCCCAGGAGCACAGGAACAGGGAAGTAATTTAACAGGCAAAGAGGGTTTGAAAATGCTTATTTAATACTTTATGGAGCCAGATCTTCAGCCAATACAGATCAGTATAGCACCACTACCTATGAGGACAAGAACATTGCTAAAAAGTATGGGGCTTTCAAACATTTCATACAAATTTTCACATCTTATCAAGCTGATTCATGTTGGTCAAAACAAAGGATATTAATTTGTACATTAAGTAGTGACACAATGTATTGTCTAGTTCTTGAACATGACAAATATCGACACTTCACATAGTCTTTAAAAACCAAGAAGAACAATCCTGAGTACTATAGGGAGTATATTCATTTTAGTCCCCAAACTTTTGTAAATCAAAATCTTTGTATAAGAACAAATATTAGCTAGCCAGACTTGACTGCCAGGAATTATGTCTAGTGCTGGAATTTTGTAGTATTGGCTAATTACTGAGGGTTAATGGTAATTACTAGATGATGCGACATTGCAAAGTCTGTTGTCCTAATAAAAGGTCCTGTGTAAAATGTGAAAACTTTACATTCTGGTTCCCATGATATACATCAGTCCATCACAACTGAATCTGTTTTCTAGGGTCTAGAAATCTAGGAAATCTTGATTAGTATTTAATAATTAAATCATTTTTTGTGCTGATTATTTGTATCACAAAGGATAAAAAAAATGTTAGAGAAATTGCTTTGTTTCGCTTACACTAAAAACCAAACAGAAAAAAAACCACTTCCGTTTTCAAAGACCTCTCCTGTGGAAACAAGGCAGAGCAGAAGATCTAATTTTCACATACCATGAATATATATATAAGGTCCCCCAGTTAACTATTATCAGGAGTTTCTTTATAGGCTTCAGTCAGTCCTTTTTGCCTTCCTGCACACTGCCTTAAATTAAATTGCTTCCCAGATCTAACACTGTTTGAAAGAAAAAATAGTCTAAGAAGGCAGAAGACAGTTAGAAGCACAGTAAAACCAGACAAGTGTCAGAGAAATACAGTTGCAGTTTCTCATAGTCTATCAGTATGGCATCACAGCAGGGTAGGGAGAGGTGCTGTCTGTTTGTTTAAATAGATTAAGTAGCTGAATATTTTATACTTATTTTAAAGGATATATTCTTCATATTTCAAGGTGAACCAGAATACTCTGCTTTCTGTTACAATCTGATAACTGTCATACGTATTAAAACTAACTAAAAATATTGGAAAGCATATACCAGCACTGTTCCAGTTTTCTAAACTCTCAGGAATGGTAAAATGGGAATGGCTGCAAGATAAAAGTGCAAATAGTCTCTCCCTTTAGCATGGAGGGAATAAAAAGCAAACAGCAAAGTGAGAGGGAAATAAAATGTGGGGAGACTTTTTCTAGTATTCACAAATGAATGCTAAAAATTATGGGCTTCTGCCACAACCATTGTTTGCAAAGAGGCTGCTGAGGCATGATAAACAGCTTACCAACTTCTTCAGCACCATTTCTCAATGAGCCTCTTGATTTGATTGGTTTGCTTGCCTTTGCAGATTTAAATGTCTTTTTTCTCTTCCCCCTCCCCCCCCCCCCCCCTTTTTTTTTTTCTTTGGTGGGGAGATAAGTTTGCTTTATAGTCTGTTTCTTTACAGAAGCAGTTCTGCTTCTCTGAATGACAGCATAATTTTCTTTTTAAAATGTCAAGATTTTTCATATTGCTACCTTGCCTGGTGGGTCCAGGGTATTTGATTGCAATTACTGAGTTGTGGATCTTCACACAGAGGCTTTGCTAAGCACTGTATGTACATCACTGAAGTCAACTGTATCACACTCTGTAAAGCAAAACAATGACGAAAGCCCTTGAATATATAAATCTAAGTCATACAAGTAACCAAGGGCAATGTAGGATGAGCAAACTTTGAGTTCAGAAAAACATTTTAAAAGTTGTATGCTTTCATTTTTCCTTTGTCTGCACAAGTGAGTTGAACAGCCTAAAGGAACAAGATTTCTCTTGAGATTCTGCTGCGCTCACTACATACAAACAACTATTCAGCACTTTTCTTTCCCCTAACTAGAAATTTTAAAAAGAAACAGGAGAAACTGGGAAATAAGCAAAAACTGTTATGTAGTAAATTATTTAATTAGCTAGTGAATGTCTGGAGGAACCACGAAAGATTCCTGACTAAATGACATTATGCAATGTAAGAACTTGAATGTTCATGTAGATAAATAACTGAACACAACTTTTCTTAAATAAATTATTAAATGTTTATTCTTCTGCCAGTAAAAAAGCCCAAAAATAACTTACAATCAGAGTTGATAAAAATGGACATATTAATACCCAGCAAAAAGTTTGCTACCATAAGTTTTGCTACAGAAGTCAAAAGCTAACACAGTAGTGATCCATCATTCTCACAAGTTTAGCAGCTTGGCTTAGATAGAGGTGGAACTAGCTTGGATTTTTGCTAAAAATATGACAGATTATAAGCAAAGAAGAACCCACAGGCAGAGGTGTGTGAGGACTTTAAGCTAATCTAAATTGAAAGCAAGTACAGGTCATCTAGAAAAAAGGATACTCAAAAAATTGATACAGCCAACTGCTCAGTCCCAGAGGCACTGGATCAAGTCAAAGGGGTAGAGTACTGAGATGAGGTTAGGACAGTCACAAAATGGTGCCCTGAGTTACACTTACAAGTTGGTGTAAATTGTATATTCAAGCCCCAGAACACAGTAATACTTTCAACAGTTGCAGAGTAAAATTCCTGAAATTCTTTTGAAAACTCTAAGACATGTTGAAGAAAATTAATATCAGAAAGCCACTCATTTGCAGGTTTAGACTAGATCTTAGGAAAAAGTTCTTAAGTAGGAGTGCGGTAATACTCAGGAATAGGTTGCCCAGACAGGTTCTGAATGCCCCCTCCCTAAAGGAGTCCAAGGACAGGTTGGCTGAGGCCTTCAGCAACCAAGTGTAGTTGAGAGTTGTCCCTGCTGATGGCATGGAGGCTGGAGTAGATGATTGCTAAGATCCGTTCCAACCTAAGCCGTTCTATGACCCTGTGACTGCAATGCAATAATTCTTCTAGTCTTTTAACTTTTAGTATTTTTATGCTAAAGCTTTATTTCATGCTGTCTTGTATGCTCAGCAGTTTATTATCATTAATAAACATTCCTGATGTTAAAACAATCTAATCTATCAAAAATTAACTAGTTTTTAAATGTTTTGGAACAAAGATTATCTTTTCAACTGTGTACAGGGAGAGTCTGGATCTTATTATGGTTATAGCTAATGGAATTTTAAAAATAATACAATTATCTACCCTCACACAGAGGCAGTACTGACTTCTCTTTGGTTCCAGTTAAGAAAGCACACACGAAATTCAACTCATTCAATACAACCAAAGCCTCCAGTAGATGGATAGTTTCCAGTGCAAGCAAATATTTCGTAAAACATAGTACTCAACATTTCACATACTTCAGGCTTTGAAAAATAACATGCATCAAGTCAAACCATTGGGTTTACTAATGCCTTATTTTCTAGTTTTCTCCTAAGAATGTTACTCAGCAAGGCTTTATTACAGTCAAAATACATACCTGACTAGTTAAGAAATCTGATATACTTCACTAAAAGTAGCATTATGCCATGTACTCAGTTTTGTTGAAGAAGGAAGAATGCCTTGTTTTTCTGGTAGGTTTTTTTTCAGTGTTGTTCCCAAGTTGGAACATGGGAAGTTCTGCTTAGATGATGGGAAAACAAATCTACTATGATGATAATCATAGAATGGTAAGGTTGGAAGGGACCTCAAAGATCATAATTCCACTAGTACAGGTCACTCAAGGCCTCGTCCAACCTGGCCTTGAACACCTCCAGGGAGGGAGCATCCACAACCTCCCTGGGCAACCTGTGCCAGTGTCTCACCACCTTCACTGTAAAGAACTTCCTCCTAACATCCAGTCTAAATCTCCCCTCTTCCAGTTTAAACCCATTGCACCTTGTCCTTTCGTTGCAAGACCTTGTAAATAATCCCTCCCCGGCCTTCCTGTAGGCCCCCTTTAGATACTAGAAGGCTACTATAAGTTCTCCTCAAAGCCTTCTCCTCTCCAGGCCGAAGAACCCCAACTCTCTCAGCCTGTCCTCATAGCAGAGCTGATCCAGCCCTCTGATCATCTTCGTGGCCCTAAGTTAATACTAAAACAGGTTGCCTAGGTAAGATGTGGAATCTTGCTCTGTGGAGATGTTAAGTACTTCTCTGATCTATTTAGATATAGTTGAAGCAGAGGGGTAGACTAGATGACATCTGGAGGGCCCTTCCAAACGGAATTCAGTCTGTAGGACTCTTCTGCTCATTTAGATATCAGTAAAAATTGAGGCTGAGCTGTCCCTGTGTATCTCAATGTATTCCAGTTCATGTCTGTCTCTCTAAGCAGTAATTTGCAGCATAAATGTATGATAATTTTGCATTAATTTCTGAGGTTTAATCCTTTGATTTTTGGGGGTGGAATTCCCTGCTCTTAGTTGTGTTACCTTACACTAGATGCAAATATGTCTGTTGTGTAATATGTCAGGTTAGGCACCAACTTCACACATTATGATCACTATATTAGTTTTTCTATGCCATTCAGTATTCTGCAAGAGATGTAGCAGAGTAAGAGCAGCAATGTGTCTATTTCTACTCTTCACTCTAAACCATTAGGTAGCAGCTGAATATTCTCCTCTGATGCTATTATTGGGAGTTACAAGAGAAAATAAGAATGCTAGAAGGTGTTTGCCACTACACAGCATTTTAAAAAAGCAGTGCATCTAATTTTGTCCAGTGTGGAAATTATATAGTACCAGCATATTTCAGGAGTCTGTTTCTTATAAATGCATATGCTGGAAGCTTTTCCTAAGCATAAGTTACGTTCATACTCCATGCCAGCACTGAAATACTAGCCAGACAGGCCAAAGACTAGACTATGTGCTAGTAGTGGGGTTTCCATGAGGTGAGATGTCAAGAAAAATAAGTAGTTTCTCATCACGTTTCTTGTATTTTTGACATTATACCAAAGCTATGACTGTGACCAGCTGTGATCATCCATTAACACCTCTTCCTCCCCTTAGTATTTGTCTGTTAAGGTTTTCCTTCTGTGCTTATTCTGACATTCTATTTAGTTTTCTTAAATACTTAATTTCTCAGATACTTGTAAGCATTTTCTGATTTGGATCCAGAAAGATGTTTATTATCAAGCTATTAACTCGATATACATTAATTTTCTGCAAGGAGTTTTGAAACAAGATTTCAACAAATCAGAGAGGAAATGGGTTGTTCTTAATTTCTTAAATGTTCTTAATATCTTCTCAAATGTCTTTGAAGAACATTTCTTTCAAAACTTTCCATTTCACCTCCATCCTCTGCCACCTAAAGTGTACCTTACTTCCAAATTCTTTTGCTGTCTCTCAGGTCTACTGCCATGCATTCCCAATTCTAAAAGCACTTCCCCAGTTTCCTATCTTTCCCCTTCATTCATCTGTCCCCAAACTGCACTCTTCCTATGCTTCCAGTGTTTTCCCTCCCCATTTATCAACACTTTTACTGTGGCAGCTTGCATCCTCATTAGACAGTTCATTAACTACTTTCTAGTGAGGTAAACTAGGTTGGGGCAGTCAGCACTTAAAAAGTCCCTTGTTTTGCAGTCTTGATCCCAGCATGCATGTTAATGTCAATAACAACAAAACCAAAAATTAATCTGCATGCATAGGTTAGAAATGATTGCTCATTTGAGAAGAAAAGTGTTAAACTAAAAATGGTAGAGTCGAAAACATCCAATCTATTTGGAGAAGTTTTCATGTACTGTCTCCCTTTTCATATCAGCAAAGTCAGAGCAGAGTGGAAGAGACTTCAAGTAAGGAATAGCAGCAGCCAGGATGCAGCCTGGCTCAAACTGTTCTGGCAGGGATTTGACTGATCTGCTCCAGATAAGTCTTAACTCCCAGTACAGCTGGTATCAGCTGAGAAGCCATTAAAATGAATCTATAAACTGCAGGAAAGCATGATTGTGACATGTTTTGTTTCTAGCTTGTTAAACCAGTAACTATTATTTCAAGTATCTGTCATTCCCACCACCATTTACTTCATATTGACAATGAAGAAAACTCATTTGTTTTATAGTGAAGCTTAATTCACTTCATGGTTGGTTTCTTTCTTTGGTTGTCAATCCCAGATCTCTGAGAAAAAAAAATGCAGTCAGTTTTATAGCAAGCTAAGTGAACTGTAACTAAACTGCCAGTACTTTAGAAAAGGCTTCTTTCTGATTACAGAAGAATTTCTTTTGAGAGGCATATAGGATCAAAACCTCCCTTTGGAATCATATTAGCCAAGACTGCCAGTCACTGACTATACCCAGACTGGCTAGTGATCTGTGGATATTTGCCCTTCAGTTTGTATGGTTTTTTTAATTAAACTTGACAACTCCAGAAGAAATTAACTCTGAAGGTGACTGTCTGTTGGTCTTTAGCCTTTTGTGTCTCCAACAGCCAACTGTTCTTACAGTAGTCAAGGACATGGTTATAGCTGGGTCAGGAGTGCCCAGAAGAGAGAAACCTTTATAGTATAGATGCAGTTTAAGTAGGAAAACAGTCTTGTGGTCATTCAGCTTGTTCTATTCACAAACTATTTCCAATGAAGGTTTCTGTAAGCTGTGTCTGAACTAGCAGGGTTTGGCCATACAACAGACCTTTCCCAGGGTGGATAATACTTAAACACACATTAGTTTAACATATTCAGGCCAAATGTGTCTATATAGAATGACAGTAGAAATGCAGTTTCTGAAAGCTGGGGGAAAAAATTGGTCTGCTTATGGTTCTGTTTTATTTTGGATCAAAATGCTTTTTTTAGCTCTTCTATTCTGAAGTGAATTGTGTAGTACTAACAGTAACAAAACCAACCAAACATATCCCCACAGCATCAGGGATTTTATCCTGGTTATGAAAATAAACCAAGCACTAGAGAAATGTTTCCCGAATGTAGTTGTACAAATAGAAGTTGTACTGAACTGTCCTGTACCAAGGCAGAAATTCCTCCAATAGCTAGGAGAAGGCACATACTGCAGCAGGAGGTCATTTCTTGAAACGGAGCTACACAAGGCCTTTTAAGCTAAGCACATGGTTGGGATGGGGTTTTATTGAAGCCTGGTTTAAGATTCATACACTCAACACTGTGCTGAGTTCTTCAGGGATATTAAAATCTGGAGTTTTGTTCAGGTGCTCTGTTTGAACAGGCCTTGAACAACTGGCCAGTCTTTCCTGAGCATATTTGTCTTATTACTACCAAAAAATAAAAATCAGAGATATGCAGAATGTGTAGATACAACTGAAGACTCCAGGCAGCAGCTGCTACTGCAGAAACCATTAAGGGGCCTGATGCACTGGAAGATCATTTATCTATAACACAGACCATACTGAAGCTCAGAGAACTGTGTGGTTATTTCTGCTGTGTCCTCCACGTTGCCTGCTGTACATGGCAAGAGACCCATGAAGGTGTGAGCCAGTAAGAATAGCTGCAAAGGCAACCTGCAGGGGGACCTTCAGGCATTCAGACCTTCCAAGTGCTGTCTGTCCCATGCTGCCCTTTGTTCTCTTCACTTAGGCTTTCCTCTCTTACTTTCTCCTGACCTACCTTGTCCTCATGACTTTCACTGCCCTTCAAATGCCTTCTTTTGTGTTACCTGACACGTAAACAAACTAGAAGATGAATCATAACATAAATGACACTGTGTTAATAAGAGACATTAATTCCTTTTGTGTTGTTCCTCGCCTTCATGCTTTTTCTATTGTCCTTGGTTGCGTTCTTGGTTACTTGTCTATTTAGACTGACTCTGTGCTAGGAATCACCTACTACTTGTGTCTGCAGAGTATTCAGTGTGAGGTTATCCCCTTTTTCAAAGCCTCTAAGCCCACCCATAATAAACATCATTAACGAAAGCCCACATGCATTTAGTGGGATGTCATCTGTTTTATCAGCCCACTGGTTCAGAATTTTATCTCACAGCAAAGGTTTGGTCTGATACCCTCATGTCTTCCTCTAGCCCTCAAGTTCCCATGCAGTACAGCCACAGTCTGCATAGAGTTCAGTCTGCTGGCACTTTTTGAAGTTGTTTCGCTCTGTGCAACACACCTCCTTCCTTCACTGTCATTCAAGACACATGTGACTCCATATAGCTTCTGTTTCACTGCTTGTTATCATACGTGCTAAAACTATACTGCCACAGACAAGGATAGAACTAATATATTTTGCCTGGTGGTTTTAGTGGCACTGATACTGAAACAGCTCATTGACTGCATCTGCCTACTCTGACTTTAGCAAACAGTAAGTATTGCACTGGCAGCATACATCCTAGTTTTCACCTTAGGCTTAATAAATCTAAAACTAGCAAAATTATTCATAGAAACTATGAGCATTTAAACTTGCAGAGTTCTCTCTATGGGCTGTGCTTGAGATAGTAAATGAACCTGGTCTTGATTTTGGCAATTGACATTTTGTGAGGGTACAAAAAGCAAGCCACTTGTCATAAATAATCTCATCTTTCTTTTTTTTTTTAAATTTTGTTGCACCTCAAACTTAAAGCATCCAATGGGAAAACAATGACACTCTGAGGTTAACTACTAGTTTTAAGTAATTAACTTCTATTGGTGGCCATAGCTAAACTAATTGAATTCAGTAAAACTGAATACTGTGAACCCGCATAGACATAGCTTGATCTCTCTGCCACTATGACAGAGTGAAACTTAAATTATGCATATTTCAACCCAAATAATCCTATAGTGCATTTTACAAGCCTGCCCAGGAGATACACCAAACACATGATTGCAAATACAGCAGCCAAAGTTTAAGCTTTGAGAATGTAGCAATCTTGTCTACATAAGATAAATGATGTAACTTGGATTTTGTCCAGGATACCCACTTCCTCTCCTCCCCTGCCGTCTCCAAAAATAAGCTCTTTAGTGGCCATGAGAAATCCAGAATTCAGGTTTTGCATATCCACCCCCAGCCCCAACTACAACCAGTACTTCTTCTTGGTTCTAAGGAGGATTCAAAAGGCACAATATGCAGGTTGAGCTTCCTTTTAAATATTTGATACTGCTAAGAAGGCTGAGAAATACCAAGATCTAAGAAAGAAGCTAACTTTAAAGTTTACTTCTTTAAAAAGGCAGTCAAAATTCAGCATTGTATCTTGAATTATTTGTGCTTTCCAATGTCTTGTAGTCTTCCTTTGCTATTAGAAGTCTGCATTCTAGGAAGGAAAAATCCAACTTTATAAAAGAAATAGTTGCCTAGAAGGTTACAGACTCACCACATCCATGATCTGCATGAGGCTGAGAGTGAAATAGACAGTGAGTGGCTGGGAATCATTTGCAACTGGTCGCTCCAGAGGGTTGTAATTTTTCAGTAGATCTTTGTAAAGCTTCCTTTGGAACTCTCCTTGCAGGGACTCTTCAGGCAGAGGAATAAATACATAAAGGAGTAGGATTGTACATCATAAAGCTAGGACATAAGCTTTTTTCCTGCTATCAGATATTAACTATCTGTTCTTGCTGCATTCCCAGAGAATTGCAACTGTAGTTCATATAGCTCATTAGGTAATACAGCAAAATCTTATCACAAATGTTTCACTCTTTATTTTCATTTCAGCCTGTAAGGGGGATTCCTTCTCTGATCATTTCTTGGCTGGCAAGCAGTGATAAATTTTAAATGCTAATGATGCCTTGTTAACATTATACACCCTTTGGTCCAGCAGCAAGAAGTGATGAAGAGGAAATACCTTACCTGCATTTTGACACCTGTTCTGGCACAGCTAGAACCAGAAAGCAGAACACAAATACAGCAGAGGGCATCAGCAAGACAGCAAGAGAAAAATGGCCACAGGTTAGACTGACTGTTCTCAGACTGCTTCAGACTGAGAACTCGGGGCAAGTACTCTCCACTTTGTTCATGCATCTATGCATAAAGTGGGGTAAAGGGTTCCTGGCACAGAAGACAGGCACTACATTAATATACATGATAACGGTCAGGGGTTTCTGTCGTTTTTACACTTCTAATCCAGGGAGGGTCTTTATTCTACCGTTTTTCTGTGGAGGGAGGTAGAGCAGGTTCGCATGAATGGAACACGTCCACGTGAATGGAGCGGAGTAAATCAGGGACAAAGGCAGTTCCAGAACGAAAGGAAATCTGGGTCAGGGTAAGAACAGGTCCTCTGCATGCAAGCCGTCTCTGTCCCTGCTCCAGACGGACTTCCCTGTTTTCTAGTCCTGAGCTCTCTCCCACAACATTTCTGCCCTGAGGCAGCTACCATTTCGGTGCCTTGGCAGAGTTTGCGCCCCAATCCCCATCGCTCCATCCGTCATCCATGTTCGCAGCCAGTGCTGGCGAGCCCACAGAGCGGCCCGGGACCGAGCCACAGCCACAGCGGCAAGACGTGGGGAGACGGCTGAAGAGGACCGCGAGAGGCCGCGGAGGACCCGGGGCAGCTGCCCTTGCCCGCCCGCCGCACCGCACCTCGACTCCCTGCGGCTGCCCGCGGAGCTCGCTGTCCCCGCAGCCGCGGGAGGAGCGCGGCGTTCACTCACCGTGCACAAGCCCCGCCGCCGCCAGCAGCCACACAGCCAGCTCCTGCAGGCCCATTCCGGGAGACCCGGCGCGGCGAGGGAGGGTGACAGCACCAGCAGCTTCTCCTGCCGCCAAGCCCCGCAAGCCCCGAGCGACGGATCCGGGCTGCCGGGAACCGCTGGGAGCCGCCGGCGCCCCGGGGACCTCCGGCAGCTCGGCCCCTTCCTGCGCCCGCACCGGAGCTCGCCCTGTGGCGCTACCGGCTCAGGCGGAGTGGGAGGATGCTGACAGCCCGCCTCCGCCTCCTGCCTCTCCTGATGGATTTCCCTCCCTTCCCTAATCCTTGAGCGTCCCTGGGCCGGAGGGGAGGGAGCGGAGCCGGTCACCAGCTGTTGCCCCAACCGAAGCGATGGGATGTGCTGGACAAAGCGACCCCAGCATTACAGAAACGGGAGCGGGGGCAGCCTCCTCCCCTGCTGGGCAGCCGCACCCCACCCGCAGCCCTCGCCGCTCTCACGGGGCCTGTCCCCGAGCCCCGGCAGTTCACGCCCACCCACAGGGACCCCGGTGCCGAGGGGAAGACAGCCTGTCCGCGCTAAGCCAAGCAAAAGGCCAAAAGGCATCGAAGCCCTGAGAGTCGCGGAGCTGCTCTCACAGCTGCCCTTCTCAGCCCAAGTGCCAGCAGCAGCAACACCTGCTGCTGTCGAGGCCATGAATTACTCAAGGGGCAGCAGGGTGGCCCAGACAGGATAACTGCAGCTTGGACAAAGCCAGGCAGCAGGACAGAAGGACAACCAGGTTGGGGATTCAAGGCAGGGCAAGTCCTACTGGCCTCTGCCAGGAGTTTGGCTTCGGTCACATTTTGGGGAGGAAGGAGATAGGCTAAATGATGTTGCACACGTGGCTGTTAAGTTCCCAACAGAGGTGCAGGGCTGGGGGCTCAGGTGCTAGATGCTTTGTCTAGATAAGGAAAAACATCTATGGCTGAAGGGCATTGTGTTTAGCGCTTGGCAAAGTGATGACTGCGCTCCTGTGTGGGGTAGATAAAATGCACCACAGCTGGAAAGTAAGCCTAGAAAATTCAATGCATTTTGTTCATTGTCTGGTTCCCATTTGCAACTTCCAGCACATTTTTGACAGCGTGTATGGATTCTTTCTGTTCAACCCCCTGACCTTGAAATCTGATTGCTGCATTCAATGAATATCCTAGGCAGCTGTATTTAGGGGAGAAAGGTATTGAAGAGGGTCCACATTTGCAAGAAACCAAATGCTTGTTTTTAAATAACCCAGCAAACAACATTTTATTAGTCCATCGTAATTATCCACTTTAAAAACCCAAGTAAACTGGTTTGTCTGAAGCACTGACCTAACTTATTGTAGCTACTGTTTAAATATTTTTAAGTGTTCAGCACAGGACCAGATGAAACTGGGGGCAACCCAAGCAGCCAAGCACATTGGTGCATGATAAATTGCAGCTGTAACAACAGAAACCTGAAAACATTCCCCTTTTCACATGCATCAACATGCTGAGCAGCTTTACCAAGAGGTGGTAGAAAGCAGCAAGGAATTCCAAAACCCAAACCATAGCTGATGTAGGGCCATACAGTGTTGAAGTTCTCAGGTGTTATTTTTAACAGTCCATTTAGATTAAGTTTTTCTCTCTCTCTCTCTCTTTCTTTTTTTTTTTTTTTTTTTTTTTTTTTTTTGGTGGTAGTTTTGGTTTTTGTTTCATTTTTCTGCAAGATTTTGACCTTTCTCAACCTCCTAGCAAAGAGGACTAAGTCACTAATAGAGCTCTATTTTATTCACAGAGAAAGTGTTATTACCCATTTGTACTTCAAACCTTCCAGTGCTCTTAATACCTGGATTTTTGGCTTGTCTCATTTTGGAAAAGAAACTAATTTTCTTTCCTCCTTCTTCTGTAATCCATTGCTGTTTTGGCACAGGTGCCCCAGATCTTTCTAGGTGTACAGTAAACATAAATTATTCAGCAAGATATCTGGTGAGGATATCTACAGTTCATGGCTGACCTCTACTGTTGGCTTATTATTTTCCTCTGCACTTTGCTTTGTTGGCAGCTGTCTTACCTGGGTTGTGAAGGGAGAGTCAACAGAGGAAGCTCTGCAGGAATCATGCACAGCCCAATGTCCTCAAGGGCTCCTGTTAGGGGACTCAGAAGTTGAACCCTTCAGGGGATAGTGCTGAAAGTCAAAATTCCAATAATATAGGCACTGATATAGTGATAGTAACTATTTGGTTTTGATGTTAGCAAATTGAATTTTACAGGCACTTCAGAAATTCTTCTCTTTAGATACTCTTTAACAGTTGTCAGCAGTCCAACTCCTTGGTTAAACTCTGTTCAGTCAGGTGCATCCCTTTGAAAGGGTTTCCCTTTCTTGGCAGAGATTCCAGTGTGAATGCACATGAACAACAGAAGAGGTTACACTGGCTTTCTGTTAGACATCCTGGCTAATGAATTTCAGAAGTATTTGTATGAGTTGGTTGCCCAGATAGTAGTAAAGATGTACAAACTCTGTACTGAAGTCCACTAAAAGCCTTCACTTATGGCACAGGTTATTATTGTAAAAATCTGTTGTTTACAACTTCTAAGCAAGCTGTACAGCCTGTGGTCAGCAGAAGCTCTATTTGCCTCCAATTCCCTTCAGAGATAAGACCCACTCTTCTCTGAACTTTAATTCTTCATTCTGTTGCATGCTATCCAGCCAGGTGATTTGGAAGGGGCTGTTTCCCCACCCTAGGTAATAACTTTTTAGATACAATGATAAGTGCAAATTCATTTTACAATTACAGGCTCCAGAAACTATTGTGGGCTGCCCAGCCCACTTCACACAGTTGAGTGTTTGCCAGAATAAAACAAACCCTTAATATCAATTTGTTTCTGTCATCCACTGGACAGAATTAGACATGGCAAATTGTGTCTCTGTGTTGAGTGAATACCAAATATATTCATGGAGATAGTAGTATTCACAGATCATGTATCTTCTCATGAAAGTCAGATATAAGGCAACATTTGTGGCAATAGTTTGCTTCTAATACCGTCATGCTGTCTATTTTTCCTTTACTGGTAAACAAAGAAGTAAATATGGCCTTGTACAAAAGGCAAAAGTCCTCACTGAAGTACTATTTCATGTCTATTTCCAGAGTCTGAGTGAGGCACAGAGCTATTAGAGAGACAGATACGAGATTCTGAATCAATGTGTCTAAAGAAAAGACCCTAACCATAATTGTAAGATATTTGTTTATGCTCAGACAGTATCTTTCTGTTTTTGTTTATAGGGCTAATCTCATCTATTGGTCAGGGAAAAGAAGCAAGGACTAAAGAATATTCAGAATGACACGTGCAGTCATTACGAGATGTCGTAATTGTCTAGGGGTTATAATAGCCCAGAATGTGAGATACCCTGTTTTTCTCTCTGCACAGATTTACAGATGAGCAAAAGGCTCACCTTCCTAATGTGTTATTTGAATTTACTTCTTGGTTATCTTTTTTTTTTTTTTTTCATTTGTAGGCAGCCTTTGTAATTGCATCTCATGTTATTCTCTGTTGTTTACTTTGCACAGCTAGTAGTCTCAGTGATGGAGAATATGTGTGTGATGACCTTTTTTTTAAAAAAACCCAAACTGTCCTGAAACAATTTATTGCTTCTTCTTTGCTAAGAGGTAGTAGGTAGTTTTGATATTGGGTTTTCTGTTCCAGGATAAATTATCAATCTGAAATCTGTACTTTATAGTCTTTATATCCAGTCTTGAACAGAGGTTCACAAATGTAATCTCTTCCCAAATTCTTGCTCTTACAGCAGTATGTGGGTTCCAGAAAGTGACCCATTCCTGAAACAGTCTTCTGCTGGGAAGCATAAAGAAGAGCACAAACAATTCTGTTGTTTAAAAATTCTCTCCCCATTTGGAAAATTAGTGACAGAGAGAACATTTATATTGCTCAAATGTGAAGAACAAGGGTTTGTAGCATCTGCCTAATTAATTTGCATACCTAATAGATGGGGCCCACGGTCATTTCTATAATGTCAGCAGTTTCCAAAATTCATTCTTGGCTTTTATTACAGCTACACACATTTTTAAATTAATAAACTAGACACATTTAAAATTAATAAACTAGTGGCAACACCATTGTGATATTGTGAATGAAATACCTGAAATTAACTGACTGCAGAGATTTCTCAGCATAGCTACACTATGTAGCTATACTTACACATAGCTACACTTACTCGAGGCCTTGAGTAACCTGTACTAGTAGGAGATGTCCCTGCCTATGGCAGGGTGTTGGAACTAGATGATCCTTGAGGTCCCTTCCAACCTTACCATTCTATGATTCTACAGTACAGTTGCTTTCCTGTCAGAAAATAGCATAGGTTATCATTTATGTCATGTTCATCATTTTTCCACTTTGATTTCTGTATAAGTAATTAATTGTTCTTCTCATTTTAGCCGCTTATCAGGTCCTTCTGAGTCATTTTGTAAATCCAGAGCTTGGCATTCATTTCAGAATTAACAGCATCAGAGTCATTTTGCCTTCTTTTTGCAAGAGTGTAAACAACAGAAAGTTGGCAAAACTGCTTTTCTTCTCCATGTTAGTTTTTAAATTACTACATAATTTAGGATTCACAGAAGCTAATTAATGTTGACAAGAAATCTGTGTTTTAGGCCTATGGCGTTAACAGATCCTCATCCATAAGCATCTAAAAATCAACCCTGTCCCTAAGCATACAGCAGAAACTTTCCTTTGTTGAAAAAAAATTACCATCTGGTACAATTTAAATAACTAGTATAATTTCCACCAAAATGGTCATTTGATCCGTAAAGACCATGCTAATAAGACCTTAGTCGCAAAGGTAAACTATAATTCTTTCAAAGACAGAAATATTTAAAAAATTACTTTTTTTCCTTGCAGTGCTAAGTAATGTATCAAAACTGAGAGGAAATTAATTTAAACTTTGGAGTTACAGTTGAGGCAAGAGATACCAAACAGGCTGATCTTGCAAAGCCCAGTTTCTACAGGTAAGATTTCTAAAAAGGAAAAGTAGTCAGGGTTGACTCTAGCAGGACCTTTAGAGTTGTAATGGTGACATTTCAGTTCATCAAATGCATACATTTTTAATATGGCTAAGGGGAGAAAGTTTGGGGGTTTTTTCCCAGGTCTTTGCATTTTATCTTGGACTGCAAGGATTACAAACTTGCAACTCTACTTCTCACTTTGCATAAAACCAGCATTTGCTAATGCTTTATTCCAGATTCACTTTCAAAGTCTCAGTGTCACTCCTAAAGTAAATCAGTCTAGTCCTGATATGATTTATTTTAACTAATCACTGGTGAGGGTAAAATTGATCTTTTTCAAACATGTAGAAAAAAAAGAGGATGTATCATCTTCTATTTTAAATGACATCTTGTCCTTTCTCTGTATTTGCATCTTTGTGCTGGCACAACACATGGATATCAACAACAGCCTACAAAGGCAGAAATGCCATGGTGAATTGTTAGAGATGCGAGAGGGATTCATCACTCCTGGCTCCATAGAATGGCAGCTGGTCATGGCTCAGTGAAAAATGCTGTATTTCCAAAAGGCTGATGACAGCTTCTTCAAGGACACTGTCATTCAGAGAATAAATCAAAAAATGAATAATTTTGTCAAAATACAGCATATTCGGAGGACACGGATCCTTCGGAGACAGGATGATTTTCAAAATGAGATTCATCACAGGACTCAGAGCAGCTACCAAATTGTTTCACCAGTGTAGGACTGTGAACCTCCTGAGGGTAGAATTGAAACTACTTTAAATACATATTTTGATGGAAAATTCACTACAAATAATTAAAACCACTAGATGTGATCTGTTTTATCTGGATCACTTAAACAGATAAATACAGACTTAGGTACTGTGTGTCTGAAGTGCTGAAGAAGACTGATTGTAGTAGTGCTATACTAGAAAGGTGGGCCAGGCCTTTCCACATGGGCAGCACAGCACAGAGCACACCATACTCTGACTTCCCAAATATGGCAGAAAGCATTTACTGGCTACTAGGCTTTCTGAAAAGCCAAGTGTGTGGGAGTAGTGAGTCCCTCTTCCAGATGGATTTCTGATGTTATTGTTTGTGACAAAATGAGTGGGACAATTCCCTGCTCATTCTTGATTCAGGGTAGACCAGCCAGTCTACTTGTTACGTTGACTGCAAAGGTGGTGACTGTAAGTGGATGTACCAAGTGTCAGTGGCGTAAATGGTGAACCAAAGGAGTGCGCTCAGGCTACTGGAAATGAAAGACCAAAAGCAAATCTAAAGCCGTGTGCCTCCAGTGCCCAGGCCTTACAGAACAACTAGTGCCAGAGAGCTAGAACAGCAGTGGGTGTGGCATGTTCATCTGAATGGATGTCTTATAATCAGATATTTAAGGAATACATAGCAGCTCTAGCCCTCAGTCATCATGATTCATGTCCTCAGCACTGAAGAATCTAACAAAATAAGTGACTGACTAATGGTTCTAGTTTAGATACCTGATGCAACCATTTTCTGAGCAAGGTGGGTGAAAATAAACACACGTACAGAGGAAAGACTTCCAGTAATAAACCCACCTTGGATTTTAGTGACAGTTCTTAAAATAATGCTTTCCTGTTTTCAAGTAACATCAAAAGGGGTTTGTTAGTCATGAGTGAACACAAATTGCTTTCAGTGTGGGTTTTTTTGAGCTAGATTTGAAAGATCACAGTTAGTTCATACGGTTATTATGAACATTTTTTCCCAAAACTTAATTTTAACATGACAGAGGGCATGAAAAAAAAAATTAAAAATAATAGGGCCATAAAATAGTGGAAAAGAGGAACTGTCTGTTTTTTTTCAGTGAGTTTAATTAGGTTGGAGTGTTTTTCAGGGTTGGATAAGCTTTCAGGTATTCCCTTTAGCAGTTGTTTTGCAGGAGGACTTTTAGATCTCTACATGACTAATGACTAATTATAAGATAAGAGATATAATTAAAATAAAATAAAATAAAATAAAAGCTCAGCCTGACATTTCTTTGCCACTTAGACCAAGACACTTGGAATGTCTTTTTACATTCAAAGATAATCTTGCTTCGCACAACTCTAGGACTTTTCTTCTGCACATGTTGCTATCACAAATAAAAGAAGCCAAATCCCTTGCTTTTTGCAGTTCTGTTGCTATTGAATTTGATCCATTTGGTATGTTATCAGAGCACCAGCTAAATTATCAGTTACCTGAGCCGGCCAACTAAAGCAGGAAATTTACAGAAGCTTGTTTAATGCTTTCTGTTCTCATAGTTCAAGTTTATTTTTTTAACCAGATTTTTTTTGATACCCAGACTTCTTTTAATTAAACTAAACCTTGAGAGATCTGTTTTTTCCTCTATACCTAGAATGCCTACCTAACTGAAACTGTGCTCTCGCTTTTGCTAATTTACATAAGTGAATCTTAACTTCTAATTGAAACTATTGCTCCTACTAAGTCCTCTGGCATGCCTGAACAAAAAGGTCTTGGGTCTCTTTAATGCCTGTAACTCAAGACTTTTTATCATGACCAAAATTGTTATTCTGGATTCCGGCTTAATTATGAGGATAATACAATGTGGCAGGCCAGAGGCAACAATGACATTACTAATGGCAGGCCACAAGGATGACTTGTAAGTAGCCAGGATGGCTTGAATATTCAATGTAAAAATTGAATTGAATCATTTGCTGATGCATCGTCTGCAGTACTGATTTTTATAATCTGAATGTTACAGTGTTTTCACATGATGATCAGAAGATAGAAAGTGTTCATAACAGTAAGGTTTTCCAAAGCATTACAGTGCTTTACAGTCTACATCATATTTTTAAAAAAGATTCTGATAACGTGAGAACTTAAGTCTTATGGGAACCCTGTCAGGTTATATGCTGAGAGCAGATTTTCTAAGCAGGCAGCTGCATTTTATTCTTAGGAATAAAATAGATAATAAATCACCAGAATAGTTTTTGAAATGTTACCCTATCATTTTTTTTTAATTTATTTGAAGTTTAAATGTTGTGTAACAAACTAATTTAAACTGTTGATTATAAAGGCTGGGAATGCCAAAGCCCAGAAACCCCTAATTAAATGTGTTTTAAGAACACAGTTTCCCCAGATTTCTCTGGCAGAACGGAGATCTGGTAAGTGTGCCTTATGTAAGGCAAGCACAGGTGCTGTCTTCCTGCTGGTTGCTTTAGGGTAATCTGTGAGAGAGGACTGGTAACTAACTTGTCAGCATGATCCTGAGAGTTCATGGAACAGCAGTTTGGCAGTCACACGTTTTTCCTCACTCTTGACCTGGTTTGAAGTTGAGTCACTCCAGCAAATCATTCTGTTTCTCTAATGGGCTCTGAGCTGCTTTAGGTTTTCTGTTGCTTTTTTAATCCCTGTGTAGCAGTTTAATTGATTTCTGCATTGGATTGCTAGATTCAGCCCCAAATTCCAGTTTTATTGTGTTATCTTTCTAATTTTTGGGAGGAAGCAGCAGAATTCCCTTGAGGAGAAGGAAACTGAATTATTCTGTGAACGTGGAAGCGCCCAGGTGATGCAGAGCAGGATGCTGATATGGTTCCCACCTGAAGAAGACAGTGGGTTTTAGGATTTGGGGCAGGAACAGGAGAGACAGAGGTGCTTTCTTGAGAATGTGGGCTTTATTAGAATAGTAATGCACATGATAACCTATCCCACCCTCCCCATTTTTTGATCTAACTGGTATCTGCAATATGGCTTGCCTTTAGTGGAAGGTTTAACTGAGTTTTGGATGAAATTTTATTATGTTGGCTTTCTTAAGAGTGAGTAATTATAGAACTATTTGGTTTGTGGGTTTGTTTTTTTTCCTTTTGTAATGAAGTGTGGGGATTTATAGAGAATATTGTTGGTAGTGCTAGCATCCATTCAGGTTAATTAAGAAATGCACTTCTGTGATTAGCAATCCAGTGAGGATTACTGAGATATTTTCAACGTATCCAATTTCTTCACCAGGGACTGCTTAGGCTGTAAAGAAAACAATAATATCATTGTTGAACTGATGACACAAATCAAACTGGAAGAAGATGACAGGCACTTAAGTTTTGAATTTTTATTTTTGAATAGCTTGCTAGAGCCATATGATTCTAGAGACCTCCTTTAGAAAAATTCAAACAAAATAGGATTAAAGTGAAGTATGTTAAAATAATCAGCAGAGCTTAGTGTCACTTTCTTAGACCTGCAGGGCTTAACTGTGTCTTTCTAATGTTGCCCTGACCTATGTAATTTAACTGAAAATCCATTGCTTTAGTGACCAGTAGCTGATGAAGGGAACCTAGATTCATAATAGTTTCATTCAGGTGCCTAGTAGGTATTGTAGATAGGACATGTAGATGTATAGGCATTTTTATTAACCATTACATACTTCTGTGAGCAAGTAATAATAGAACATGTGCATGTTTATCAGTTGCAGTTTATTATGCTGCATGGGCTTGGGCTGAGAAGACCCTGAGAACCAGATCCTGTGCCACTGTTCCAACAGACCTTTCCTTGATTCTCTCCAAAAGACTCTCAAATAAGCACAACTGTCCATTTTATTTACTTCTCCTTCTTAAATTTAGGAATGAAAATCTCACTGTTCTAATACCATGGTATTCCATTGCCCTTGACAGATGTGAGCGCCTTGCTGTAGTATAGATGACTCCGTTCTTGTCCCTGTTGTTTAAATCTTGCCTTGAATTCCTCAGTTGTTTTTTCATTACTTTGATGAGGATTCTTTTCAGGACCAACAACAAGCAGAAAGCGTGCCACAGTCAGTATGAAATCATTGAGGTTCTTTGGTGTCTGCTTGGGCTTATATCTGGTGTCAGACAACTATCTTCTTACTTATGGAGGTTCTCTTACTTTATTACGCATTATTGGGAACCAAGCTGTTGTAATGCAGGTGGAGGAGGGCTTTCTGCCCTGATGCAGTATTTACCACATGGAATTCCTGCCCATTTGTGTGCATGCAGAGGTCAGGCAGTCCCAGTTTATCCACATCAGAACACCAGGAGTCTCACACTTAAATGAATCTTTGATTTTGTCTTGGTTAATGGATTTATCTTAAGAACTGCCATCAAGAAGACATGGTCTTTTGACATACTGAAGTAGTTTGTGTGACTTCCTGAAGTGATTCCTACCTGCTCCTTTTTCAAAGCTATCAGTTCTTGCAGACTTCCAGACAGACAACATTCCCTTACCTGACAAGAACAGTGACATCAGGTGGCATTAGGACCTTAGGGACAGAATAATACTCATTTCCTTCCATACTTTTTTCTCATTGTTTGTTTTAATTTAATATGGTGTAGGTGTTACTATAACCCAATGAATGTAAACAATAAATGTAAACAATCAATTTTCCACTGGGTAGAGGGCACAAAGCTGTAGCTAATGGACCCAAACTAGCCCAGAATCAATCAGGACATCTGATTACTCTGCTCTCGTCAGACCCCATCTGGAGTACTGTGTGCAGTTCTGGAACCCTCAGCACAGGAAGGACATGGAAGTGTTGGAGCGGGTCCAGAGGAGGGCCACAAAGATGATCAAAGGGCTGGAGCAGCTCTCCTATGAGGACAGGCTGAGAGAGTTGGGGCTCTTCAGCCTGGAGAAGAGAAGGCTTCGAGGGGACCTGATAGTAGCCTTCCAGTATCTGAAGGGGGCCTACAGGAAGGCTGGGGAAGGATTATTTACAAGGTCCTGCAATGACAGGACAAGGGGCAATGGGCTTAAACTGGCAGAGGGAAGATTTAGACTGGATGTTAGGAGGAAGTTCTTTACAGTGAGGGTGGTGAGGCACTGGAACAGGTTGCCCGGGGAGTTTGTGGATGCTCCCTCCCTGGAGGTGTTCAAGGCCAGATTGGATGAGGCCTTGAGTAACCTGTACTAGTGGGAGGTGTCCCTGCCTATGGCAGGGGGTTGGAACTAGATGATCCTTGAGGTCCCTTCCAACCTTACCATTCTATGATTCTATGATTCTATGATTCTATATCCCACTACTGTACTCTGTCTTATGGTGTCAATATTATTTGGATTGTCCTAGCCTCCTCTTACCCTGGATAATGGAGATACATTTCTACAATCAGTGCTTATATCACACTGTTCATTTTTTGTCTCAACCCATGATAACTGGGATTCAAAAATGTTAAATAATTTTTGAGATTTTGCTATTAATATGGCAAGATACAAAGAGACCATACCAGAGACCAGTAATCACTTCTGTTTTGCAGCATAAAGTATTATATATGCAAATTGGTAAGCAAGCAGTTTACTATATGCTCTGAGCTGCCACATTCATTTTAGGGAAATCAGGGAAATTAATCTCACAAAGGAAGGCATATGTGGAATTGGGTCACAGCACTTCACATATTCAAACTTGTGTAAGAAGTTATCAATCTCCATAAAATCTTTGTAAAGTAAATAAGGTTTATTATTTGTAGTAGTAAAGAAGTTCATAGACTGATAGAAGTTCATAGACTGGGATCGTCAAATCCAGCCATTAACCCTGCTCTATAAAGTTCACCCCTAAACTGTATTCCTAAGCACCACATCTAGACGACCTTTAACCACATCCAGGGTTGGCAACTCAACCATCTACCTCGTCAGCCTACTCCAATGTCTGACTACTCTGTGAAAAAAATTTTCCTAATGTCCAGTCTAAATGTACCCTGTTGCAGTTTGAGGCCATTCCCTTTTGTTCTATTGCTAGTTACCTGTGCAAAGAGACAAGCACTAATGTCTCTACAATGTCCTTTCAGGTAGTTGTATAGAGTGAAGGAGAGCCTCCTCCTCTTCTTCAGACCAAACAGCCCCAGCGCCTTCATAAGATTTATTCTCCAAGCCCTTCAGCAACTTTGTTGCCCTGCCCTGCACTCACTCCAAGACCTTAGTATCTTTTTTTGAGGAACCCAAAACAGGACACAGTACTAGAGGTGTGGCCTCACCAGTGCTGAATATAAGGGGACTATCACCTCCCTACTGCTGGACACACTATTTCTTATAGAAGCCAGGATGCCATTGGCTTTCTTGGCCACCAGGGCACACTGCTTGCCCCCCAGGTGCCTTTCAGCTAGGCAGCTTTCCAGCCACACTCCCCCAAGCCTGTAGCGTTGCATGAGATTGCTGTGGCTCAAGTGCGGGACCTGGCATTTGGCCTTGTTGAGTGCCATACTGTTGACATTGGCCCATTGATCCAGTCTATCCGAGTCTCTCTGTAGAACCTTCCTACTCTTGTGCAGATCAACACTCCCACCTAACTTGGTGTCATCTGCAAACTTACTGACGGTATGCACTCTGTGCCCTTATCAAGATCATCAATAAAGATGTTAAACAGAAGTGGTCCCAACACTGAACCTTGAGGAACACCACTTGTGACTGGCCACCAGTTAGCATTTATCTTTTCACAGCATTGCAATACCATAAAATATATTTAAACCTCTATTGTTTTCAGTTATTTGCATATTTAAAGCACTACTTTGAGTTGTTATATCTTCCTAGAATTTAATGGTTTATGAGATACTTGCAATGTGCTGAAATTAATTCTCAAATCCAGTAAAAAAGAGCATGACACAATGTGGAAATGCAGTCTTATATATGTAGATATATATATATAGTCTAATAGGTAATTATTGAACCCATTAAGATATTCTTAATGGAGATAGCAAGATCACAAAGGCCACCTAGCAAAGCAAACGTGTGTCTGGCAGTCCTCATACTCTTACCATTTCCTGATGATGAGACAGCAAAGTCAGTGAAATGTGCTTTCATTTGTAGTCTGCTTCAACTTCAGTTGCATATAATGGAAGCAATGGCATTTGAAAATGACCCTTTGCAGAAAGTGAAGTCAGATTTAATGAGAATATTTGGAGTATGTGCAGCAGTCCATAATGCATATTATTTTCATCCCTGTCACTCTTAAAGAAAGAAATATTCTCTCTCCTCTCTCACCAGCAATTTCTACTCATCCTCTCATAGTGTTCAGGCTTTTTGTATAACAGTTAATACTTCATTTTTCTTCTTAAACTAGATCTTGATTTAGTATACATCGCTGATGCTCTCCTGAGCTCAAAACATTTTCTCACTGATCTTTGACAGCAAGTTATGACTCTTCTATATATTTCGCAATGTTTGGGGCTATTCTACTGTAGTATTTATCAAGATAATCCTTGCATGGTTTGAGAGCAGATTTTTGTTCTGGGCCCAGAGCTTCATCTGGTAGTAACTCTACAGAGTATCTTGTGGTTTTTCAGCCAAAGGCAGTGCTGGGAGAGGAACCTCTTCTGTATGTAGCAGCTCCTGGATCAATGTGAAATTTATGTTGCTCTTTGAGCTTTGCTTGTTTTAAGATTTTGTGCTTTAGAAGAGGTGTCCCTGATTAATTTTGCAGATTTTTTTGTGCTTTAGACTGACCAAACTTCTGCCGACAGAAAAGGTAGCAGAGAGCTTTAGTCTTCATTCAGTATTCCTCGTGCATTGCCTAAAGGCCCATCACTATCACCTTCAGAGAACTGTGCTTAACTGAACATCTGCCTTTACTGAGGTTTTGCAGTGTCGTGTCTTCAGAACTGTGTTTTCTTTTTGCCAAAATGCATGGCGTTGCTGAGTATTTCCAGACCTGCTTCAGCAGTAGTGCTGCATTTACGGGTCACATACACTGAACATCTTCCTTCACTTGCCAGGAGTAACAGTGACATCCTGTGGCAAATTCCTTAGAGGACTTGCACCGAATTTCTTTTGAATTCATCTCTGAATTTCTTATTACGTGTGGGAATGTTCCCTCTACACATAGGAGGGCTTCATTAACTTGTCACTTATCTCTCACTAGATGTTTTCATTATTGGATACATGTCTTAAGAGCGCTCCAATTCTAAGATACAGAGAACGCTCTCTTGCTCTGCTGGCCAAGTACTTGAGAAGGTAAAGCAGAACAGGAAACTGACACTGAGAAAAGAAGGAAAGTTTGCATTTCAGTTTAAACTGATGTTTGGTTTGACGGCATCTCTGCAGATCAGTTTTCGGAATCAGTTTCCCCTTTGCAAAATCAAGCTTTCATAGACCATAGTCTCTGTAATACTGTCCCAGCTTCTGAGAGGATTTTGCCATGCAACTTTAGGAAGACTGAAAAATACAAAGACTAATTCTCCCCTGAGTATCTATCTCAGCTGTTACTTAGCAGACATGAGTGCTCCCTGGCAGACTATGCAGACATGACAGTGTTGACCTATTTTGTGCAGAAAAAAATGGAAATAAAATCCCAAACCACTAAAAGGAAAGTAACCAAATGGAAAATAATTTATTTTTTTCCAATTGTTCAAGCACAGTAAAATGCAGCAGGCAAGTAGGAGGCATGAACTGTGACAAGCTAGTTGATGTGCCAGTCCTTGCAGAGTCTGTATTTTGTATCAAATATATTACAGTTTGTAACTTTCAGCTCTTCCTAAAATCTTCATACCTGTCCTGTGCTTCATCAGCCACTGGTTACTCTTCCTTGACTTTGCCCATGCAGCTACCATTCCATTGCTCTACTTTTCTGACTTGCTCTTTTTCTCTGCTACTTCTCCAGAATTTTCACCATTTATTTATTATTACTTTTGTCCCTTTTCATCTTTCCTCAGTTTTTTTGCAGAGTCCTCTTGGTCTTCAATGTGGCTTCCTTTCACAGTTGACTAGCTCAAGCACTCAGTGCAAAGGATGGACAAGCTACACTTGGCTGTGTCCGTATGTGTATCTAGGCCTAACTGACCAGTTTTGCCTCTCTCTTCCCAGCATACAAATCCCTGTAACCTGTACCTCCCTCCACATAGCACCTTATATAGTTTGGAGGCACTGTTTGACAGCTGGCTGCATTTCAATATGGCTTCACTTATGGTTTTGTTTTTTTTTTACTGTAGCTGACATTTAGGAAAAAAAAATTTCAAAACAGCAGAAGTGAAATTGGATAGGGTTTTATGTGGTGTTTTATATCTGAATGAACCACAGAAGATTTTTCCAAGAGAAACATTTTATTAAAGTCCATATAAATTGTTTCTCTGATTCCTTGTATGCTCAATCACACCAGATTTACTCAAGTACAGATTTCCAATTACAGAAGAAACAAAAAACAGGTTTTTTTGTTATTTTTTTTGTTTCTTGGTGTTTTTTGTGTTTTTTGGGGTTTTTTTTTGTTAAACACCAGTGATAGGTTTTTCACTGCACATGGCTAAATATTTTAGAATAGATAAAAATATGAACATTAAGAAAGAGTGGATTTTAAAGACGATTCTTAAGAAATATCTGCAAGCATTTCATTGTCCCCCCTTAATCAACAGGGCTTTCCCATTAGCTGCCATTGTAAAAATATTTCATAACACACGGACAACACATACCAGAAATAACAGAGGCAGTTTTGTTACCAGAGAGCATTGGGAGACAGAGCTGCAAAAACTTAAATCTATCTCTGATACATTGTTTTTCTCTTCAGCTTCATTACTTTCAACTATATAGGCAATGAATATAAACTTAGGTGTCAGTCCTGTACATTTTCTTGATTTCTAAACACTAAGACTCCCCTACTCAAGTTCAATTTGTGAGTAATTTCCTTTGGTTTGTTGGGTTTGGTTTAATTATGGTGGCTCTGTGAACCAAACTTTTCATGAAGATGATGAGAAATTTGCCAGTGATTTTCCAAATAGGAATATGGTTTCACAATATTGGCCAAAAGAAAGGGCCATTAAAGGCAGTGCAGAGACATCCTATTAATTTATGTTTACAGTAGTGTCTGGATAAATTGTGTTTTTGCATATGAATTACTGTTAACAGTATGTGATGGTTTNAGTGCATGAAGAGTATCATGCAAGAATAACATGAGGAGCAATATCAAGCTATGAGTGAAGATATAAAATCAACATATATGTATCTTCCTGTCTAGATTACTGCACCATATGGCTGCTGATTTCCATTATGTAACACATTCTGGGAATGGAAATAAGCACCATGAAAATTTGGAAGTCCTGTGAATACAATTAGCAGTTTGAATCTACTAAATTACTAAAGTCTACTTAAATTTGGAGAGTTAACTGTTCAATCAAAATTTAAGTTGCATTTTATTTTACATTACATTCTCCAGACTGTGTTGGATTATCTTCTTCTCCTTTGTCTTCAAACCTTTTAGAGTTTTTAGTAATATAATGAAACAAGTCACAGGAACACATGCCCAGTTATAAAATGCTCTATATACATCTTTTACCTTGTCTCAGCTCTGCTTGGTTGTTATTTTAGAAGGTCACAATACTTAAGACCACATGAGTTTAGTTTCTTATGTTGTTCATGGATCATCTTAGTCTACAGCTACATTATATAACACTACTTAGTCTGCTCGCACACACACACACACACACACATAGAGTAGATATTTGCAGAACTAAACAAAGATTTTTCTGACAGTATAGAGGTTTTGAAAATTGATCATCATAGTGTTAATCCTGTCTCCCACAGAAAGCCAACAGTAGAGAAAGTCACTGTAAAAGTGTTCATGACTTCAATTAAGTATTTCATATCAAGGTGGAGACCCTTGTCAGACTGGTAGTAAACAAATTGTATTAACTTGTTTGGTGGCTTTGATTTGCTTTTAAGTTTGTTTGGGTTTTTTTNGAGGGATGCAGTGTATATATAATAAAAAAATATATACCTGCTTGTTCAAGCCTGCAAAACTGGGGAGCACTGGAATGCTTTTAGCAATTTAGGTGCCAACTTCACCAATATATTACTCCAGTTTTACACAATGCATAATCTCCTGAGAGCTACTAGAGTAGTGCAGTGGCAAATCAGCACCTCAGCTCTAGGAGCTTGTTGTCAGCTGATCTACAAAGAGCTTGCATTTACCACTTGTAGTGAACATATAGACCTGTGCAACAGCAGCATGTTATTTGGTACATGCATTTAGCTTGAATCACAGACTGGAACAAGATTATAGGCTGCCTGTTCAGCCAGACAAACATTCATCTCTCAGACAAAATGTTGCACTCATGGTACAGCCTCTCCCCATGCTGAAACCTCCTGCTTCATTTGGTGGATCTGCTTCTGTAGTTCGTCTTTGTCCAGCTTCATTTTCGCTTCTAGAACTTGTCGTAGAGACCCAATGCTCTCATAGATAGCTGCAAATCCTAATTGCAGGTGAGAATTAAATTAGTTTATAAACAGAAGCAAGCATATTACATAATTACTATCAGAATGTGCTTCCTGTCATAAGATGTTGCTTTATAGTAGGAAGACAGCAAAAGTTCTGAAGAAACATGGGACTGTAGTTGCATGTTGGTAACAGCTAAGCTATGCCTAGGTATGCTCTGGGTAGAGCACTTCTCAGTTAGAGATGTCACCTCTTGTACTGAATTTCACACAGTGAAAATCCTTTTTAATGCCATAGGTGTGGCCAGTATATCTGACTCAAAAGTCTTTAAACTACTTCAATACAAGCAAAGACATTTTGCCTATTATAGGTCAATCATTGTTACCACAATTCAGAATAAAGAACTTGATAGCTGTGGTCCTACCAGCATTGACTTCAGCTTTCATTTCTTTTATGTCATCATCTATCTCGTTTTGAAGTTTGCCAATGCGAATATTTATTTTTTCTTCAGACTGTTTTGCTTCATGAGCTTCCATAGTTATCTTCTGCATTTCTTCAATTTTGTCAATTTTCTCTGCCATTTGGTTGAATTTCATCTCTATAGCTCTTTCACTCATTTCCTGGACACGGGAAAAAGAATTGTAATGATTTGCTCTGTCTATGAAATTACAGTGGTCTTTTCCAAATTTGCAATAGCTATTGATTAATCATCCTTTATCTGCAATTCAAACTTGTAAAGAATTACGATTTTTTTTATTAAACAGTTTAACTGACGATTACTGTAGGCTAAAATACTGATTTAATTAGAAGTGATCAGATTTATTTGCAGACTCTCAGGCTATGGAGATGTTTTGTTTGACATAAGTGAAAAGAAGCTCTAGTATTGAGGAGGTCTGACAATCTCACTCCAGTATCTGCTTTCAAATACTTTCAGAGAAGTATTATAAGGACATTTTAATGAAACTTACAGTGCTTTCTTTAAAAGCCAGTGAGAGTTGGTCAATTTTTTGGACAAGCTCTTTTTCAGTCCTTTCATGTTCTTGTTCCAACCAGCTACGTGCAGACAAAATCTGACTGTTGAGTTCCTCAGTAGCATTTTTTAATCTAAGAGCATAATAGAAATTCCAGATACAAGAGAGCAGAACTTTTGATCATTCAGCAGTAGCTTCTTTATGAACATGCTCATTTAAAAAAAAATGGTTTTTTAATACATTCTTGTCACCATATTAAGTTGAATCCTTGAACTCTAAGGCTACTGAACTGGCTACAGTCACACTGCTCTAGAAAAGGTGAAAAAGCACAATCAGACATTTGTACAAAACATCACAATGTTTTAAGGCATAGTATATGGAAATTGCTTGCAGCATTGAAAACAGAATATTGTCATCCTTTCAGATCATGATCTTCACATTTATAGGTCTTAAATATGAACAAAGATTTAGGAAATCTTTATTTTAGTAGCAGTTCTGGTTCATATATCCTCATGTTGCCTGTACCCACCTCAAGTTTACACCAGCCAGTTGTGTCAGCCAAACTGTTTCTTCAGACAGTTGCTTTTCCAGTCAACATTTGAAATCTAGATCTGTTCTTTCTTCTGGTTTACTGACATAACTGATGGAATTGCATGAGGATGGCAATAAGCAGTAAGGAGTAAGAATGTCAATGGCTTAAGACAGGACTCTGTGAAATGCCTAGAGGGGAGTTCCTATCTGAATTCACTATATCCCTGTATAGCATCTAGTTGCAGCACAGTAGCTTAGCATTAACACTTTAAGTATTTGAGTTGTATGCTCATGCTTTAAATTGGCTTAAAATAATAAGACTTTGTGAGTGCTGTTCCTCACTTCCTGGTTGTTTGAGTTGATCTTTTTGCCCTGCTCTTGACAGCCACCTCCAGTGTTTGCTTCATTGTACAGTTCTTGCAAAAAAGGTACCAGGCCACTCTTACAAAAATTCTGAGTTGTGTTCTTTAACACAAGTTCTGCCAGAATATTTACAAGGGACTTAATGGGCTTTTCAGAACTGCTTAACCATATTAGGGGTAGAATTCTTGTTGAAAGCAAGTCCCACTTGCAATACCGTTGTATAATATCTCTTAAACACATATATTTAGACAAGTTAATGCTTTTGTAGACCTGTAGGTGGTAACGGTCTAACTTAGAAAATAAAGGCCCTGTCTTCCAAGGCCTGTGGCAGCAAGGTTTCCCAGTTACTCACTTCATATCCAGAAGATGGAGCTGTTGGTTGCTCTCTTTGTAGGCAATCTTCAGCTTCGCTTCTTGTTGCATTATTGATTGTTCTAATCTGCTCAGAAGATGGGAAATCTGAAAAAAAAATCAGAATTTACTATTTTTTCAACAACATTTCATCACAGTCTTATATGGGATGTTTTTATAAGACTACAGTAGGCCTTAAGAGCTGTTTTTGCCAACATTTCAAAAATGAGTGAATTTACCAATTTTACTTTATAGTGAAAAATATACTAGCTCACAAAATGACTGCATCAACTGTTCTATTTGGGCCACAAATAATTTGGACAGTCTTGCCTGGAAAGCATCTGCCTGTTTCCCTGCTTGAGACAGCTGAGTTTATACAATCCATAGTCTGCATGTTGCCACATGAGCACAATAAACAAATGGCAAAGCACTCCACCATTACTGAGTGATGTTCTTCATCACTTCATATATACTGGCTACTGCAGTAGTAAATATGCTGGATTTAACTGGGTGTAGGTCATTACTAACAGAAACTATTTCTCACCAAAGCTATCATCCCAGTTTTACAAAACATACTCTTTTACAAAGGTTTATGGCAATGGCATGATGGCATGCTAATATACTATAATGAGCCTTCTGAGAAAGGAGAAGTGCATTTTAACCATTTACTACTGCAAAACGAAGATGTAAAGTATTTTTATTGCCCAAGAGAATAAAAAGGCCTTGAGATGGAGATAGGAAGAATCCTTTTCATTAATGTCATAAGCATCTGCTTGTATCTAGTGTTTGCTTGCATTCTCATACCAAATAGAAATGAAACCTGTCAGACAGATTAAAACTCAAACTCAGTTTTGCTTTGCAGACCTTCAAAAATCATGTTCAGATACATGTAAAATTACCCTCAGAAGGTCAAAGTATACAGGAAGAGACACTGACGCTTTCATTGCTGTGGTAGTTTTGTAGAGCATCCATCTCAATTTCACATTACAACTTCAAAAAGCCCTAAAGGCCAGTAATCCCTAACTTCTGGCCATTCCTGGAGTCCATTCAGATGCCACTTCTACACAGCATGCTAAAGGCAGAAAATGAAGGACCTTTTAGTCAGTTATACCAGTACAGTAATGAAGCTAGGTATTAATAAACGAATAAAGAGTGTGAGCAGCTACATCTCTCCATTTGTAAATCTGTCATTTCCCAGGATAATAATTAACAGTAATGAAGTCTGTGTGAATTAGACTGTAACTCTTACCCATACGTGGATCTAAATACCATACCTGTATTTCTGCCTCTTTGATTTTAGATTCTAAGATCAGCTTAGAGGTGTGCTGGTCTTTACTTAGGCTCTGAAGTCTTTCATACGTAATTTTATGCTCTGCAGACAGTCTGGCTAACCCAGCATCACACCTGTTGGAATAAATAAATAGATATCAAATGCAACAGCTGAGTAGTATATAAGGTCCAGAATTTTTAAATGGGCCTTTTTAGAATGGTCATTTCTGTGAAATTACTGTCTGTCTAGCAAAACAAGTCTTATGAGAGTGTAAAAAATGGTGATACAGTATTCAGCAATACTATATAGTATACAGTATTCTAGTCCCAGATGGGACTAGAAGTCAAATAGTCTGACACACACATACATGTCTCCTTGGGACTGACATAATATGTGTAGACTGTGGTGTTGTCAGTCAGGAAGATCACATCAGAAATGCAGAATTTCAATACCTTTTTCTTTTTGTCATACTTCGAAAGACATCTATTAAGGAGTGAATGATTTCACCTACATGATTAGAAGCCTACATTTGAGAACCATTTTTATACTATTGTAGCTGGTATCCCTCTGAGATTTACATTCATATTTGTATTAATGAAATAGCAATATACAATTAATATGTGTTGTAAACAAAGCGAGGTAAATTTTACAGTTATTTAGGTAAAACGGTTATTGAAAGCCATAACAATTTTGTCTCACAAAAGACTGAATGCAGTCCTAGAACATAATGTTATTGCTTCCTTTCTTCACAACAGAACATTTCTTGATGCTATAATATTTTCAGGATAAATGTGCTATAGAATATGTGGATTTTCTACCACATTTCAAAAACTCTTTGGTCAGGTGGATTTCATCTGCAGTAATGCAATAAACATATTAACTGAGCTGTAAATATATAAGTACAGTAATTTCAGGAGTAAAACCTCTGTGAAGTATGTGTTGTGTATTTTTTTGCTACAGGAAATATGTAATCAGCAATGTTACCAAATCTGATCTGTGAAACTGATGGAGGACAGCAGTTACAACCCGAGGGACAAAAAGGAAGTAAAATGGAACAAGCTCAGGCATGTTAAGTCATTACCTAAACCAGAGATACATTTCGACTTCTTTTTAGTGACAGCTGTAAGGCTTTCATTTCAATATGGATTTTTGTCACCTGGGTTACAGTAACTACCATTAGCATTAAACATGAAGGGAAAGTAACAGCTAAAATGATAAATGGAGCATCTGCTTGGTGTAATGGTAGCATTTAAATAAGAAAGTAACGTGTAATTCAAAACAACACATAGAAATTATAAAACTTTTGGAAGTTAATGTATAACTTAGCAGCTGAGCATTGTGAGACCAATTAGTAATGTCTGTAGGAAGAGCATGTTTGAATCACATTTGTAGATCTTAGAATCAGGCGCGTTCTTTAGGAAGACAGGAGAAGCCAAATCTGTGTTGTTAAAATCAAAGGGAATCAGATTAATATAATCATCTTTCATCCAGTCACCAAAAGCTTATGGGCTCAAAAACAAAAACAGTTAGTTTTGCTTCTCTGAGGCATGACAGAAAATACAAAAAAGCAACAGCTTTGAAACTGCTATAGCAAATGTAAACAGCAGGCATCTGTAATAGGTTTCAAGACAAATCAGTGTTTTGAGTTTAATCTCAGTGCATCTCTCTTCATTGTGGAGCTTGGTCAGGTGACCAGAAAGGCCATAGAACTGCATGGTACATTAAAATGGAAAATAAAATTCTGACTACGTTAATTTAGTATCAGTCTGATGTGTATTCATTAGATTATTTCATTTTTCTACAGGAATTGGCAGCCTTTTAAATGAAGCTGGAATAAGGTTTAAATCCCATTGTCTGTAGTTATAGAATTTTTATTTGCTATGTCCTGACCACTGCTGTTAAGGAGAATAAAAAATGCTTCTATAAATACATTAATGTCAAAAGAAGGGGCAAGGACAACCTCCACTCCTTATTAGATGCAGAGGGGAATATAGTAACAAAAGATGAGGAAAAGGCAGAGGTACTTAACTACTTCTTTGCCTCAATCTTCAATGGTGGGACAGGTTGTCTCCAGGACAACTGGCCTCCTGGACTGACAGATGGAGTCAGGGACCAGTACAGTCCCTGTATAATCCAGGAGGAAGCAGTAAGGGATCTGTGAAGCCACTTGGATCCTCACGAGTCCATGGGACCAGATGGGATCCACCCTAGGGTGCTGAGAGAGCTGGCAGATGAACTGGCCAAGCTGCTCTCCATCATTTATCAACAGTTCTGGCTCACTGGAGAGGTCACTGAAGACTGGAAGCTGGCCAATGTGATGCCCATGCACAAGAATGGTCAGAAGGAGGAACCAGGAAATTACAGACCTGTCAGCCTGACCTCAGTGCCAGGCAAGGTTATAGAACAGATCATCTTGAGTGCCATCACAAAGCACCTACAGGATGGCCAAGGGATCAGAGCCAGTCAGCATGGCTTTAGGAAGGGCAGGTCCTGCCTGGCCAACCTGATCTCCTTTTATGATCAGGTTACCCTCCTGGTGAATGCAGGGCAGGCTGTGGATGTAGTCTACCTGGACTTCAGCAAAGCCTTTGACACCGTCTGCTACAACAAGCTCCTGGAAAAGCTGGCAGCTTGTGGCTTGGACAGATTCACTCTGATATGGATCAAGAACTGGCTGGAGGGCCAAGCCCAAAGAGTGGTGGTGAATGGTGCCACATCCAGTTGGCAGCCAGTCACTAGTGGTGTCCCCCAGGGATCAGTGCTGGGCCTGGGCCTGTTCAATATCTTTATTATGATCTGGACCAGGGGATTGAGTCAATCATCAGTAAGTTTGCAGATGACACCAAGTTAGGAGCAGGTGTCGATCTGTTGGAGGGTAGGAGGGCCCTGCAGAGGGACCCTGACAGGCTGGATGGGTGGGCAGAGGCCAATGGGATGAGATTGAACAAGGCTAAGTATAGAATTCTACACTTTGGCCACGACAACCCCAAGCATTGCTACAGGCTGGGGACAGAGTGGCTGGAGAGCAGCCAGGAAGAAAGGGACCTGGGGGTGCTGGTAGGTAGTAGGCTGGACATGAGCCAGCTGTGTGCCCACGTGGCCAGGAGAGCCAATGGCATCCTGGCCTATATCAGGAACAGTGTGGCCAGTAGGACAAGGGATGTTATTCTTCCCCTGTACTCAGCACTGGTCAGGCTACATCTTGAGTACTGTAACATGTCCAGAGAAGGGTGACGAAGCTGGTGAAGGGCCTGGAGTACAGCCCTGTGAGGAGAGGCTGAGAGAGTTGGGGGTACTTAACCTGGAAAAGAGGAGGCTCAGGGGTGACCTCATTACTGTCTACAACTACCTGAAAGGAGGTTGTAGCCAGGTGAGGGTTGGTCTCTTCTCCTAGGCAACCAGCAACAGAACAAGGGAACACAGTCTCAAGTTGTGCCAGGGGAGGTATAGACTAGATATTAGGAGGAAATTCTTCACAGAGAGAGTGATTGGCCATTGGAATGGGCTGCCCAAGGAAGTGGTAGAGTTGCTGTCCCTGGAGGTGTTCAAGAAAAGACTGGATGAGGCAGTGCCATGGTCTAGTTGATTGGATAGGGCTGGATGATAGGTTGGACTGGATGGTCTTGGAGGTCTCTTCTAACCTGGTTGATTCCTTGATTCATTCTTTTTTAAAAAAAACAATATTCCATATATCAAAGTGATAAAAGAGAAGCCTCTTTGTTCTGTATATGTACAGACTTACAAACACCTGATTAGTTGTGACCTGCAAGAAAACATTAGTGTGGTGTACACAAAGAAGTGGGATTTTTCTATCAATTTTGTGGGTATACATTTTGAATTAAAACCATAAAACAGTCCATGCTTTCACTAGGTTTCATATGGAGGGGAGGCAATAGTAAGATGTATGTATGGAAAACCCTGGGCTTTCTAACACTTCTAATTCAGGTTTCAGAATTCAGTTCAGAAGGAAATCAGCAGCCTAAACAAAAGGGCACATTATAGCTTGAAATTTCCCCCTGTTTAAAAGAATAAAAAAAAAAAAAAAGACACTCTGCAACCTGACTGAATTTCCCATGCTTCTGAAAAAAATTAATACTTCTTTATAGATTCATGTCAAAATAACCACAAAGTTCTTAAAGTAGACCTAAACATTTCTGAATGCTGGATTTAAGTTCCTTTCTATATAAATGAAGCCAATGGACTAGGCATATAAAGACAAAATCTGGCCAAACCTTGAAAATTGTTTTCATCTTACAAGTACCAGGAAGGAAATGAGAAATAGATTAAGATTTCTAGTAAGAATACTAGACCTGTATATAAAACCATTTTGTACAAAGGAATGCACAATAAATAATAATTCTTTGGACTCACATCTGAAATGCTGAAACTGGCCATACAAGCAACTCAGTGTAGTTTTTCATGTGTATTTACACACATGCACTGTTGAAATTTGGTCAAAGATGCGCTAGAATATTGTTTTGAGTTACTGTGGTTCAATTTTGGAGGACATTTCCTTCAAACTTTTGAATGCCAAGCTGCTTACTTCTATGAAAGTAGTAAATCCTAGAATCATCTCAGTTGGAAAAACTTCCAAGAGCATCAACTCTAACCATTATCTAAATCTGCAGAGTTATGAATAAATGAAGAATAAATGGGGAGATTTCATAGTATTATATTCAATTTCAGAACACAGTATAATTCTAGAAACCAGTAGTGTTTAACATACACAGTGAAATTATCAACCGCCTTCCAAGCCATAGTAAGCACAAGCAGTAGTTATTTTTCAGGCACAGTGAAGTTGTTTTTGTCATCTTTGATCTCTAAGAAATCAGAACATGTGATTGTTCTATTCAGTATCATCAGGGACTACATAAAGCTGAGAACTACACCAATACTCAGCAACAGGATGCTATATAAATATGCTATCATAGTACATACAGATTGTTAATGTTCCCCTTTTATTATAACAGGAGATGTTTCAGTTAAAATACTAGTATCTTAGTGAAAAGCAAGCAGCTGCAGAACAAGCATGAAAATCAAGTTGATGCATTCAGGGGATCCACTGAGCAAGAACAGCAGAGGCGGTAGATTGTGAACAGCCTGTATCAGGGAGCCCCTGTCAGTCTCATTGTGTGCATCTCCTACGCAGTCAGTAGCCAAAGTGCAGCAGATTCATTGTATGTACAGAGTTCAGAAATGCCATGCATCCCAGATGCATCAGACTCATTTTCTGTGCCGTGTAGGAAAAATCTGCCTACATATAATGAGTCCAAGGTGTCTGAAATGAATCAGATCTATAATGTATATATATATAAAAGTCTATATATGCAAAGTAGACCAAATTTGAACATGCACAGTTGCCGTTTCTCTGGATGTTTCAGCTATCGGGAAGCTTCTAGAGGCAGCTACTACTATGGCACTGACCAGGCTGCTGGTCAGACACTTTGCAGACAAATGGTAATAGTCAGCAAGTTATTCTGTAAATAAATGATAAGGCACTACTCGTAAGTTTATGATCTAATATCTCTAGAAATAGAATTGGTAAATAAATCTGAGTTATATAAAATTGCCAATATCAAGGATGGGGCGCTGGAGTAATGGACCCATCAGCATCTATTTAATTTTCTGTTGAATGTAATACTGAATTTAGTAGAGGTAATGTGTTTCTTAAAGGTAGTAATGATGCTGATTCTTAAGAAAATGGACAGAATCATTCGTGGTGTAATTGATCCTTTAAAAATTCATCAATAAATTACACTTAAGAAATGGCCCAGAGACATGAGCTGTAATGTGTATTCAGTCTTCTGCTGCTAGGGGTATTGTTTGACTCTGTGATGCCAGTGAGGTCCATGGCAAGGTCTGTCTGGATCTCACTCCTCCAGAGCTGTGAGTAGCATGGTTTTGGAGCTGTGCTTCAGAACCACATGTGCATGTAGAGTTCTTATTATTATTAAAAATAGCAACTCAGGAAATACTGACATAGTTGTTCGGTGACATATTGGCATGTAACAGAGCAGCTGATGTTAGGAAAAAATGCTTTAATACTGAAGTTCAATATGATGTTTAGTATGCATGTAATTACTGAAACTGAAAACTGGCCAAAATCCCAATGTTGAAGTGATTACAGGACCAAAAGGGCAGACATGAGCACAGCAAACTGATCTGCACTGATTGTCCATCTGCACACTTTTAGCCTAGAGCAAATTTGATGTACTTGGAGTTAAGTTAGCCTACTGTGACTACAGCCTGAGCCATACATAGTACCTTGACTGTGGCTGAGAGCTGATGCACAGTAGGTTTGTAATCCACAGTAACTTGACCACATTTCTAAGATTTCACTCTTTGAACTCATCTGAAAGCTAGGATGTAAAACTTGGATTACATGTGAAAGTAAAATTGCATTAGGTGAGGTAAGCTCACTTTATATATGGAATGCTGTCTAGGGTAATCAGGAAGTGTTTATCCCAGGGATGGTTTCTGGTAAGTATCTCTATAGTGCCAGCAGCATAGTCACTTTGACCATGATCTCCAGATATTACTATAATCATTATTCACAGGAACATTAATTTTCAGAGTAGAATGTGTCTGTAAATAAAGGCAAATGCCTGTCTCACATGGAAGACTGCTTTAATGATTTCTGATAAAGATTTCTGATAATGATTTCTTCCTCATTCAAGAAAAATTTTTTATGTACAGAACATAATGCTGAATAGAAGCTAACAGTTAAAAGATAATAAACTGATTCTTTTCTGGTAATGAATGCAAATATCTAACATTCATTACACAGCCTGACATAAGGCAGGGTGGTATAACCTCATATAGCTATCAGGTAAACTGCAACCCAGGCACAGTACAAGGGCGTTGTCCTAAGTAAGAAATCCTGGCACAAACTGCAATAGTCCTTTACTGATCTCCATAACAAGACCTCAGGAAAGGCAAGGGCCCCACTGTGAAGCTCATGCTAGCATCTGTCTATTCACCTGAATTCTGTTATTGAAAGCAAAGACATTTTGCTTGACAAGGTGTCAGTAGCTGTGTTGCTCCAAAAAGAGATGCCTCTCTGCATGTAGAATTATCTCAGAGTTGACTTTTTATATAAAGAAGCAGGAAGACCTAAGCATGTAAATTTGTCAGGGACTTCTCAGTGAGATAGATATATCTGTGTGTGCATGTATCTATATATTTTTTTCTATATACTTCGTGATTCAGCAAGTTTATCTAGTTTGTTCATGCTTGCTAGAGGAAAGTTCATAACTTTAGAAAGTTTTTGCAAACTGATTTTTTTTTCTAAAGTATGCTTTACCAAAGGAGGCATGAAAGTTGCAGTGTGAACATCAAGCAAATGATTTATGTGAAAATGTTAGTTCAAGAAAAATCCCTCCCTGATTATTTTTGTAGGCTATTAAAAGTTATCACTAGATTGGTACAGAAAAGAAAAAGAAAAATTATCACTACAATGAAGAGTGATGTCCAATGATAGGACAAGGGGCAATGCATGCAGGATGAAGCATAGCAGGTTCCACATGAACATGAAGAAATATTGTTTCACTGTGAGGGTGACAAAACACTGGAATGGGCTTTCCAGAGAGGTTGTGGAGTGTCCTTCTCCGGAGACATTCAAAACCCACCTGGACATGTTCCTGTGTGACCTACTCTAGGTGATCCTGATCTGATAGGGAGGTTGGACTAGATGATCTTACGAGGTGCCTTACAACCCCTAATGTATGATTCTGTGAAGACAACAGGTCAAATTTAGGATAAGTGTACCTTCACCAAAGTTATTAGCTGAGGCACATTAGGCCAGATTAGCTCCTTTTGCTATACTGTACCTGTCGTCTGTCTTCTGTGTTCAGCTTTACAGACACTTAGGCAAATGTTGTACTGGGATTTGTAAATTTGTAATTGATGAAGTCTGCGTAGTTGTACAATCATAATCTGGAGTTTCAAGTATCATACAAAACCTCTCTGCATTACCTGTTGGGTCACCTATGTATTTTTTTAATATGGCTAACCAAAACTGAATGTATAGCTTTTTACTTTAAAAAGGTATGCAAAAAATGTGCAACTATTCTGGTCTTTAGAAGTGCAGACTGTTTCATACTGCCCTTATAATTGCGCTAATCAATTTCTTTCAAAGATGTACCAGTCTATTCATAGTGCTTTTTAAAGCTGAATGCAATCCAAATTCCTAAGGAATTTGAGGTTATTTCTTTAAAACTAATTTCAGGAATTAAGGATGATGCTGTCAATATGTAATACTGGAATGCAAATGATTATTTTTTGTTTTCTTGAAAACACTGAGCAAAATTATCCTGGGAATTTTGCCAAAGTTGAATTCAGCCCATTATCATTATCATTCATACTTTAAGATTTAAACAACCTTGGCTAGTCCTCAAAATGTATTTCCATGTTGACATTTACCTTGCAACTCTTCCTCGAAGATCTCCTAAACCAGAAAGCTGCCGCATTTCTAGACTCTTCAGGGTAGAATTTGTTCCATAGCTGAGATTGTCTCTGACACGTATTTGTTCCTGCAGCATCTACAAAGCATTCATATGCAAATATAAACTCAATATGTCACATTTACTGTACAAATGAAAAATCATTCATTATTTCTCAGTATTTCATTAGCATCAGATACCATTTTATTACGATTTTATTAAAAGCTTTGTCTTGCCTTGTACCAAATGAGATGCCTTTTAGGTAATCTATTATTTCTTAGCATCCAGTCTGCATATAAATGTCATGATACGTATAAAGTATGACTTGACAGTGCAATGGAGACCTAAATAATATTTTTTACCCTTTTGTTTCCCACACACACACTCCTGTTGCTCATTGCAGCAGAGGTCAGACATGAAGTCATGTGTCTGCCTATGATTAGGTCATAAAAATGAATAGTTGGGTTTGGCTACTTCATGTCAGTAAGTCGGAAGTGAAAGAAAGTTTATTGTAGAGCCAAGGCATTTCCTAGTGTTTATGCAGCACAGCCTTTGGACTGAAGCTGAGCTGGATATTAAGGTCAAATTCATTCTCTCAGGGTTTTCCAATGCAGCTTTTGAAAGCAAGCTTATTAGTACCACAAAGGTTTCTGTGTTTATATGGTAATATCCTGTGCTATTTTCATAGCCACTGTAATTTGCAAACAGTTTTTCAAGTTAGAAAAACAATTTATAAGCTTACAGGATCTTCAGACCTTGTCTGACCTTTACTTAGCCTGTGGTAAACTTTCTTACTAGATTAGAAGGAAGTAAGTAGCTGAGATGGCATTAGTCCTGTAAAAAATTCTTAACGTACCTCAATGTCCCGATTAAGCTGCCTCACTATTGCCGTTATGTTTCGGATATGTTCTTCCAAGAGTTGCCTAGCCAACCGGTCACCCCCCCCTTTGTTCTGCATTCTGTGCAGAGTAGAAACAATGTCCTCCTTAATACGAAAAGCGTGTTCCACAAGAGCTGCCGTTGTTTTCTCATGGCTTAGGATTCTGTCTTCCAGCTGATCTACCAGGCTTGCTGATGCCAATGGGACCGCTGTCAGCGCCTGGCTATGCAGCGGTATGTTTCGAACCCGTCTAGTGAAGAATAATAGCCAGATGTTGTTACATTCCCACACAAAACTCTTTCCACTGAAGACAGTGATATACTATCTTAGTAGTAGTACTGGGGAGAAGCACCAAAACACTCACATGGAGAGGGCCTGCTGTTACAAATAAGTGGGTGCTATGTTGGCTACTGTGTGCATCTTGTACAAAGGTGGGTCAGGCTCTTTTTCCTGCTCTTTAAGGAAGCTTACAAAAGCGTAGGATTTAAGGATATTAGCGTTATAAAGGTAGTTACAACTCAGAATCATAATTTGATTAAGTATCCAAATGCAAAATCCTCTTACTGGGCTTCCAAATGAATGATATTTATAGTCTTTACAATATTTTCAGGCTTAATCGAAGCAGTAATTGTAAAAAGTAGATATTGCAAGTTAAATTAAACCAGACCAAGATTAACATGAAGTAGCTTGAGTCCATTCCTTTCTTCAGTATTTATAGCTAGCTTGTTAATACCATACAGAAGCTTGATGATCCCTCATGAGCAAGACAGAAGCTTATATAGGTGCAGAAACTGAGGAGAGACCAAAATTATGACAAGCTTCTCATAGTCTATGAAGTCAGATTTTCCCCAAAAGGCCTTACATTTGCATACCGTGAATAATTGTCTAGATTTTTCAATAGAAATCTGCACTGCATAACTTCCATGGAAAGCAATGGAGCTCATGGGTGCTCAAAGTAAAAAAAAAAACAAAACCAGAAAGCTGCACATGCATGCAATCTTTCCCTGCTGCTGTATTCTGTAAACAGAATTTTCAGAAGCATAAGTGGAAGACAGAAGTTCAACCCCATTTTAAAGAGGAGAACTTTTTCTTGGAATTCTTATTTTTTACTGTATATCGTCCATGTTGTTTCCTGTGAATGAGCCAAATTAAGTTTCCTTTCACCATGGCAATATCGATAGAGATGTATGAGGACTCCAACAAAAGTCTTTTGGGTCTGAGTTTTCTCACTTCATACTATCAGAACACTGGCTAACATATAGTATTCTTGGCTTTCTCAGGTTACAGTTTGGCTAATGCCAAAGCCCCATGTCGCAGCATTACTACGTATAGGGCATTGAGATACACAAAATACTCTGCAATACGAAGATTTAATTTTTTACATTCCAAACTGTACCTTTCAGAAGGGGCAAGAGTTGGGAAGATTTGGCTTCGCTGGGCCATTTTCTGGTCAATAATTTATGTCTGTTGAAAAAGTACACATTGAATTATTTAATAGTTTATATCTGGCACTGAAATGACTTAATGCTTCTGCTTTAAGTGGATCTTTAAGTAAAGTTTAAGATTACAGTGACAGCTCTGATCTTGGAGTTCAAATGCTGCTTATAGAATAATTGCAAATAAATAATACAAAAGAATGAAAACTGAAAACTACTAAAAAGCTCTTTATAGTGAAAATGATACTCTTGAAAAAAAGCAGGGTTGACAGCCTTGAAACCAAAATCTGCTGCTGACCCATGGAACTGGTTTGACAGGACAGAGGCAAACTTCTTGTCCCTGATCTGTCTACCAGTCTCAGACATCATCAATCAGTGAATAAGAACTGCAGGATTGTCATAAAGTTTAAGAACGTAATGGCTAGAGAATAAAAGTATTTCGTGGCAGCAGATTATTAAAGGTAAGGTGTTTTTTTAGGTAAATCAGACCTCAGCATAGTTTAGCAAAATGGAGTCTTTTATTGATTTGTCTTCAAATCTAAGTGACTGCACTTTATGTTCTAAGTAAATTCATCTGTGGTAAGAATATAGATTCTGTTGAAATTTTCAGACATAACCAGCCATATGGTGGCAGATGTTAGAGCAGGACAGGTCTGTTAAATAGCTTCAGAAAGACATTTTAGATATCTTTCTTACTGTGAGACCAGTGCCTGTCATAAAACAGAAAAGCATTTTCGACTATAATGAGCATGCCCTGAGTGTGAATTCCCTGGAAATCTAAAATTCTCTCTGAAAACTAAAGATGGATGTATGAAAAGAATTCTGTAATTCCTGATGAGATCTGATGCAATATGCTGTACAAAGAGAAAGAGGAAAAAATAAGGTTATTAAACAAAATAGTCAAATATCAATTCAAAGAAGCAAAAGGACTGTCCTCTGAGATCTCAAAGTGCAGTGCATGTTTGTGTTTTAGAAAAGTATGAAATCATTGCTCAAAAGCAAAAGCAAACACTGTCACAGTATGTGTGTTCTATTTATAGCACAGTGCTTCAGAAACTACAAATTAGAAAAAAAAGAAGTTTTAAGAGAAGCTGAGTTGCTGAGCAGCAATGACACTAGACTGGAATTCAGAAGGTCTGGATTTAATTCCTTGCTCAACCTCTGATCCTCATGACTTTGGACAAGTTATCTCTGTGTCTAATGACTCAAACTCCATCTATGGAAGACCAAGATAATGATACCTACCTCCTTGTTTAAGTTCTTATGTGCATATAAAGTAATAAAGTGTGGTGTAAGAACTGGGTATCATTATGATGACTCAAAGTCCTGCACAGACACTGAATGTCCACTCCTGCAGTCTGTTTCTCACACTCATTTCCCTGTTGTTTTTTTGTTGTTTTTTTTTTTAAACAATGCCAACACTCTGCAGGGCATCCTTCCCAGCCATCCCACCAGCTCAAACAGTAACTGGGCACCTAGTTATTAGGAGATCTAAACTCATTTAGTTCACTGAGCCATAACATGTTTTAATGATCTTAATTCAGTGAATCATTTAAACATAGTTTAGCTATAAAGACAGGAATAGCTGACTGATTTAAGAAGAGTTATGCATGCTACTTTAAAAAATTAAAAGCAAACATTAATGTTTGCACCTCTAGCAGAATCTTAGCAAAACATACCTTATGAAAACCAACCAAAACAAAACAAGTGTTTTAATCTTATGGCCTTCAGTTCCATTTATTATTGACTGAAAGATATGTTTGCTGCAGAGTAAGCATGAGATTGCTTTAAGTTTTTACGTTTTTGATCAGACTACCATTAGATGTCCAGCTAAATACAAATGTCTGAAGAAATTGTGCACATGAAAAAGTTACAGAGGTAGATTTCTCATTCGTTATTGCTGGCTTCAGCACACCGCTCAGTGCACAGTGAAGTATCATCAGTTATCTGATTTCTTGATCTGGTCCAAGATCCAGAAGGGATGTGTTAAGATCTTGTTCAGCAGTTTTACAAAACTTTTCTGCAGTTTGAAGCTATCTGCAGTAAACAATAACAGATTGGTGTCAGAACTACCGATAAATTCCCTCTCTGTGAATGTGTGTAATACTGATTTAGATTAATAAATATAAAAGAAAAAAAAAAAAAGATGTTCTGATACCTAGATTCAGACAAGTGTAATTTCATGTAGCTCAAATTTTAATGGCAATACACTGGAATTAACTTAGATACCATTTGAAATATTGGCTTCAGGTGCTTAATAGGGTTGGGGGTTTTTGTTGTTTTTTTTTTTTTAGAAATTATGTTGCCTCCTGATCGATACTGCTACAACAATTTAAATTGTGATATATTAATCCAGTATATTTTGGTTGATTGATTTAATTTACTGAATATTCTAAGTATACCTGTCACACAGAGGAGATAAAGGCTTTTCCTTGTTGTAAATGGTATACCAAATTGTCAAAAGAAACAGTTCACTTGATATGTAATGCAGATTTTCCATACAAACATGGGGTACTTTATAATTTCTTGAAGTCACTTGTGGGAGATATGTAAAAGCTTAGAAAGAAAAAGACATAGGACATCTTGAAGAAACACTTGTAGTGACATAAAGTTCGTTCCTTGCTATTTGCAGTGTGGCATCCCTTCCCTGCTTCAGCATGCTGCCTTGCATGTTTACTTTCTGTAGGTTTTCCATTTCTCCTGTTTTGAAGGATAATCACCCCTGTAGTGCTCAGCTCTCCATCTTCTATTATAACCTATGTCTAACAGCTGCTGTAATATCTGTGCACCTTGAAGCACTTTTCACATTCATTCTCACAATACGCCTGTTGGGTATGGAAGCATTATTATCCCTGAAAATAACATTTTCCTTAGGTTTCTGGTGAGGAAGTGAAGCACGGGGAAGGCTATGTGACTTGCTACAAGTCACACGGGAATCAAAGCAGACTGAAATACCTGCCTAGGCAAACACTTTAATCACTCTTTTCTTCTTAAAATAGAAACCGCTTTGGTTGCTGTGCAGGGAGCATATGACACAACCAGTCCAGGAACCGAAAGCTCCTGGTGCTGCTCTTAGGCACTTCGGGGAAGCATTAGGGAGTAAGTTTAAAAGTCCGTGTTGCAGCTCAGCAAGAAGAGAGGTCAAACCCCGACCGTGTCAGTGAGCCACGTGAAACAAACCCTTGCTAAACCCTTTTTGCGCTGCTGTGCCACTCCTTGAATGCATGTGCGGTGGGGTGCAAGGGACGGCTCTCCGCCACAGGGAGGTGAAGCAGTGCCGGCCTGCTTCTGAGCCCGGGCCAATGGTCCTCCTGAGGAACAGGTCCGATGGCTCCGATATTTGGTTGCAGCAGCGCAGCTTTTGGGTCCGAGCTGGAGTCCGAGCCTGTGCCGTGCCGTCCCATGCGGGGGCACCGGCTCCGCCTGCGCCCTGCCTCGCAGGCGGCCTCGCCACGCAGGCAGGCTCGAGACCCCGGGGGACCGTAGCGCTACGCGCTGGAAGGGTCACCGGTACACGAGGTGGTGGTGGTGGTGGAGACCATATACCACGTCTCACAGGGAACCACAGCGCGGACACCGCTCTACGGCCATGCAACACGGGGGGACGTAGCTGGGACGGGCGGTGCGGAGGGCGCAGGGCGCTGCGCTCACTCACCAGTGCTGGCTCAGGGCAGGACCGGGCCGCCCCCCTTTCCCCGCATCCCGCCGGTCGGCCGAGCCCCGCTCCTCACCGCCTCAGCGGCCACCGCTACAGCGCCCGTCTGCGAAGCGTTGTGGCTGCTTCTACGCAGCCCTAGCGTCCGTCCGTCTGCCCCCCTCCGACGTGACGGCCCTCCGCCAGCCCGGCTGCGCGGAGCGGAGCGGGGCACTGCGGGAGCGGGTGCGGAGCAAAGCGAGGCGGCCGCCGCAGGCCGGGCTGCGGGAGCCGTTGCCAGGAAGCCGTCACCATGGGAACGCGCTTGTCGGGGGGCAGCGCGGCGGCGACGGCAGCCTTTTGTCGGGGTGGGGGGAGGGATATTCCAACAGCCCGGACAAACTCCTTTTAACCATCGCTTCCTCACAGATGCCTCATAGCAGTACCCGCATCTCGGAGGTGTAGAGGGGATGGACCTCGCAAAGAACACCTGCGTTCCCTGGGCGTGGGGGATGCGCGGAGCTCGGAGCCATGCCTGCGGCTGCCGCGCCAGCAAATGTCAGTCTCCTGGAAGAAAGTTTGGTGTTGGTGAAACAGCACTTAGTCCGAATTTCTAAAGGTGCTCAAGACTGAAAGTATGGATTTTTCCAGAGCATAGAACAAATCCGGGCAGAACACAAGACTACTAAAATCAATCGTGAACAATACTTTTGTTTGTAAGATTTCTGGGTTATATTTTTAAACAAGATCTAACATGTAGCTTCAGTAAAACTTCATACGTCACAGAAAAGATGATCTGTCTGTTTGCACAGTAGAAGCATATGAGCTAAGAGAAAGCATTACTGGAATAACAAAGTCCATACAGGGTGTGTCTGCCTTCACTTTTGTTTCCTGGTTGTGTCATTCTTTGGACTTCAGTGCAACCACCTTAGGTAAACAAAGGCTAAGATCAGAAAGAAATTTACTGCATCAGTTTACACTGAAATAGTAGATTGTCTCTGATTTTGGTTAAACATCCTATTTTGGTATAACATCCTATATTGTATAGGCCAGCCATTGCAGAACTGGGAGCTGCAAAGGGTAAAAAATGTTACAGTATGCACATGGAATTGTAAAAAGCAGGGCGGGGTCTGAACCCACACACTGACTGACCTATTTATTTTAAAGTAATACCCACATCAAAGGATAGGACCAGAAACAAAGCACATTCTAGGTACTTTCAAAATGCTTCGAATGAGGTGATTGACAAGGCCAAATGCAGTAATTCAGGGGATTATTCAAACTGCTCTTTAATACCTTCAAGGATGGAGACTGCCCAGCCTCTATGGGCAGTCTACACGCATGGCTGATAAGCCATGGTGGGAAAAACATTTTCCTTATACCTAGTCTGAACCTCTCCTGATTGCATTTATGTTGTCTTCCCACCACACACCACTGTGAAGAGTTGGGGTTTGCCATTTTGATGACTTCATCTTAGGTACTGGGGACTCCTGAAAGGTCCCCCAAAGCCTGCCCTCATCAGGGGCCTGGGCTTTTAGGCTGAAAAGGACCTCAGAAGGGATTGTGGTCCAACTCCCTGCTCAAAGCGGGCCTAATGTTGATGTTAGATCAGGCTGCTCATCGTAATGTAAAGTTTTGATCTTAAAAGCTCGTGTAATGTTTAAAAAAATCTCCCTCTGAGGAAGAAAAAAATACAATGCTTGTACTTTGCTAAAGTGAACCTACATAGCTTAGCTGAAGTTAGCCACAGGAAAGCAGGAGGCAAAACTTCTCAGTTACCAAAACCTCATGGACTTCTTCCAGCTTTACACTAGCCTTGCAAATAACATCGTTATTCATAGTTTGGTTTACAGTTGGAGAAAAATTCAGCAACATGAATTCTGAGTGTCTCATGTCTGAGGCTTCTCTTAGATACAGAGTAAAGGAGCCACAAGGTATTTTTCCTCAAAAAACCAAGCCAAAGGCTGTTGACTTTATTACTGTATTTTCTACTCTAGTGGTATTTTAAATGGACTTGTCGAACATGTTAATAAGCAAAATCTATAAACAGATATGCTTCTTTAAGGCAAACAAAAGAGAAGAAAAAAGGAAGGAATTGTGTTAGATACATAGAAAGAGAGTGAGAGAAAGCTGAAATTATCCTGTTTTCCAGCATGGAAACCTGTCTTAATCATTGAAATTATTTCATCATATTTTAGGTCATAAACTTCTGCCTTTGTTTTATTTGTGCTGTTTTCTCTCTGTGTGTAACAAGAAGAAATTGCTGAATCCATTTTTATTTTCTGTAAGTAGAATTCTACATTGCCCAAGTGTAATTGAAGGCAGAATGTAGCCATCTGCATTTTAGCAGAAACCATTAAGATTATAAAGTGTCTGTTTATTCTTGAGCAAGCAGATACAGCAAAAAATTGCATTGAAATGTTAAAGTTTCCTTAGTTTTATACCATTTGTTTTTCTACAACACAAATCCTTCATCTTTGTAAAAAACACCAGATTGTACTGGTTTCTAACTGAAAGTATGGTGCTTTTTAAAGGGTATTAAGTATTATTTTAGTTGATTTCAGGCATTAATTAAACTATTAATTAATTTATCCTGGTCAACAAAGGCAAGTGTTCAGCTTATAAAAACTTTCTCTCAATAAATTTTGTAAGCAAGAGAAAAGCAGTAATGGCATATTTTCCTTTGATGTCAGTTTTAACCAGTTAGAAAGCAGTCAGGGCAGTGCCTATTTCAATAAAATTTCTAATCTTTTCCAGATTTATTGACTTCTCATAAGAGCTGTTTCTTTCTGAAGCCACAGTAATGATTTTAGAATGAAGAGCAAGGGAAAAATGTTTTCTGTGGTGTTTCCAGAGGTAAAGACCATGTTCTTCTTTTAGGCATTTTAGTCTTTACATATTTCACCATCAGACTGGTTCCTTTTGGGGGTTGGCACACTGTCACTCAGGCAAGGGGTAGGTGGAAACACCACACTATGGAGGCAAGAACTTCTTTTTTGTGGCACTGCTCTGTGCCGTATGAGCTCCAAATCAGATGATGTCAAAGAGGCTGTAGTTACTTGGGACATTGCTGAACCTGTACCCACCCTTGAAACAAGTCCTGAGTGTGAGGTCAATAAACCTCCTCAGGCACTGAAGCTTAGCCTTCTCCTTCAATGTTTTCCTGAAGCTTAGTACTAGTGATCAATATCAGGAGGATTACCTGCCGTGCTGCAATTGCTTGCAGCTAGAAAATATCCTCAAAATGATTCTTGGTGTTAACACTTCTGTGCATGAGCTGGTAGGTGTTACTAACCAAATACAACACTGCCAGACAATGCACACACTGAGTAAATTGATGCAGGGATTTTTTCCTAAATCTTTTCAAGTTAGGTCTTTTACAGGTCCATATGAATTTGTAACAGAAATATCACCACTTCTAATTTTGGGCATCCCTTTTAAGTACAGAGATTCCTTTTTACTCTGGTTGAGCTCCTGGAGATGAAAATGTGTATTCTGCCTTTCTCAGAGATTACTATTAACTGGGCTAGAGGAGCCCAGGCATGCAGACCGTTCAGCCGCACCACCGTATTTGAAAGGAAGTACCTTCCCCTGCTGCTGAGCATAGATGTTGAATAAGTATCAATCACTTAATGTAGTCATCTTGGGAATTAGATGTTTATCATTAAAATAAGCAGAATTAAATGACAGTGTTTAAAAGCATGAAAAGAGTTCATTGTGAATTAGGCTGTGCTTGGTACACAAACTATTTAGCAAAGGTTCATGCAGATGCAGAGCATTTATGCCTTTGGCCCTAAGAGTTTTGTTCTAACTCATCGTCCAGTCCATCTGCAGTAGATGGACCCCAACAGCGTATGTAAAATGCAGTAAGTTTGGGACTAGCTTCTCAATTAGCTATGCACTATTTTACTCTTTTTTCATAGCCTGATTTCTCTGCTTTTCTCATAACTTACTGTAAAGATGTTTGTATGTATGAAAACACACATGCATACAAATATATGTTTCTTAAGAAAATGAACCTAGGCCCACATCCAAAGCAAATTGAAAATTCTACAAAACCTATATCAGTTCTCTTTCTTTTGTTGCCCCTATATAGGCTCTCTGGATTCTGGCAAGTTGGTTTTTTTTTCACTGCTTTTCACCACAGTCTCCTAAATTTAGGTAACATTTCTTTGTTAAAATAAAATACTAGGCAAACTACTTTTGTCCTATTTCCATAAAACCGCTGTTATACTTTATTGGAAATCAAACTGTTAAATCTATCTCCTATGAAATTCTGCTCACAGTAGTGCTGTCATATGTGTTTTTGCTTTAATAGCTGTTGCTGCTCTTATTTACCACTCAGCTGCTTTCTCAATGAAAATATTTCCTACCTCACGTGTAGGAACCTCAGTTAACATCCAAGCTGAAAGAGGGAAACTTAAAATATGTTTGGTTTTAGTTGTTGTTGTTGTGGGTTTTGTGTGGTTGGGTTTTTTGGTTTGTTTGGTTTTTTTTAAAAAATTTTTAAAATGTGTGATTCCAAAGAGGTTTGTGGAGATAACTGAATTTTGTGAGGTTCAGCCCCTGCAAAAACAGCGGGCCTTGTAGTCGCTACGTGATACTGTTTATATGCAATAAAAACTCCTGTGTTCACAGATTCGGTGGTGCACACTTTGGGAGAGATCCCGGTGTACACCAGTGCTGCAATAAACGAATATCGACTGGATAAACCTTACTATCACAGAATCACAGAATGTTAGAGTTGGAAGGGACCTCCAGAGATCATTGAGCCCAACTGCCCTGCCAAAAGCAGGATCACCTAGGGTAGTCCACAAAGGAATGCGTGCAGGCGGGTTTGGAAGGTCTCAAGAGGAGACTCCACAACCACTCTGAGCAGCCTATCTAGTGTACTTCGCTGTTTCAAAGAAATCCACTATGGAAATCCCCAGCTTCGCGGATCAGGAATCACTCAATGTAAAACCAGCTGAGCGGAGAAAATATTTTGGTATTCTTCAAAACCCAGAATGCGAAGGGGGCTGTTGTGTTTCACCCAAACCACCAAAGTTTGTGGCACCTAAGAGAGGATCAGATGAATAGTCTACGTTTTGTTTTATTGATGTATTCAACACATCAGGGTGGTTTGAATTTGATCAGCCGTGTTGAATGTTTGCGCACCAACATGCTAACCCTGCAGGAGATTCATGTATCCTTGTGGAGTGGCACCCCTTTTCCTCTGCACAGACAGGTCTGGCTGCAGTCTCTATTCTTTTCCCTAGTAACTGCATTTCTTAATCAGAGATGAAAGAAAGTCCTGTTACGTTCAGATGGACGGAGGGAAGAGCTAGGACTGGGCGGGAGGCAGCAGGACGCTTGCCGAGGGCCGCCGACACTCCCGTTCGGCACGGCAGCAGCACACAGGCCTGGCGGCGGGGACACTCACGAAAGTGCCGCGCCACCAGCGCAGGCGGGAGCGCGCGCTGGGGAGGTTAGGGCGCGCGCCGCCACACCGGGATCCCCTCAGGCGATTGGCTGCCCCACGCCGAGCTCACCATCTATGGAGACGGCGCCCGCGCGCGGCGTGGAGTAGTGCTTGCCCCGGCAGCGCGAGCACTCGCAGTCGCGCGGCCGCCCCGCCCCGGTGACGAGCTGCGCGCGCGGGGAGGGCGGGCTCCGTTTCCCTCCGTCAGCTCTGTGCTCCTCCCTTCTCTCCCTCCGTCCCGGGGCGCCGGAGTGTCTGGGCAGAGCCGCGGGCAGCGGAGCGCGGAGGAACCGCGATGGTAAGCGTTGGGTTCGGCGGTAGTGCTGGTGGCTCTCGCGATCTGGGGGGCGCGGAGGGAGGGCCGGCGCTTGGCGAGGGGAGCGTGGCTGCCTCGGCGCCTGTGCATGTTTCCTCGTGCTATACCGGGAAGGGGCTGTGTGCAGCCCTCCCTGACCGGCGCTGAGGAGAGGCCGCGGTGAGGGGGCGATTGTGTAACCGGTGCCGTGCCAAGCGCTTGACCAGGACGCAAGCCTTGAAGTCACGGGCTGGTGGCCCCGTGGTCTCTGGGTAGATGTCGGCGCTGGGGCGCGCCGGCTTCGCTCTTGAGCGGGCAGGGCCGGCGGGCCCCTGTGCTGTCTTGTGGAGCGCTAGTCTCGTCGTTCCTCGGGACCTAAAGAGATTTTGGCTGTTGGTTTCCTAAAGCAGGAAAAACCTCGTGGAAAGGTAGCGTGGCGGCGTTTGTTGAACATCAGGTGACGCATCTGCACTTCAGAGCGCGCTTCTGGGGGGGGCGGTTTGCGTGCAGACCACCCCCACACACACCTGTCGCCCTCTGGCATCCGTGTCTGAGTGTCAGTGTCCGCTCCGGCCGCCTTCTGAGCGGCTGGCCTGGTGTCGGGCATCGAAGAACATTGGTCTGAGCAACAAATGCAACTCCCGAAGCCGGGATGTTTGGTCATTGCAGCTGCTGCAGGTCTGATAGGATAAGGGGATACGGTATCGGTAAAACACATTAAGTGCTAGGCTGAGGGAATACTGAGGTTCATCAGCTGAACCTACTTTATTCTTAGCAATTGATTGCCGAGGATTGCTGATAGTTTTCATCCTGAAGTAATCCAAATATAATGATTATGACAGCCTGTTACACAAGAACTTAGAATATGTGGGGGTGAACTAGGTTGAAATCCATAATCTTTAGGTTTATTAAAAACTCTTCTAAAGTGGAGTACTAAAGATATGAAAGTTAAGATACTTTGAGAATACTTTTGGATCATTCCTACTAAACCTTACGTAGCTAAAGTGAAGTTTTAAAGAGCGACCAACCTAGTCTGCGTGTATGTAGAGCCTTAATGACTCAAATGGAGCGTTTGCTTGGGCTCTTCATTCCTGGTATCTTTTCAAGGATGCCGCTCTTATGGCCGATCCCTGTATTTTAATTTCCTGAAGCAAGTGTAGTTGCACCTGATTACACCTGTGTTGAGCACAAGGCTTTGCTTTAAATAAAGCATTCTAGAGGTTAGGAAGCTGAAGTTTCTGTTGCAGTAAAGGACAGTGGTACCACCAATTCATACAGTCCTGTAAGGAGCTTCAATTAAGATAGGTACCTGTGTACCCTGTGAATTTATTGCTTAGTCAGGTGTTTCCTATCAACTCTTTCAGGTAACTTCTGCCTCCTTATTACTTGTTAGGTCACAGACACCTGTGGCATTCACATACTAATTGGTAAAGATTCTGTATCATCCTTAAATGACATCATTAAATGGGACTGGAAGTCCTTAGTGCAAGTCCTTCAAAGTTATCTACCTGTTAACAATAACACTGAGACCAGTGAGTCTGTTGTGCACCATTAATTTCTTTTTGATTGAAAGTATTTATCAAAATACAGTTCTTGCAAATACATGTAAACTAATTGGTAATTTACTTGATGGGTTTTATGGAAGTAAAAGACTGGTTTATTCCACAAGATACCATTTTCAGGGAACTAGTCAGGCAGTTCTTCTCCAGCATTTAATTTGATACTGAAATAGTATTCAGGTAATCACTGTGAGTTCTCAAAATAATATGAACCTTTTTTTTTTTTTTTTTTGAGATTGTCTGTAAGTAATGACTATTACAAAACCAGAAAATACTTATTACTTATTCAAAATACTGTTTTTTTTTCAAATAGTTATAATCAATTACTTGATAAGCATTGGGAGGTAGCACTTCCCTGGCAGAAGGATTGCCTGGCAGGAGTTAAAATGACTGCTTATGAACACGAATCACTCTACCAATATCCTGAAACTTTATACTTGTTCTCTGTGCTGTATTAAAAAGAAAAAAAAATATTTTTGTCTTGGCGATTTCGATTTCTGTGGAGGAGAGAAAAAGCAGCATGTTCTCTGAATTTCATCTTTTCAACCATGCCATGTCTGTAGACTTTGGCATGAACTTTTCCTGTCTTAGAAGGTCTATATAGTAGGATGCTGCTTTACCAGTGACATCGGTTGTAGTTGTTTAATGCATCTTGGGTGGTCTGATGCACCAGAGCACATAAAGACTGCTGGTGTGCATGTGTCATCTTCTCTAAATTCTGTGCCGTGGTACATTTCCTCTAGCAGGTTTGCTTGCAAGATTGTGTATCTCTGCAACTTTATGATACTTCTGCGAGTTTTTTCCTCCTTTATCTGTATTGAGTTAACTGGTTTCAGAAGATCTGCAGACATGGAGTGAGCTGTTTCATTGTTGTATGCTGTAGTACAAGATGGGAATGAGCAAGAGTGGGGGAAAAACTGCACTCAAGCTGACAGTTTTAAGGAACACGTGACAGCTGTTGAATTTTTTTTCTTTTGAAATGTATTCCTTCTGTTAAGTTTGAATTTTTTAAAATTTTTTTTTAATTAAAGATAAAAAGTGGCCTCCAGCAGTTTAGCTGCTACAGGTAAGTCCTCAAAGATGTGGATTATGTAAGTGTAGAAGTAGTCCCACTCCAGTGGTGGACTAGGTCTTTAACGTTCAGGAAACCTCTCAGTGAACTAAGCTGAAACTTGCTTAAGGTGAAAACCAAGATCAGTTGAACATTATGTAGCTTTTGCTTTTATATGGTGAGGTTGCACCTTCATAGTGTCATTAAGTAGTTCATAGAAATGCATTTGGGGGGGTGTCTTAGATTAAGTTGTATAGAGAATCTGGATCACATAGCAGAAATAATCTTGTCATGTTAATGTGGCAGTATTGTTAGCCTTTGGGATTTGAACCTAAAATAGTTGATGTGATGCAAACTGAGACCTCATGCTCTCTAAGTCTTTTTTCTGCAAGAAAGTCTTAAGCAAGGCACTGATGCTTGTTTTCAAAGGGTGCTTTTCTGTCTGGTGCAGCTCAAACCTTGCTATCTGCCAAATGTGGAATAGTAGAGGGGGTAACAGCATGTGCTTTACATTATGTCTAGAGCTCCATTAGTGGAAAAATCTTCTAGCTGTATGGTATTTCTGTCTGGCCATTACACAAAGTGTAATAAAAGATGGTAACATGTTCAGTAGCAAAACCAGTGACTTTTACTAGATGTGTTTTGTTTTATGTTTACATTGTGTGCATGCTTGTCCCTGATTCTTTCTAGTTTAGACTTATAGAATATTATGTGTGTATCATATATGTTAGAGTACTTTTTCAGGAAAAACTAATGCATGCAGAATGCTATCCAGATGCAGCTTTTGCAGCTGAAAACGGAATATTTGATTGTATGCCTGTACATCTTAAACATTTTTCTCATAATTTCTTTTGCCTTCTAGAATTGCTTTTTCTCTCTCAGTATATAATTGCTTGTTGTGGAGGCAAGGAGATTACAATGCTATCGGTAAACTATTTGCAGCTACTTTTTCTTAACATGAAGGGATAAGTTGTCCCAGTCTTAACTGCCTTTCTTAAAGCACCTATGCATATGTGGAATGTGGAGAATAAGCTTTTTAGAGTTTTTTATGATACCTAGGCATGGAAGTGTAGTCAAGTTTTTTACTGAGTTCTCAGTAGAATGTTAGTAATATTCTCATCTGAACATGGAAAGTGTGTTTCCTTGCTTGAAACATTAAGAAGTTGCACATCTCTTTAGTGAAGTTTTCTCAGCTCTTCTGTAATAATTTTCAGTACTTTTTATCTTCACAAGTATGTTTAATATCTCAGTTTTGGGAGTTAAATGACATAGATCTAACTGGTCATGCACTGTTCTCTTGTACTTTCCTGTACAAATCGGAAACGCATGCATGTCTAGGTTCACATTCTAATGTAGTATGTGTATTACATAGGTAGCGTGTAAATAAACATCTTCAGAGCTACAGAAGAATTATTTCTGTCAATAAAATCTAGTTAGTTGCTGTGTCTGATGAAGGGAGCAAAACAGTAAGAGGTAGTCTTGCTTCCTCATCTCCCAGCTCTTAAATTTTGCCAAGGACCCTGGGTAATCGTAGGAGTGAGCTTGCTGTAGTTAACATGGAGGATTCCAGCACAGGTCGCCGTAGTTCTGCTGACAGGTGAGTCTGGGATTCAGCTTATTATGATGATCTGCAAGTTGTCAGGTTTTTGTTTCATTCTGGTCATTGGCAGTGACAAAGTGATCTGCTTTCCTTTTCGTTTTCCTAAGATGATGTTGTAATGCAATACTATAGTCTGCCTTTTTTTTTGGAAGCTGGATTCTAGATCTAAATGATGTGCGACTACTAGAAAGCATTAAGAGCTATGTTAGAAAGGGATTTTGCACCTAATTAAAGCAGGTTTTGTTTTGGGAGTTAACAGAGCAACACTAGGAGTAAAATGAAAAAAAAAAAGCAGTTCTCAGAACTGGGGAAAGGGGGGATGTGTGTGTGTTTGGTTTACAAAAGATTTGGAAAATAGTTTTTCTTTTCAAACACAAAACACCAGGCGTAGGCTTTGTCAAGAAAAGATTGACTTGCACTAATGCTAACTTTTTGAACAAAACCACTTTGTACTGTCTAAAGTCTCACCTTGAATGAGACTGAGACTTAACATCAGTGTGAAAGGATAAACCATTTTGGGAATGTCGTAAAGATTTGATTACACATTTTCTCATCTGTTGTGGGTCGTTCATCTCTTCACTGTCCTGTTGTCTGCCATGAACCTTTGCTGTTAGTCCAGCTGAAGTGTCCATATACAAACATTTTTTAAAAACCGACAACTATTACAGGTGTATGGGATGCGTTCTGATTTTTTTGTTTAACAGCTGTAGCCAAAGGGTTCTGGAGCTGTTGTGTGTTTTGCTAGTTCTACATTGGTATAAAAATACTTTTAAAATACCAGAAACACTGCAGAAAGTAAACAAGAATCTTCTCCGTATCTTAAGATCAGAACTGAGAGCTGTCTCTGACAAGTTGTTTAGGCATTCACCTCGCCTAATCGTTAGGACTCTTGTGCAATCTAGCCTCCTGTTGCACTCCTAAGGGAGCTTGGGTATGAGAAACTGTATTTTAGTCAGACTTTCCCATCTCCTGCTCCCTTCCCCCACGTTCCTAAGATGCCAATCACTGTCCTGCCCAGGAAGTACGGCTACCGCTCACCTCCTTGACTCATCCTCATTTTCTTGCTTTCCCATCCTCCACCTACTGACTTCCTTTTTTTCATACTCTCATCTTTTGAAAATATGAATGCCCCTTGGGGAGACCAGGTGTGCAGTCATGTCCTGACAGTGCACAAAATCTGTTCTCTTTGCTTGAAATCATTGCTATGGTAGGACAAGTGTGGTTTGTTTTTCGTTTTTGTTTTTT
>VWZE01016008.1:169787-232999 GCA_013396675.1 Eubucco bourcierii
GTGTGTTCTGCCTATTTTATTAAATATAGTTCATACTAATGTATAAATGGCACTGGTGTTTGCATCACATGCAACAGCAAGTATATCTAAGCTGAAGGTCATTTGATGTAGTTTAGGAAAGGGTGTGTGATTAAGGATCTTTTTTCCAAAGACAGTGTTATTTAATTGCCATTAAAACTGTTGGTGGCTTGCGACCATAAACCATATGGTGTATTTATTAAAAAAAAAAAAAAATTTACCTGAAATGGAATTTTTTTTTTTTTTTTAAACAAAGCAAATGGGAAAGCTGAGAAGGCAAGCAGTATTGGTAATTGGAGCATGAGTCAGTTACCAGAAGTGATGCTTATTGGGAAGCATATTTAAGAGGTGCTTATGGGTACAAAGAATCACATGTTAGCATAAACTGTTAAATTTAGCTAAGTGTGGATTTTGAACTTAAAACCAGGTGTTAGCAGATCTTTGAGCATGCCTCCTGATCAACACTGTTTGGGAAGTGGGAGAAGGACTATACAACAGATCTGGTGCCCTGTTCTCCTGTCATCTGTGTGATTCTTCAGTTGTCAGAAGTATCCTGGTGAAAGCCAGTTCTGTCTGTCAGGAACAGTGTGAAAGATGGTGGCTTTGTACTCTTGAGGTGGGATGATAATTGATCTTTCTTTAGCCTACTTCATCAAAAAAAGGAACATAAATGGTTTAAGCAAAAGCATGTGCTTCTAGGACCTATTTTAATGCTTTGTTCAGCAGTCTGAACTCTAAATGAGAGGGTTTTGTTGGCATCCTTCAAACAGGACTAGCACTCTTGTAGTGAGTGTCTAGCTGCACTTGTCCTCATACAGGAAGTGTGAGGGTTGTTTTTCCTTGCCAGCTCCAAACCACTCTCTGAATCACCTTCATCAGCTGAGTCTGAGTATGTAACCAGTTCTTGGTCAGTCTTGTCTAATGAAGTGTTGAGGCTGTATTCGAGTCTGAACAATGCAGCCTGCTGTCCTTTATAAAACATGTCAAAGGTTCTTAGCACTCAGGATTCTGAATCTTCCATGCTTGTGTCTTATGAGATGATATGTTGCCAGATGCTCAATCCTATCCCTAGGACAGTCTTCTGGTTTTGATCGAGCATTCCACAACATTTGTGAGGCCTTAAATTCTAGGCAGTTTACCAGTGCATGCCGTTGTCTTTTGCCATGATTTCTTTTGCTGTGCTTTGAGTTGTGTATTGCTAAGTCAGAAATACTGGAAGATGGAAGTTGAGACATCTTGTCAGCAATATAGTTGCAGTGCTAAGCAGTAGTCAAGAGTTTGTCTCATCTTACTTTTTGTTTGGATTTTTTTCTTTCTCTCTCTCTCTTTTTTTTTTTTTCATGCCTTGAATGGTAGAAGTCTCCACAAGTGTCTGGGTGCTTCCAAATTTGCTTTTGGAGTGACTCCTAACCCTGTGTTACTCCCAACTGTAAAGAAGTACACTGGTACAAAATGTATTGGAATTCCTTTTAACACATGCTGCCAACACATTCAAAGCCCTTTGGGTTGTGACCCCTGTGCATTCGGATAACCTGTTTGATATAAAAGTACTACTGCTTCATGGGTTAGTAAGAGGATTCCAAAGATCAAAGTTTACCTGAATATTGTGTTATGTACAATATTATCATTTTGTAAACTGTGGGGCTTTGAGCTGTTGGTGTTCAGTACATGCCAGAAGAACTACTTCTGATCACTCATGTTTTGGACTGTTTTACTGCAGATGTTATGGTATGTGAACTGAAAAACAGTTCATTTGCTAAGTGAAAGCAGTAATCTTGAGGTATAGTGAAGGAGTATTTTTATTAAACTTAATCTTAAAGGCCATTCTGTGGTACTCAGAAGCAAGTGCTTACTTTCTGTATTTATTTTTTCTTTCAATATGAGAGAAGAATTTGCTTTCCTGTACTGCATCCCCAACTGTATTCACTACATACCTAAAGAAAGGGAGATGTGCACAAGTATTTGTAACAGTAATTGAAAACAGTCATAGTGCAAATATACTTAAAGAGAGTATAATTTGGTGCAAAGATACAAAAATATACAAAACTACAAACCCACCTGTCTTTGCTTTCTGAGCACAGAACTACTAGCTGTCCTCATAATCTGAATTAATAAGTAATTATACACTGTCTTCTGGTAAGGCAAATGAAACATGTATTTTCCATCATTATTTTTGCTCTCTCAGTTTTGACACAAATTACTGTTAAATACAGATCATGTTTTTGATGGAACTAGTAATAGGATGTGATCATCTAGGGGAAAAACTAACTAGTCACGGTAATATATCATTGTATTAGACTTTCGTATTGGATTTCTGTAATTTTTGTTGGTTCTCAATAGTACAACTTTTATGGAAGCAAGCCACACTGGCACCGCTTCTGTCAGGAGACTTCTGATGTCTTTCCATCATTTGAAAAAAAAGCTCAGATGCAATGAGAACTGATGTATTACAATGCATTATTTTGTTACATATAAATTCTGTACAACATAGTAACACGCTGACACTGTTCTTGTGTAAACTTGATTAATTCTCAAATTCTGAATTGCTTCAACCCATGAAAACAAATATTTGACTTTACCAATTAAAATGGAATAATCCCTCTAAGATAAAAATTACTCGACCTAGGGTTTTTTTTTTTTTCACTCCCCCCCTCCCACTTAAAAGTGATGCCTTACACACAGTCATGTCTCCAGGACTTGATGCTGTATTTTTGGTAGTCTCCAAAGCCTTTTTCAGTGCGTCCCTTCAACTTTAAATATATTCTGGGAGCTACTATATTGGTCAATAATTGCTATACTCAGCAAACCAGAGATTCCTACATAAACATTCTTGGTTTTGCAGTGGAGAAATCTTAAAAAAAAAAAAAAAATTCTGAGTAGAGCCATTTAGATGTTTTCAAGAGTATTCTGGCTGTTCTTTGTGTAACCTGCAGGACTTGAATAGGCTGGAATAAGGTGACTTCTTGGAACTGCTTTGCTCCGTTGGAAGGGCAAGCATAGGAATCCTGCTACAGAATACCAGATTAAACCTACTGAGATGTCTATGGGAAGTTTCTAGAAATGCATAAATCTTATCCTGAGGTGTATCCAAACCATTATCTGCTTACTTGCTCTGCAGTGGCTATTGGTTCTTCATCCTGTAGCCAACAGCTCCCAAATACATATGGTTAACAACCACATTTGACCCACATTTGGTAGTTGCACTAGTAAGGACTGGTATGAACACTTCTGTGACAGAAACATTTTACTTTCAGCTAGGTAGTGGGACTTAACTGGGGCCCTTTGGGGTTCATATTCAGTATCAGGTGTCATATATTACTTACCAGTAGCTGAAGGCTAAGTCCCTGCAGGAGTAGCGTTTCAGACCCCCGGAAGGATTCAAATTCCATTCTGTTTGTGATTTTTAGATTACAGGAGTAGGCTATCTGCGCATAGACTTTACTTTTAAGACTGGAGTTGCAGTAACTTCTAGAAACTCTGCTCTTCGTTGATAAATTAGGCTTGGCACAGGGGAAAGTATCTCAAATGTTGTTTGTAACAAAGAGTTCCCATTGTGGTGCTGCTCGTGTCTCTGGAGGTCCAGTTTGATACTTGGCCTTCCATGAGCAAAAGCTTGAGTTCCTTTTAGACCAGAGTTGAGGTAGGGAGAAAAGACTTCATAGAAGAGGCTACTGCTTTTGCCATTTTCCTGTGTTTCGCTTGGTCTTTTTGTCTCTGTGTTAGGTTATAACCACAGAGTTCAAGGCACTGTCACTTTCAGGTGTGAGGAGTGAGTGGATAGGCAGAAGAGGACTTGACAGTGTGCAAGTATCCAGTATGTGGAACTTGAGAGATATATTGAGTACCTGTTTCTAGCAACTTGAGCTGCTTAGCTATGTCTGTAACTGTCACTCTTGACTTACAGCACTGTGCAATAATGTACATCTGCATGGCAATACAGGACTACATCTGGAGAAAATAAGAATTTGCCCAGTTTGATACTTCAGTGAATCAGCATACATGATGTGATGTGATTAGCAAAACGTTTGATAAAATTGATGTGTATTCTATTGTGGTTTAAAAGTGGTGCGTGAAATAATGGAGATTAAGCTGTCCTAGCTTAATGCTGCCTTCAAACACACAGAATGTGTATTCTCTATGGAACTTACTACAGTCTCCACTTATTGCTGTCTGCTTGGCATCAGTCTTGGGAATACCTTTAATGAATTGCATGAGCCTCTCTTGTGGTGACTGGTTAAATTGAAGTAGCATGCAGTAGTAGAGAATTGTTTTCATGTAGATAATGCTATAGTTAACTGGCAGTTTTAAAATTGAAAGGAATACTTAGTTTACCCATTTCTAGTGTCAGTTACCAGCTGGCTTCTCCAGAAGCTGTTCCCATGAGTACTACTCTTTAAAGCTTTTCTAGTGGTAAATAGGAATTCTGGCTCCAGGGCTCTTAATGCCTGAAATACCAGCACACCCATTCCACAGAGACCTGATCTCAATATGCAGAATAAGTTCATGACCAGCAGTGGTTTCTTCCTGTAGTTTACTTTGTGGTTTTATTCTTGGTTCGTTCTAGGAACACTTGAGAGGAAACAGAAGAACAGTGAATACTTATTCCCATATTTGGTATTGTTTTAGACATAATAGACATCCTTCTTCACTAAAAGAGGGTTGACACTATTTCTAAGTAGTCTAACCTTCCTTAAACCATGGGTTAATCTTGGCAGGGTAACATCGAGCCTGTTTGCATTGTAGCTGTGTGCAGCTTTCTACGTGGAATTGTGATGTTAGGTGGCACTAATAGAATAATTTGTCCTGCATCTTCGTGGTACTAAAAGCTTAGCTTTACATAGTTACAGGTCCTGTTCTACAGCTTCCATTGGTCTGTTGCCCAGCAGTGGTGTCTTTTACATTGTAACCTTCACTAATTCAAATTCTTTACAAAGTTTTTCTAGTGAAATGAACCCTCAACCTTTAATTGCTGATAACAGTAAAGGAAGTAATAATTAGAATATTGATGTTGCTTGAACCTAACGTTCTCCTTGGGTTTTTTCATTTTTTTTTTTCTTTTTAGAACTGTACTTGAATGGGGTCTCACTGTATTCTGTACACCCAGTGCAGGTTTTGGGTAAGGGAGGTGAACCCCAGACCTTGAATCTGATTTAGTAAACAGTCACATATAAACCCATATTGAGAAGGCAACAAATGCAATGTGCTTCAGAAGAGGATTACAGTCACTCGAAATGTACTCAAGATCTCCTGCCAAAGTAGTCAGCTGCCTTAACCTGCTCCCATGCAATTCATCAGTAAAAAGACTAATTCTGTGACAGCAAATTTTGATCTTTAGTTTAGCAGTATTGAGCTTGATCTCTTAAGTATTGCAATCTGTACTTAAACTGAGACTGAAAGTTCAACTGCACGTGTTCTACTGCTCCAAATTAAGCCATTATGGTTACAGTTTTGATAGAACCAAACACTGAATGAGAAAGGAACATCTGAAACGTACTCAGAAGAGCAGAACACAATACAAAATTCTAAATTGTTTCAATGACATAACTTAATAGATTTATTTTTTTCCCCTAGTCCTTAACATTTCTTTTGTAGAAAGGGGTTCGAGTTATTTGTTCTGAAAACAGTCTTAACTGTGTGAAAGATGACAAGTGCTGAAGTGAATATATTTGGGTTGTATTGGCAGTACAATCTGTACCCTTAGTATATAGGTAGATACTTCATAAACCTCTTACGATCACTAAAGGACGCTCTGATGAATCTGTTTTGAGTGCAGTAGCTTGAATGTAGTGGAGAATCATGTTGTTACCACAAAATGAGCTAGTCATCAGTAGCTTGTTTAGTCGGACATGTTGAGAGTGTTCATCTTCTGAAATCAGGATTTCTTTTGTTCAGATAATTTCTTAACGATATGGGCTGAGGCATTTTTGCACCTGAGGCCATTAGGTAGTTTTTTCGCTTGACTTGTCCAGTACATGGTTCTGTTGTCAGACCAGATATATTTAAAACTGAACACGTGGCTGATGGGACTATCTTGATACCACTCCTTCAGCTGAGTGTGGCTGGAGTCCAGCCTGGGAGTGCAAGGGGCAAAGCAAGCTGAACTGCTTCAGTTTGATCGTAACCAGGATCTGTGATACTCAAGGACAGTTAAATAGTTGATAACTTAGTAGAGGGGGAAAGACCTGAATCAAGTTACCAGTGGTAACTTTCCACTATTCTACAATGCACTGAAGGCTTTGGGCAGTTCTTCCTAGCCTACAGTTCAAAATATAGAATCATAGAATGGTAAGGTTGGAAGGGACCTCAAGGATCATCTAGTTCCAACCCCCTGCTATAGGCAGGGACACCTCCCACTAGTACAGGTTACTCAAGGCCTCATCCAATCTGGCCTTGAACACATCCAGGGAGGGAGCATCCACAACCTCCCTGGGCAACCTGTTCCAGTGCCTCACCACCCTCACTGTAAAGAACTTCCTCCTACCATCTAGTCTAAATCTCCCCTCTGCCAGTTTAAGCCCATTGCCCCTCATCCTGTCATTGCAGGACCTTGTAAATAATCCTTCCCCAGCCTTCCTGTAGGCCCCCTTCAGATACTGGAAGGCTACTATCAGGTCCCCTCGAAGCCTTCTCTTCTCCAGGCTGAAGAGCCCCAACTCTCTCAGCCTGTTGTCATAGGAGAGCTGCTCCAGCCCTCTGATCATCTTTGTGGCCCTCCTCTGGACCCGCTCCAACACTTCCATGTCCTTCCTGTGCTGAGGGTTCCAGAACTGCACACAGTACTCCAGGTGGGGTCTGACGAGAGCAGAGTAAAGGGGCAGAATCACCTCCCTTGCCCTGCTGGCCACGCTTCTCTTGATGCAGCCTAGGACTCGGTTGGCTGTCTGGGCTGCATGTGCACACTGCAGACTCATGTTGAGCTTTTCATCAACCCAGACTCCAAGGTCCTTTTCCTCAGGGCTGCTCTCCAGCCATTCACCACCCAGCCTGTATTTGTGCTTGGGATTGTGCCTACCCAGGTGCAGGACCTTACACTTGGCCTTATTGAATTTCATCAGGTTGGCCTGGGCCCAACTCTCCAGCCTGTCCAGGTCCCTCTGGATGGCATCCCTGCCCTCTAGCAAGTCGACTGTGCCACACAGCTTGGTGTCATCTGCAAACTTGCTGAGGGTGCACTCCATTCCTCTGTCCATGTCACTGACAAAGATGTTAAACAGCACTGGTCCCAGCACTGACCCCTGAGGGACACCACTTGTCACTGGTCTCCAGGTGGACATTGTGCCGTTGATCGCCACTCTCTGGGTTCGACCATCCAGCCAATTCCTTATCCAGCGAGTGGTCCATCCATCAAGTCCATGCTTTTCCAGTTTGGTGACCAGGATGTCATGTGGGACAGAGTCAAATGCTTTACTCAGGTCCAGGTAGATGACATCAGCTGCCCTTCCCTTGTCCACTGTCGCTGTGACTTCTTCATAAAAAGCCACTAAATTTGTCAGGCAAGATCTGCCCTTGGTGAAGCCATGCTGGTTCCCACCAATCACCTCTGGTTTGTTTTCCATTTGCCTTAGCAGGACTTTCAGCAGGATCTGCTCCATGATCTTGCCAGGCACAGAGGTGAGGCTGACTGGTCTGTAGTTTCCAGGGTCATTCTTTTTACCCTTCTTGAAGATGGGTGTTATGTTTGCCCTCCTCCAGTCAGCAGGAACTTCACCAGTCTGCCATGACTTTTCAAATATGATGGACAGTGGTTTGGCAACTTCATCTGCCAGTTCCCTCAGGACCTGTGGGTGGATCTCATCAGGCCCCATGGACTTGTGCACATTCAGGTTTCAGGTGCAGCTGGAGAGTCAGTAATTAAAGTGTTAGCTACCTGTCATGAGTTACGGTTGTGAAATTTAGATCTGAAGCTGACAGTACTTTGGAAGAATATCCATTTTTATTTCAAAATTGTTTTATCTGGAGATTACAATTCAGTTGTGTTTTGGTGAGGTGTTTGTATTTTCTTTATTTGGTTTCCCCCCAGAGCTTTGAAATAATTTTGTCATTACAATCTTTATAGATGTAGATTAGTAGGGCTAATGATAAAATACTAATCTTGTTGCTGTTTGCTCATTGACAGTGCAGGTGTGCAAACAGGAAAAGAAGGGAGGAAAAAAAAAAAGGAAGTAAATATCATCTGATTGCCAAAACAAAAAAGCACCAATTGAGTAGCTAAAATTACGTTCAAGCTGGTAACAGGATACAGTGAACAATGAAGAATGCTTTACCCTCTGTAGCCCTTTAGAGCTTGTTTTATTATTCTTGATCAGTTGAAATTCTTGAGGCAGGCAGTCTACTTCATTTAAATGAACCCACTTTTGGGGCATATCTCAGTGAGATGCCTAGTTGATTATTTTTCATTCTTGATATCTTGAAGACTTGAATGTACTGGAGTTAAAACTACTTTTTTAAGGTTTTTAAAATCAGTTAAAACAAATCAGGACATGCAGGTATTAGAACTAGCGCATAGGGGAGTATTTTCTGTTCTATTTGCTGCTGTAGCTACAATAAAACATACTATTTTTCACTGTTTTCCTCTTCCAGTCTGTAGAGTAAAAGCATGCAAAAATCTCACTGAGATACCTAAGTTGTGCAGAGCCTCTGTGATCACTTTCTCTGTGAATACTGTGGTACAAGTTTAATAATGGGGAATAGATCTAAGGGGCATATCCCTAACAGCTGCCCTGGTCTCTGTTTTGGAGCTCTCCTAGGAACCTCTATCTGTAGTGTATGAGTGGGCTTGTTTTGACAAACAATGTATCTAAACTACATTGTGCCTTCTGACTGAAGTATGACTTGGTGTGCAACAGGCTGTAGCAGTTCTGCTTTCTCAAGTAGGGTAAGTGAATAAATCCAAGAAGTTCTGGAGTAGTCTAGGTTGGTCAGCTTTAAGCCTAGTCTGATTTAGGCAAGCTGCTTCTGATTTTGGAATTAAGTTCTGCTCCTTCAGTCATACCTTAGTACTCTTTCTGTCTGTAAGCCTTCAGTATTGCTGATGGAACTGATTAATCTAACCAGGTTAGAGGCCAGAGTGAGGAGGGAGCCATCCTCCTCTTCTTGATGACAAGTGACAGGGCTAGAGTTGTGCACCTGGGAAAGAACAATCCCATGTATCAGTATAGATTGGGGACTGACTTACTGGAGAGCAGTGAAGGGGAAAAGAACTTGGGAGTCCTGATGGATGGAATGATGGCCATTAGCCAGCAGCGTGCTCTTGTGCAAAGAAGGCCGATGCCTTTCTGGGGTGTATTAGAAGGGGTGTGGTTAGTAGGTCAAGGGAGGTTCTGCTTCCTCTCTGCCCTGCTGAGGCCTCATCTGGAGTACTGTGGTCCTTTCTAAAGGGTGGATTTCTATGGCAGTGCATACTAAAGAGACACGTGCAATGAAGCACATTATATGAAGTTAAAGTTCTATTTTGTACTTGGCAATAAGGTGATGGAGATGAAAATGGATGTACAAATGTTACCTCCGTTTCTGAACCTGGTTGTTTGAATGAGTCGTATTGTTACTTAAATACTTGTATATGAAATAGGACTTTTAATAGTAGATTTTAAATCATTATAGTACTCCTTACAGTTACTTCTGTGGTGTATTGGAGAATTTTAAGAGTGCAATAAAATATATACACTACTCAATTTGTGCATTAGCACTAAATTGGCAAAACACCACTGAGGATAATTCTGTAATAGGAATCTATTAAGTAGTTGATATTGGTACTGTACCATAGACTGCAGGTGTGTTGTAGGACACAAGAAAGCCCTTCTGTCGTGCTAGGTATTACTATACGATTTTAAATATAGAGTACTTTTTTTCGGAAGCTGCTGTCGACACCACCTAAAAGCAATACAACTACTTCAGAACTGGACTTGGGAATATAAAAACCTATCCTTGCAAAGTGGTCTGTGGCACATTTAATCACTACGAATACTGAAACCTTTTTGGCAGGTTTTGTCCCTTTGATAGCCCTTCTGAGCAGTGGGCTGTTACCGACTCATCGACGACTAAATTACTGGTCTGGCTCTCTTCACAAACTTCACTTGCAAACACTATGTAAATCAACACTTGAGATTTGACTGGAGAAAACTCCAGAGCAAAATAGCTGCAGGCTACATCCTATTCTTAATCGGTTTTCTTCCCTTAAGACCTTTACTCGGTCCTACTCAGGTTTCTTCCCTGACTCGGAAAGAAAATTATTCTGACAGTCACGCATTGCACAAGGAGTATGCAGAAGCACATCTGTAATGGTCTAATTCTTTAAGAGGTGCTTTCATTAACTAGCATGCTAGCTGCACAACATAGTTTTTTGTACAGTTGTTCAGATGATCGTTTTGTAGGGGAGAGAAAAAAAGCACAGGCACAGGGCTGGGATGGTTAAAGATCACATGCCTGATGTATGATGTATTTTTCCACTATTGCTTCACTAGATGTGCATACTTAGGGAACCTGGTAGAAAAACTTTCTCGGTTACTGTACTTAATATAAATCAAAGTGTGGCATCAGTGGGAGTTTGAGAATGGGAGTGTAAATCCCAAACCCACATCACTAAATGATCAACCTTGTAGTTTCAAATCTCACCTCATTTGCTGAAATGGTTAAAGCATTCCTTACCTTGTGCCTCTAGCCCCATGTCGGTCATGCTTTAAGTCATAACAAGATAGATAACTTACTGGCTTCAGGTGATATCAATGAGGGTGAAGGGCTCACCATTTCAAAACACCAGTGCTATGCTTGGATTAGAAGAAATAGTAGATGACATGGCTGTGAACTGTGTACTCTGGACTAACTCCACTCCTGGTATACAGCTACCTATAAATACTACAGTAACATAAGGAAATGGTATGTGTTTGTGAAGGTTTGGGAGTTCCCTGCCCCCCCACACTTTGTAAAATGACCCAGACTAGCACTCTGTTGGCTGGAAGTTAAGTGATGAAGCTATATTTACAGCTTTGCACAATGTACAGCAGATATTTACACTATATACAGAATATTTACAGAAATATACAAATAAAAGGTAATACAGCAACACAACACCCCTCCCAGGAATCAGAGACCCCAGGAGTGGCTCCCAACCACCCTTCCACCTTCTCCCCACTCCTGTACCTTACCCCACGGCTTGCCTTATGTGCAAGGTAAATTAGGAGGATCAGCCCAGGTGGGTTAGAGGAAAAAGTGATTAGTGAGGATTAATCAGCAGAGGAACCAGAGCCCAGAAGCTGCTAGATCGCCCCAGCAGCTCCTGTTCCAGCAAGTGACAGAGAGAGAGACTCACTTATCTATTGTTTTAGTTATTGTTCCCAAACAATTCTCCAGCAAGCGTATGAGTGAAGTAGATATCATGTTTTCCTTTCACAACCTATAGCGTAATTTTCTCCATTAAAATATTCTAATTAGCCTCAAACCAGCACAGTGTTAAAACCTGACATCTTTTCACTAAATTAAATTCAAAGCAGTAGATATCTGAAATGACAGAATAAGATTTTACAATACTGTATATAAAACTTAAAGATTTAATAGGAAACTGTAAATTGGATTATTCGTTGAGTCATTCTAGGCTTTTATCTGAATTCATAATGCAATGCAGCCTACAGGAGAGGTATTTTGTCCTGTTTCTAAACAGCTTACAGATTTTACTAAAGAACAGTTTCTTCTAGTGTGTTCTTTATTTCAAAAACCCTGAGGGGGATAATAGAGGTAACTAACAACTTTTGTTAACTGGATATATTAATAATGGAGTGAGTCAAAAATACAAAAAATTGTATTCAAAATACCAAAGACTTCCAAATTTGTTCAGTCGCTGGCATCCTTATACCTTGCTACTTTTGTTGGTTTTATTATTATTGTTAAAAACCCCAAACAAACAAAAAACATACTACCCTGTTTGTGTAATGAGTTACTTTGCTTTTGTTGGATTTAGTCCTATTTGACTTAGTTTTTGTTTGCTTTTGAAAAAGGTTAACTTGGAGTGTGTTGAAGCCCCAATTACATAAGCAATGAAGCAAACTTCCTTCACTCTGTGTGTCATGTTAGATGGATTCTTTTCGCTGGTCTTCCAAAATCTGAAATAGCACACTTGAGAGGTGTGGATTGTGTCCTTTTTGTTTTATTAATTGAAAGTAAAGATGTTGTCTATGAAAATGGATAGGCTACCTCAGAATTGTCTTTTAGTACTGCAGGGACAAAGATTTATAATTGGCCTAGATACTTTTTGTGGAAGCAAAGAGGGAATGGTTTTCTTTTCAACAAAACCTAACCAGGCATAAATTAAACCGACAGAATTGGTTGTCAAATTATTATAGATACCTGAATATTCCATGGGGTTTTTTCATGTTTAATTATGTTCATAATTAGAAGAATTTTCTTTATGAAAGCTTCACTGACTCTGAGTGTTTTAGGTGTTGAATAATTCATGATAAACTTTGTTTACCTGTAGTTCACGACACCAAAGACCCTCAAGCAACTGACTAATAAAAGACTTTACCACGTTCCTTTATTCACAAGTATTCGTTGGTTAATAACAACATTTGCACACAACTATCTTGGCAAAATCTCAGCTATGTTTACAGAAAGATTGGTACTGTGCCTAGCCTCAGCATTGCATTATAAAAGCTGCTCAAATCTTTCCAATTCCTGGTTTTGGTTTTTTTTTTTTAATTTCATAAAAAAATGTTCCCACACACTGTTTCCAGTTGGGTCTTTTCGTTTTTGCAAAGGCTCTCTTCTTTGTTTAAGTGGGTGCTATGGCCGAATACAAGCAGCTTGATTACAAAGTGAGCTGTGCTGGAGTGCTTTTCTGGGTTTGTTGGTAGAGGTTGAAGTCATGGCTGCCTTTGTCATTAAGAAACATTCAGAGCACTGACTTACTCAGATTGCTTGAGTGATGGCTTGTGTGGTAGTGTCAAGGGATAGCTTAGTTTTTTTGAAATTATCTAATCTGGTAACTAATGCTGGTTACAGTGATTTGCCTAGGATTATAGAGAAGAATCTCACCTGAAATCACCTGGAATAGATTTCCTCTATGTGCATATCCAAGTCTTTTTTTCAAAGCAGATGAATTTTTTCATTAGTCTCATAAACTTTAAAACATTACAACATCAGTGCGTTGGCATATTCTCATGTGCATTCAAATGTAAGTCAGTGCTCCAAAAGTTTATGGCATTAACTTTAAATTCTTGGTTCTCGAAGAATCTGACATAATCATTGTCGTGGAAGTTAAGGAAAATACCAATATGCAGTAGTAAAGAAGTGGAGTCTGCAGACCACAGTCTTTGAAGATCTGGAACTTGACAGGGATATAGATGGTGGTGATGAAGGGAACAACGTAGAATGTAAATCATGCTGAATACACTTTGGGGTGGGTAGAGAAACTTCTATTTAGATCTGGCTTCAGTTAGAGGATGCTTTGCATCTCTTCACTATACTTGAATGTTCAAATAAAGACCTTTAATTAAAGTCAGGGTCTTCAACAGAATGTTAATTTTCTGACAGGAAGCCAGAGTCAGACACAGAAATGGAAAATTTAAAGGAGAAAGAAAATGCAACATCACATTGTACGCAGATTTGTTAAAATTAGGGTAACTGCAGTGGTATTCAGGAGTTTTTCTTCAAAGCTGACAGCTTTTCTCATGGTTTCCCTTTAAAAAGTATTTTGAAACCGATGTATAGTATGGTGATACTGAATTAAAAGGTGTAACACACATCTAGATTTGGTGTTTTCTTTTAATCTGCCGTTTCTGTGCTGCACTTCAACATTTGTAGACTTAGAGGAACAAACACTTTACCTATGAGGTGAACTCCTGCCCACATAAATAAAGCAAAGATACTGCAAGTGCAGGGATCACACACATGTGTCGGTGTAGCCTGCGTAACCACAGTGATCCCCTCTGCTAGCTGCTGAAGGTTTATGTGAATGTGTTCCTGTGCAACCTGATCTAGGTGAACCTGCTGTAACAGGGGACTGGACTAGATGATCCCTGGAGGTCCCTTCCAAACCTTACCCATTCTGTGATGCTAAAAAATTTTGGGTCAGAACTTCTCTTGCACAATTCAACTAACAACCATGGTGTTCCACTAGAGTAGAGTGAACTCTTTTGTGTTTCTGGTGTTTTTCTGTACTTCTGACTTTTTGGGGCATCAGCCTTATTGGCAAAATGCAGTGAGCTAGCATCTTAGCCAGTGGGGATCATGGATATTAAGTTTTGTTTTGTTGCCTTGTTATTATGGATATGTGAAAGTCTACTTAGCGAAGATAAAAGCTTAATACAGATAAGAGTAAATAATTTGAAGTATGGGATCTGATACGAAAATGTGACAGCCTTATGAAATCTTAAGCAGGCTGGGTTATTCCAAAAAGTGTTCAAATAATAGCATTCTTGTCATGTCAACAAGGAAGGTACTGTAATAAAAGCCAGTAAAGTAAAACTAATGCATTCATGAAATTAAAATAAGCCAGTTATTCTATACAATTAAAGCATTGCATATTAGTACAGTTTCTTCACAAAACATCCTTAGCCTGAGTGATCAAACCTGTTTTAGAAAATGTAAGTGCAAAAATAAATATTAACTTTTTCCTTCATATACACATCATGAACGATTTGGTTATGAGAATGTCTCTTATTTGGACCTGTTTGCCCTGGGTAGTGTAATTATTGGTGGAAGTAAAAATCAAACCTTGACAAAGGATGAATGAGCTCATGCCCCTGACTGTTAAACACTTTCATTATCCATTCACTAAATTCTAATTTCTAAATCTACTTCGATCAGATAGAACTTTTCCTGTTGTCATAGCGTCCTCTGCCCCTGGATGTTTCAGTTTGGTCTTCACGTGCACTACTGAAAACCTGGAATGGTCTGCTTCCATGTATGAGAATCCATAGGATGAGAGGAGGAATTGGACTGTCAAACTGGCAGTGTGCTTTCTGATGGACTCCTGTTAGCCTGAGAAACTGTGTACTCCTAAGCTGCAGTGATGTTGTGTAGCCTTCATCACCCTTCTTATGGAAGCAGATACTATGCACTTTGCAGGTCCAGCCAGGGATGAGTGTATTCTATTGAATCTCCTACACAGTGCATGAGGTTTGTTTGATCTTTGTATACAGTATTTACAAAGATTTTGCTTTTTTATTAGGAGCAACTTTTTGGCAGATTGAGTTCATTGAAAAGGTGCATAACTAATTCCTTAAATGGAATTCTCATTTGTATTTAATAATTAAACAAGGAATTGCTTGTATCTACATGTACTGAAATAAATCTTATTTGGATTCTTTTAAACAGTTAAAGGTTTAATCAGTGTATCAAATAGTCTACCATAGTGTCTGAAGTCAAATCTCATTTCTTGAGTGAATAGTAAAACATGAATGCTAATAAAGAGGTTTTTGTGGTTTGAGCCACAGGTGTCTTACCACCTGGGTGTCAGCTCCATTGAGGTGAGTGAGCACCACTCCCTGAGCCTTACTTCTCTATAAAGCTGAGGTAAACAAGAAGCTGCTGTAGTCCTGGGGCTTTTACTCTGTTTACTCAGCACTCTTTGAAATGAAAATAAACACTGAAAGCAATTTTTTCATTGGAACCTCCCCTAAACTGAAGAGCTCCTCCTGCTCCCCCACCCTCCCCCACCCGTAAGCTTCTTCAGCTGCTGTTACCAGTGAAAGGAGTTGACAGCTCTCAAGTGAAATGGGAATATTGCTCTGGGGGAAGCGGTCCTGCTTCTGAGTGAGCAATAAAAGCTTTCCATTACCTATCCCACCTACCACTCTCACAGCTGTCCACCACTGCAGTACTGGGATTCCTAGGGCTCTCAGTGGTCAGGTAGTTCTGCCCCACTGTAGGTCTCTATAGAAATAAATCACCTGAGCTCTACATCTGAACACAGGCCAAGGCCAGGTTATGTAGCTCTTTAATCCAACGTGAAAGCAGGTATTCTTGAAGCCACCTAATTGGGAAAATCATGGATAAACCTAACAATGTTCTTTGAAACTCTGCAAGCAAGACTGGCAAATCAGCTCTAAGATAGAGCACCACCCTTGTGTAACATAACAGTAATTACCTTGTATTGCCCTGCTCCTACTAGTCGAAAGAATGCTCCACCTGTGAAGGGCAGGTCCCAGTTACAAGAGCTGGGAAGATAAAAGCTAACATAACAAAAGTAGGTTAGTTTGAAACCAAGGACCATTTCAGTGCCTGCATTAGGAAATTAGCTACCAACTGTTTGTTTCATTTTTTTGACCTCTGAGGAGTTAAATGTTACAACTCTAAGCAGTGTATTACAGTAAAGTTCTGTAGTGTCATCACAAATGTATTTTTTTTGTATGTACTGATGAAAAAAACAACCTTAGCCACAGTTACCTTCTGTGTTGCAGCTTTTGCTGTATTATCATGCCTATTACAATAAAGGGTGTTTTTCTTAAGCTTGAGCTGCCACAGGCATGTGGCTGACAGTCTCCATGTAAAGTCAGCATTCCCCCAAAAAGGGGAGAGGAGAAAACCAAAAGAGAATTGGCAGTAGTTTTTCAAAATTATTTTAAATTCAGATGTGATTCAGGGTGATAATTTCTGCACAATTGCTGCTACTATCGACTAGATACAATCAACTGCATCAATTGTAAGCAGAGCTGTGTACAACCACCTAGGTGAAACTGTTGGCATAAAAACATCTAGTTTGGTTTTGGTTGAAAACAACAGTAATTAAACAAGGTCCATGCCAGTTCTGCCCAACCTGTTGTATTCTTACCCACAATCAATCCATTAGCAATTACTGAGATGAGGGCACACACCATCAAAGTGCTGTAGTTGTCCAATAAGCGGAGAAGAAAATAATACAGTTTAATGTGTAGAACATAATGTTCTTTATTGTTGCTGGAGTGTGGTAGTGCGTTGCATTGGAATTAAATTGGTTTGTAGTCAGAGGTCTTAATATGTGCTAAGCAAATGAAAGGAAAAAAAAAAACCCGAAAACTGTAGGTTTGGGGTGATAGGTGAGTAAGAGTGTCTCTGTAAAAAATATATTTTTAAATTAAAGAAATGGGCATGCTTGGGGCACAGATGTTTGGTGGCTTTTTTTTTTTTAATTAAATCTCTAGGCTAACAAAAAGGAATATATTTATTGAGTTTGTTTCCGTTTCTTTACATGTTTGGAAGGCATAGTTTTGCCTTTTCTATGCTATTTAAGGAAATTAATTCTGTCGCCTGTGTATGAGAGCTGGTATTTCTTGGAACATTAAGTCACAGCCACCAGAAAAAAACGTGGGGTAAGCAAACATGTATTGGAGTCCATTAACTGCTTTCTGGTGTCTGGCTGGTGAATCTAAGTTGTGTCAAAAATACGTGTGTTTTGTTCTGTCAAGTAGGTGTGCCTTTTTAAAAATAACCTTTAAAAAATATTAGTGAAGATTAATACTGATGCAGTACATGATACTCCCTGTGAAACACTGGAGCAGTTTTATTTTGGGTAGAGTTCTTTTATTTACCTTGCAGGAATGCTGATGTCTCTGACTCCTGAAAACGAGCATAATCTGTATACCTTGTAGACACCTCACATTCCCGTGATGTGTATTGTGTTACAAGCCTGCATTTGCTATCCAAGCTTTAGTTTCTGTCTCATCCCTGACTCCAGAGCCCAGAGCAGGAAGTAATAATGGTGGGGAGCAACCCAAGGCCAGACCTTGCCGGAGAAGGCAACCGGCACTCAGGAGCTGATGGGAGCAAGTATTTTGGGCAAGGGGATGTCCTGCAGCCTTTAACTAGCTCTGGAGTCAGTCCTAGTCACACGGGGTTGAATCCAGCCCTGTCCAAGATCAGAGTGCCAAGTGATGACTTTTCCCTCCAGAAGTCTTTTTCTCACTGTTTGTTTCCTTAGCTGTGTTTTTTGTAATATTAACCTGCTAGTAGTTTGCATTCCTCAATAAGTTTTTCATATCTTTAGTCCTCTCTGCAAAATGTTTATCCTGCTGCTGAATAATATTTTAGCTTTGCTCTTTCCTCAAATCTTAAAGCACTACTTTTTTTTTGTCTCAAGTAATATTTCTATCCTGGTAAATTTAAATAATGTATCTTTTATCTTTGTCCATCTAGCTGCATCTGCAGTTTTCCTTTAATTTCCTTTCTGAAATAACATGACATCATTGCATCCAATATCTGCATTTTCTAATATTAGATACACAGCAGCTATTTTTGAGTGCTTTTGCCTAATATGGCTTCTCAGTTTTGATTACCTCAGTTGAGGATCAAAATTTGCTTTAAGTATCTCTGCAGTATTCTCTACCAAGAACAGCAGAATCTGTCACTTTATAGAAATACATAAAAATTTCTTAGAAATCGATTATACAAATTTGCTATTTTGATGGATGGTGTCATTGCAAGAAGTTGTGGTTCTTTGATTTTTTTATTTATTTATTTATTTTATGTTAGATGGAAAAGCTGGTACAAATTACACGTGTATGAGGCTAGTGATATGCCTGCATTGGTAGAGGCAGCACTGTCAGGTGTGTAGCTGTTTCAGTTTTGTGACATTTGGTTAAGGTGATGGCTGGGTATCATTTAGTGTTCTATTCGTAATACTGATCTGAGTAGATACACATGCCTCCAAAACTACAGGGATTTCATGCAATAGTTCTCTGTCACAGCTGTCACATTCAGGATGGCAATTTCTTCCATTGTGGGAACCAAGAATGATTATTTAAGGCATGTAGGTTGTTGTAGTTTAGACAGAGCTCTGATGCAGAGATAGAAACAAGGCTCTTTCTCGGGGGCAGAATATACAGTCTCCTCTGATCCCTTATTTTTAGTGCTTTATTTTTAGACGTACTGTTTTTAAATAGCTTGGAAATGAAATAATTTTTTAAAAAGTTATTTTTCCAGTTAAAAGAAACTCTGTTGTGACACAGTATGACTCAGTTTTTTGATAGCCACATCAAATACGTGTTGCTTAGGATAATGTAAAATTATACAAACAATAACAAAGGCAAGAATTAGAAACCAGAAGTTGCTGTTGTAACACAAGGTGGAGAGGAGCTGAAAAATATAAATAAATGTCTCATCAATATGTATTTATTCCAAACAAAACAATAATATGCTTGAACCATATCATACCCAAAGCAGTATAGAAGGTATAGACAATGTTTGGTATACATAAAGTATTTTACATTTCCCCCTTGATATTAATGCAGCAGTTGTCTTAATTTGTTAATAAGTGGGTGTTGAGGGGAGATGTACAAAGTGATTAATATTTAGGTTCTTTAGAGTCTTGATTGTTTTGATGGTGAAGATAACAAAGTTGTCGAGATGAACAGGACAGTGCTGCCTCATTGGTAGCCACGTGGTAGCTGTATTTGCACTCCTGAAGCAGTATGGCTCAGAAACAGTAGGCTTCTAGCTCACGGGGTCATCTCGTGACTCATAAATATTATTCTTGTCAGTGCAAAGCAGATCTGAGGTTGAGCCTAAAACAGCAGCCAAATGAATAATAACAGCTGACAGCAATGCAGTACACGCCTGATATTCCAGCTTTGCCTGCCCAGCCTCCATTCCCTGTGCAACCTCAAATGCTGGGCTTGAAGCTTGAAGCTCAGTGAGAGCCTGAAGGAGGTCTGGCAACCAGGTTTGTCCAACACTTGTGTTTCCACTTCTCTGGCTTTTAGCAAGTTGTTTTCAGTGTTGTGTGTTTTTCTTTTTAATTATTTTTCCTAATCTGCCGAGATCATCTTTTTTTCAGCTGCTTAGGCAGCTAGTGCTGACACAAGACTTCTATTTGCTTATTTATTGTGCAGTTAGATCACATATTTCACTGAGAACCTGAGAGAAACCAAGTTAGTACTTGCTGACATATGACCTGCATGGATGTGGCCAGGAATGAGCCACAAGCCCTGAGCCTCTGTTTGCCTTGCCTCACTGTGGCCAGTGCTGACGTGGGAGTGTGTGGTAGCTCTACCGGCTTTCTTCTGATTGTTCTGAAGTTACTAGTCAGTCCCAGGAAACACAACGGGTCCCGCGAGTGGGTGGAGTGCAACAGAGAGCAATTAGCAGTTGATTCATAGAATCGCAGAGTATTAGGGGTTGGAAGGGACCTCATAAGATCATCTAGTCCAACCACCCTGCCACAGCAGGATCACCTGAAGTAGGTTACAGAGGAGCTTGTCCAGTTGTGTTTTTTTAATGTTTCCAGAGAAGGAGACTCCACAGCCTCTCTGGGCAGCCCATTACAGTGTTTTGTCACCTTCACAATGAAAAAGTTTTTCTGCATGTTTACATGGAACCTCCTGTGCTCCAGCTCATGCCCATTCCACCCTGCAAAATTCCAGGACACCACACAGCTAGCTCAGGTGTAAATCTTCAGATTAAAGAACTCCATTTTTATGTGGATGTTAATAGGTCTAGTTAAAACAGAGACTAAAATGTCAAGAAATAAGCAGCGATAAGAGATCATTCGTATTTGCAATGTAAGCAATTGTAAAGCATTGGGATTTCAAAGTATACATATTTGACCTTTAGGAAATGCGCACCCAGGAGAAGTAAGAAGTGTTGCTTTTAGAACTGCTATGACATGGATGTTGTTGTTGGTGGTTTTTTTTTTTTCGTGTTTTTTTTCCCCTGGATTTTTCCCTTTTTTTCCCTTTTTTTTTTTTTTTTCCCCGGTTTTTTTCCTTTTTTTTCCTTTTTTTTTTTTTTTTTAAAAATAAAAAAAAAAGGATTAAAAAAAAAAAAAAAAAAAAAGTTATTCCAAAACCGTATATAAAAGCCAATTCACTGTTGTCTGGACATGATTATAGTACCAGTTGGAAGTTGCTAAGATTAATAAATTCAGGATAGACTCTGCAGTCATCACTCATACTTGGAAGAGCAAGGAAGTGGAGGTAGCTGGATGCCCTGCAGAAGCAGCACTCCCTGTTTTGTTACCCAGACCAAGGAGGTGATAGTCAATGCTTGTGGCCGTCCTGCTGGGGATAGGTTCCTGGAGAAAGAGTGAGAGCAAAACTTAATCGCAGATGCTGGTAGATACTACTGAAGTATGGGCTTGTTTCTAGATCTTAGGGAGAAGACTGACAATAATCTGGTACTAATTTGCTACTTCTCTGTATATTTGCATGTAAGGCAGTGCTTTAGTCCCAAACTACTGAGAGAAACTGCCGTTTAAAGTGTACTTAGTACTACCACTCTCAACTGTCTTCTGTGCCCTCACTTTCTTGGGTATTTAGGCAGCCACCTTTTTATTACACCTCTCTGCATCCTTTTCCATTTCTCTGCGTGAGATGCTGCAGTACTTGGATTTGATTACAGCAGTGTGCAAGCCCTGGGGAGAGCTGCTGTCAGGGCAGGCTAAGCCTTCCTGGCACTGCCCATCTTGTTTGCGTGCTGGTTTGCATTGCTTTTGGGAAAGAACCCTTTGGCCTGGTAGCATGTGTGGCTTAATCACAGTCAGCAACAGTCACTGACTTCCATAAAGCCTGCTGTTTTGCAAACTGTTTGCACATTTTCCATGTATCTTGTGGCTTTGTGAGCTTTGTCCTCATTGCATTTACTGGATCTGATGCCACCATTCGTAATGAGAAACTTGATTACTTTCCCACTCTCATTTCTTGCACATTTTCTGTAGCTTTCTCTATTATCTGATACCAAATAACATTCTGTATAGCTTTGTGGAGAATCTAATTGTCTGCATTTATTTTGATACCATACCTTTTGTCCATGTTGCCAGTTCCTTTTTCTGAGTGTGGTATCGCAAATAGCTGATGAGTGCACTGAAGGAAATTATGCCTCTCTGTTAAACTTCTCTTTTCTTCAATAACACAACCTTCAACTGTTTTGTTTTTTTTTAGTCAAATGTTACACAACAATTTGCAAAAATTAATTGGTTCCTTCATTTTATCAGTGCTTCTTCATCACTACATTGTGCAAATAAAATTGAGAAGGTTCATGCAGAGTAAGCTAGTTTAAGGTTATTTTATTGACACTCATATAAAATAGTGAATGTTCAAGAAAACTGCTGAGATTGTGTGTTTTCGGATATTTACCTCTACTGTACTATACTTAAAAAGCATTTTTGTAATTCAGATTGCAACTGTTACTTAGTGTTTTTTGTAGTGCTGGAGCTGCATCGATGGGAGCAATGGCTGGAGGCTGTAGAAAACACACATAAAGGCTACAAGTTCTGTGCTTTCTGCAGTAGTAAAGTGGGTCTAGTTTTAGCGCAAGTTAATCTAACTGGAGAGAAAAATCCATCTGGTTCTTGAGAACATGTCAGTTGGGACAAGGCTGACCTGTATGCTTGTCTCCATTTACTAATATATAGTATGTATTAAATCTCTGTCTGAATTTTTGGAAGTTTTCCACCTGCTAGATGCAGTGATGTTTGTGGAAAAATGTAGTATGAGACTACACTTTTAGCCATTCTTTTAGGGTAAAATGAGAACCTTGTGCTCCCCTGACTTCATTTGTAGTTCTCACTCCCATGTCTGGTATTGCTACAAGTGCTTGAGTATTTACACAAGGAAACAATTGGGCAGATGCACTTTTGTTAGCACAGTTGCATAGGTCATTTGCTCATGGGGAAGTGTGTACACACAGAAGTTGTACCTCTGTAGGTTGCTAATGCTACATCTTCAAAATACTTGAGGGCAGCCAAGGTGCTCAAAGTACCTAAATTTTAATATTAACCTGTAAAAGTATTCAGTATTTTATTTGCAAAACACTTTATACAAGTATATATAATATTTATATATAACTTATAATAGTATAGCATGGTGAATATTACTTGATCCGTAATATGTATGAGCTAAAACACATTGTTTGAAATGGGGGTATTAGAAAATGAGAGGAATACTGCCATTTTTTATGCCAATTCTCCTTTGACAGCATTCTCTGTAACTTCTTAGTGTAAAATACTCAATTCCAGTGTCACTAATGTCAATTAAGAATTAAAATATAGAAAAACAAGAGGGCAGAACTCCATTAGCAGTGTCTGCCAGGCTACAGAAAATAGGTTTGGGTTTGGAGAGCAGATTTGAAGTTGAATTAATAGCATTTACCTAGACTGGATTTAAATTTGTTTGTGAGTGTATTCATAGAACCGAACTACTGTTCAAATCAGCTGGGAAAAAAACCCAAATTTTCATTTCAAGTACTAGAGCCTGAAATGTCACAAGTTTTAAGTAGCATCCTGAAATAGTTTCTTTCTGTGTGGAAAGAATATCTATTTAGATGTCAGTTAAGCATGGTGACTCACAGATCAAAAGGGATTGTTAAAACATGCAGCTGATAAGTAGCATAGTCTGCAGAACATCACTGAATACTTACTGCATCGGGCTCACAACTTCCATTCCATTAACAACAGATGTGCAGATTTGACTTCAAAGTCTAAAGGATGGAGAATCCACTGTGCCCAATCAGGTGGTAATTATCCTTACTACTAATAGATGCAGTGTAAGAGCTAGTCTTTACATCCTTCATTTCCCATAACTCCATCTCAGTTGGAATAATTGTGGTTTTTTTCCTGCTAGATTTAGAAATGTCTGCCCATCTGAATTCATTTCTACGTGTAGACATTCAAAAAACTGCTGTGGGCAGTGCAATTCTCTAATAAAAATTCAGAGGAAAGTCAGATGTCATTTTATATCACAGAACCTTATGGACTGGACAGGACCTTGAAAGATCGTCTGGTCCAAACTCCCTGCGAGAGCAGGATCATCTAGAGTAGGTCACAGGAATGTGTCTGTGTGGGTTTTGAATGTCTCCAGAGAAGGAGATTCGATAACCTCTGGGCAGCCTCTTCCAGTGTTTGGCCACCCTCAGAGTAAAATTTTTTTCTCATGTTTAGATGGAACCTGCTATGCTTCAGCTTGCACCCACTGCCCTTTGTCCTGTCACTGGACATCACTGAGAAGAGCCTGACACTTGCCCTTCACATATTTATAAACATTAATGAAATCTGCCCTCAGTCTCTTCTCCTCCAAGCTCAAGTCCTTGAACTGAGGAGTCCAGAATGGAACACAATGTTCCAGATGTGACCTCACCATGGCAGGGAAGAGGAGAACCTCTCTCAAACCTACTAACCACACCCCTTCTAATACACCTGAGAATACCATTGGCCTTTGTGGCCACAAGGGCACGTTGCTAGCTCATAGTCATGTATACCACTATGTAATGTCTGGATCAAATCATGGAATTCAATGCAAGAGAAATACTGGAATTAGAATCACTGTTTTTCAGTTACCTCATATTAATATGAAATGTAGTAATCTTTTGGATGTTTCTTGTGTTTACCTGCAGGGCAGCAAAGGACACTACAGATACCACTGGCAGAGCCACAATGTCAAGCAGAGTGGAGTGGACGATATGGTCCTTCTTTCCAAAATCACAGAGGATTCCATAGTGGAGAATCTAAAGAAGCGATACATGGATGATTATATTTTTGTATCCTTTATAGAGGGTATCTTTAATGGACTAAATTATGAAACTAATTACATGTATGTATCCTGTTTAAGCATTTGTTACTCAGTGGTGCTGAGCATTCTATGTGACAGTTCACCTGAGATTAGACGAAATGCAAGGCTTTGTTAAGTGAGCTGATTATAAGGGTTGAAAATAAGATCTGAAAAATTATTTTAAGGTGTTCTTCATATTTGGAATTGTGATTGTTGAAGAAAGACCTGCAGCTCCATATAGTTATGTATCCTTCTGATCCCTGAAGCTACTGCAGTAATGCTGATTCTAAGAGCAAGAATTAATAGGTTTCAGGTGTATACAAGAGTCTTGATGCCAGGCTGTCTTCTGTACCTCCCCAATTGTAGTGCTTTCAAAACAGCACTTTTTCTTTGACACAGCCCCATATACAACTTACTCTGAAACTGTGAGTCTTGGGCTGATAGAAACAGGTGGATGTGGGAGCATCTGTAAACCTACAGCAGTCGCACTTAATTTTTTCTATAATTAATGAAAATATGAAAGATTTAAACATGTGAACATGCAACCTAAAAAAAAAAAGATTTCTGCAGCAAAGGTTTGATTTTTTTTTTTTTAATTCATATGAAAGGAATTCCATGACATAAGAATAGTCACCATTTCATTTTTAGCTTTCACAATGTAACAAGAGCTTCAGTAACTAGTTTAGTAAACACCAGTGAATCTAGTTACATACTAGAAAGTGATACTGTGTTTTCTTCTGCTATAGCCTGTTTTTTATTCTCCCAGTTGCATCCAGAGAATAGTTTCCTTGAGGAGTTAAACTTTTTTAGCAGAAAGGGAAGGAAATACAACATCATCTGACTGTTTCCATATATTGAGATGGTTAAGAGGTTATTAGCAGGTCAATTTATCAAGGAGTAATAGAACAAAATTAGTATTGCAGTTACGCTGGCATTTCCATCCCAAGAAGCAGGGTGTTTTTTTATGTGTGTGCATGTGAGTTTGGGTCCTCTGTTCAGTAGTAAGGTGCCATACCATGATTCAGTGTGTCTTACAGAAACATGACAAAGAAAGCAAAACACTCTATGTGTAAGTAACACAAGCACTTTTGTCCCCATGGAATCTGGGGGACAAAAGTGTATGTAGTGTATCTTCCATGCGCTACATCCACAAAGTCTTCAGTGCTCTGTGCCAAAGAAACGGTTTTATGTTTTTTCTTATAAAAACAAATGAGATTAATATGGAGATGGGCTTTCCACTGAAGCAGGAATAATACATTCCAGGGGGACTTGCAGTCTCATAAGGGGTCACAGTCGTCTTTTAAAGCATTATAATTCCTTTGTGTAGAGGAAAAAAAGACTGCTTTTGCAGTTCTGTAGACACTTTTCATTTTAACATGGAGATCACCTCTTGAGTCTTTCAGTGGTTTGTATGTTCACCCATGAATGAACAATTTCTTTCTACCACGTTGTATAGAGATTACTGAATCATCCCAGAAAATGCTGGTATTGTTTACCAACAGAAAGCTGCCACTTTGGGTATTTATACTGACACTGCAAATGCTTGATTTGTTATATTCAAGACCCAGATCTTGTCACTCTTCTTTGAATTGAATTTTAAAATGTACAAAGAAATCATTGCAAATTTACAACGCAGAAATGACGTTCACTGAGTTATACTTCTCTAACTTGTTACTTACCATTCTGTGCTGAGGCACCACAACAGGATAAATTTGTTATTTTTCCTACGTTTGTATGGAAATCCTAGATAGTGAGTTTGCTTATGAACAATTCCAGATTGTTAAACGAAACCTGCAGTACAACATTGTGGGCTCCTTGACACGAGTATGCTCCTAACTCCCAGCTCAATGAACTGATCCTTTCTCTAAAGTAGTATTGGTTACTTTATGTATTTTGCAATTCTAATTCCAAAGTTTCTGAAGTATTTCATAAATGTAGGTGCATGTGCAGCTGAATGCAGAGCAGCGAAATACTAACATTCAAAATGCTGCAAAAAAACCTTTCTGGGACTAATAATAGCTTGAAACTGAGTGTCTGTCTTTTTACAGTGTGGCCTGCAGGATAAGACTCCTAGGGACTGTTAATAGTTACACTCATAAAATAACACCATGTACTGGATTACCTAATTCCCTTTGCTCCCCCACTAGTACATGCAGATGAGTAATTGTCCCGTTTAGCTCAGCAGTGGCTGTTTCCATTCTGTCTGTGCATGCTCAGCACTATCTCTGTGAGATCAGAATGTGTCACTATGCTATAGTCTGCAAAGGTCAAAACAATCTTTTCTAATGCTGACAATATGACCTCCTCAGTTACAAAGGAGTAAACCACTTTAAATATGCTGTTTTATTTTTGGTATTTTTATTCAAGGTGTGTTGTGTTTGAGCCTCTGATACACATTCCTGTACTTAGCTTGTCCTAAAATAAATAGTTTGATAATGTGAAAGTATACCATTGGCTGATATGTTTCTATTCTTGGAAACCTACTGATTTCATTTTAATTAAAAGTTACTGTAAACAGAGATTTTTTTTTTCTAGAAACTGTGCTCTGTTATGTAGTATATGGAAAAATTAATTGACAGTCACTAGTAGTAAGAGAGTACTTCATGAAAGTTGAAGTTGCCTTAACTTGTTTTGAATACAGACATATATAGGCTCTGTATTGATCTCTGTGAATCCTTTCAAGCAAATGCCGTATTTTGGGGAAAAAGAAATTGAAATGTACCAAGGAGCCGTAAGTAAAGCAGTCTAAAATGTGCTGCAGTATTCAGAGGCATGTAAATATTATTCTACATGGTTAATCTTAGAAGCATTTGGTTTTCTAGGTTTTGGTAGCATTGTACTAGCCTGAGAGAACTTGACTGATATCCATTACCATTTATTGAGTCTTAAAATTGAATCCCCTGGAGCATAGGGTTAGCATTTCAAGAAAATACTTGTATTGATTAACTCTATTCTGTGTCAGATTTCTCTCCTTGATATGTCCTTCGTGCTGCAAAGGCAGCTTTTAAGCTACTGCATGATTGGAGTGTGGTGCACAATAAAAACAGCTAAGATGATGACTTGAGAACTCTGTCTTGACAGGAACAACAAAAATATTGTACCAATATTAGGTACCACTTTTGAAAATAACTTTGAAGAGCAAATCAGCACAAGGATCTTAGGGACTTAAAATGTAGCTTTCTGTTTGACTTGAGCATTTCCATAAATTCATGAAACTGCTTGGTTTGAATGAATTCAGCAGCTGAAAATGAAATGTAGAGCAACAGGCTCTCTGTAGCCATTTAGGTAATTTGTTGTTAGCATGTGACTGCTGGTAGAATAAGCTTAAATAATTTGAGTTTCTCTTGGGCAAGTAATACATTTCAAGCATAGAACATTTTTGGAATAGGGTGTTTATGGTAGTTTAGGAGAAAATTATGGATGAGAGAAAGATCAATAACAAAACCTGGAGATTTATTTCTATTAAAAAACAAAATTCCTGGGGAAAATTCAGTATAAATTGTAGTTCATTATTATTTTTCCAGGGAAATAAATTCATTCAATTTAAACAAAAATTTCTGTTGCTCTTTCTGTGCTGTTTAATGCTGTGTTGAAAAATTATTCCCTATTCCTTCCCCCTCCTAGGCACAGTATGAAAACCCACCACACATTTATGCTCTTGCAGACAGCATGTACAGGAACATGATTATTGACAGAGAAAACCAGTGTGTCATTATTAGGTAAGAAAAAGATATTTTTTAAAAAACAATGTGTTAAAGCAGAAAAGTGATGTGTTTTATATTACATGTATTTTTCTATCATATAGCAATACAAATGTTTCTCTAGATTGTTCTTAGGTTTTGCCTTTCTATAAAGCTGAGGACTTTATTTTTATTGTCTTCCTATGATCTCTGCCAGGAGGTGTTGCAGTTACTTTAGAGCAATTTTTTAGTCCTTATTTGTTATTTTAGTTTACGTTTTACATCTTTGTGGCAATGTTTGAGTACTGTAAAGCTATGTATAATGACTGGATACTTAGAATGACAATACATCTTAAATAGTGCATATAGATGTTAAAGGCTAGATCATTTAGCATCCCAACTGTTTCTAGTGAACAACTCTTGTCTGTGTTAAGTCTATTAAGTTCAAAATTTAATACAGTATTTCTACTCAGATTTTGTATCTCAGTTTCCCAGTACGCCAGAACGACTGATTGTTCCAAAATTTCACTACAGAATCTTAACTGGAAGTATGATTGAATTTTAGTGAGGGAGTGGTAGAAATATAAATCTAACACAGTAAGAAAAGTTAGGTAAAAGTTCTGATTCTGTGAGGAAAATTGTTTCATTGAAGTTATATTACTGATGTTTTCTCTGAGCATAATTAGAGAAAGCAGATTTTCTATGTAAATAAATTATAAAATTTACCTGAGTGCATCAGAACATTTTACATATGCAATGTTCTTTACTGGCAGACACAAGAGTTCTTGATAAATAATTGTTATTAAGATTTCTACATCATCCTGGCAATGCAGATAAGTGTTACTTATATTGCTCTGCAGCAAGGGATACTGTATTAAATATAATTCAGAAAATTAGTTTTGAAGAGAAGGTTGAGGCTGTGTATCAGGTCATCTCTGCTCTAATGACTGATTTTATTTCCTCTTGAAGGAGAGAGCAAATTTTTTTCCCCCTCTGCTGTTGTAGTCTTAATCTGATCTCAACTAAGTGTTAATTGACTTTGAACAAAACATCACTTTTCTGAAGTAGCAAATAGTGCTAGAAGAATCAGTATGTCTTTCAAAACATTATCCTTTTTGTTAGTGATTGAGACATTGTAATGTTCTTATTTTTAGTAAGAAAAGTTGGAGAAACTTGTCAATACCACAGTCCATTTACTTTAAACCACTATAATAATTTTTGCGCACTTTATAACTGTCATACTTCCAATATACTTAAAACTACCGAGCTAGAAAATTATTTTTAAATCACCTAGATTGAGTCTATCCTGTTTTACAACAGGATGAGCAAATATACTGTGAGCAGATCTTGAAGAAATGTTTCAAATATTGAACTATTGTTGGTTTGAACTTCTAAATACTATCCAGGAAACAGTCTGTCCTTCTGATTATAGGAGATACCAATAATAAAGGTTTTCTTCCTGATGATAAGGAAAAGATGACTCAGAACAAGAAAAATCATGGTCCACACTTTACTTTACAGATGAAATGGTCTTTTTCACCTTTTCAGTTTCCCTGTTTCATCTGTAAAACTGCAGTCAGGAGAAGACAAAAACATGGAAATGCTTTGGGGGTGGGGTGGCGGTGGGGAAGCCCTTTCAGTATTTCTATACTGTTTGGAAGCTTTAAAGATGCAAAATGCTATTTACAGCTTGACAGTTTGGGAAGCTTTTTCAGAATGAAACCTTTGGAAATGTCTCCATTACTCATGCTGATAAGGAGCTCTGAGATGACATTCTCAGCAAGTACTTTTCCTGTGCAGAGCATGCTGATGTTTCTCTGGCAAACACAGCTAAAATTTGTGCAGGAAAAGATGTGCATTTGATCCATATCCAGGAACATGTAGGAGCAGGATAGAAGAGTCAACAACATTCACTGAAATTATTCAGAAGTTTAAAGATAGCACAGATTTTTCACATAAGAAAAAAAAAACATTTCAGTTATCTTTATGACATTGAACCAACATCCGTCCATTGGGTGTTTCTGTGTTAATATAGTTGACCTAGTTAGGGTACATTCATGAAGGTCAAAGTTGCCTTCCACCAAGATTTATGTAAGTCTGGAGGAATTCTCTTAGCTTTAAGGTCTGAAATAAAGTCTGACTGTGGAACGTCTGGCTTGCCAATCTTCTTTCCATCTTGAGGAGCTTACTAATGGCAAGAAGGCAAATCCACTGATGATGTAAACATTATTCACTGTTGATGTGAAATATAACGGAAGGAAGGAATTGTGAAAGCTAGTATGGAATATTAAGACTTCTTATACCCTGTGTCAAGAGACATAGTAACAGGAAGGTAGTTCTTCCGTCATTCAGGATGTGATTAATAATGCCTCATTATTTTGTTCAGGAACACCTAAAACAAAAGACTCCTAAAGTGAAGTAGATTTCTGGCATACCATTCAAACCTTGGATTTTCAAATGAGTTTTTGTGTGAAGATCTGAATCCCGCTAAATTTAGATGGGAATTGAGTTCTTAAAACACTTATTCTCTTCTAAGCATCTTCCTTTAAGTTTATTTATTTCCCACTTTGCATAGTTTTTCCATACAGATTCTGGTGTCCATTCAAGATGATGTGCTCAGAATTATTTATTCACAAACATATCCAAGTACCATCCTACAGTAATATATCACAATCTACCTTTTACCAGCCTTCCTGATGTAAATATGCTGTATATTTATTATTTGTTGTTAAGGTATCTAATCTTGGTTGAATGTGAGAAACCTCTGTCATTCTGGTGATTTAAAAACTAACATGTATGTTTTCATATTACTTTTTTTATAGTGGAGAAAGTGGTGCTGGGAAGACTGTAGCTGCTAAATATATCATGAGTTACATCTCCAAAATTTCAGGAGGTGGCCCTAAAGTACAGGTAAGTTGCTACAAGGTGATACTGAAGCATAGTGTAAAGATTTACTACAGAGATAGAATGACGCAGGCAGCCAGGAGGCACTCTGATGAGGAAACTTGTGGGTAAAGAGATACATAAGAAGGCCTCAAGGGCAGAGAAAACCGGACAATGAAATTGGTTGCTTGCAGATTGCTGGGCTACCTGTGTGATGAGACCATATGAGGGAAACTCCCAGATCCAAAATAATATTTGTTGAAAGTTTTGTAGCTCTTATCCTGAACTATATCTACAAGCTTTTTTTTTTTTTTTTTTTTTTTTTTTCACGTTAAGGGGTAAAAGGTACTTATAATTACTACTCTCAACTTTATGAAGAACAACAAGCAATTGCAAATTGGACTGGCTTTTGGGGTTGTATTACTTCCATTAAATCATTGATTTGTCAGAATGCCAACAGCAGGAAGATCATCTTGTTTTATGAGGTTGTCTAGTCAAAATTAGAGGATCTGAAAGCCAGCTGAAACAACAAGTAGTTGCTTTTGTTTCTAGCTATGCTATTAATGTCTACTGGAACCTACTAACTAAAGCTAATTGAGTGAATTAACTGTAAAAAAATCCCCTAATGACCTTACAATATCATACACTGCCAGACAGTAGTAGGTAGTGGCACTTTTACCAGTCCACTCTTTTTGAATGCTTACTGTTACATTTTGCTTTATTACAGTCTCTTATGTTGCATGTTTTTTCTGCTTTGCTTAGTTTTGAGCAACAGTGGTACTGAGAACATTGCAGAGAATAGTTCAGTAGCCAAGAGAATGACCCAGATAAAGTATGCACTGTGTAATTTTGGAAATAAATATAATGTATTTCTAAACTGTTTTTTTTTAATTTAAAATATTTTTGTGCAAAATTAAAAAATATTCTTAGTGACCACAGAGTAACAGTTGATGAAGTCAGTAAGTGGCCTTGAGTATTTATTCTGAAATAAAATTCACTCTTCTCTTCACAGCCCAGCATGCAGTGGGTTTGTTCCAAAGCTAATGACTTGTTCATACTTCCAAATCCTAGGATCAGAGAAAGAGACACTTTTAGCACACTTTGTTGCTGTCTAAAACAGATAGATAATAGCATCATTGATCCCCAAAAAGATTGCTGAAACACTTCCAGATTCCTAAATGTCATGCTATTCCTGATTTCTTTTGTTGTGATTGCAGACTCCCAGTAAGATTTAAATGCTTATGTGTGAGAAGGAAAATCTTTAAAATTAAGATAAACACACAAACAAACAAGATTAATTTATTGACTGTTACTTGGCAGAACAGTGAACAGTTTTTAGCTTTAGGCATTTTGTTTATTTTCTTAAGAGATTTAAAAAATAAGAACTAGAAAAAGGTGTTTAGAGTCTTTTCCTTATCTATTCAAGAGGGATTTTAAAGGTACTGGATTTCTTGCCTTTCTAATACATAATTTAGATGTTGTGGTTTTCTGCAAGATCTGTAAGAGCTTTAAAGATGTCTCTTTCTGATTTTTTATTTTTCACATTTCCTAAAATTTTAGCATGTTAAAGATATTATTCTGCAGTCAAACCCTTTACTGGAGGCCTTTGGGAATGCAAAAACTGTACGGAACAACAACTCCAGCAGATTTGTAAGTCCTCCTGCCTTACAGAATACTTTATTCTTCCAACTTCTGTGCTGTTACAGAGACAGTATTGAAGAGTATAATATAAACTGATCACAAGTGAGGTAAATCCAAATTAAAGTGTGTTTTAAAATATGAGTTATACTTTGAGATACCTGTATTTAGAGTGGTGGGCCCAGGCCAACATCATGAAATTCAACAAAGCCAAGTGTAAGGTCCTGGGTAGGCACAATCCCAAGCACAAATCCAGGCTGGGTGGTGAATGACTGGAGAGCAGCCCTGAGGAAAAGGACCTTGGAGTCTGGGTTGATGGAAAGCTCAACATGAGTCTGCAGTGTGTGCATGCAGCCCAGACAGCAACCAAGTCCTGGGCTGCATCAAGAGCAGTGTGGCCAGCAGGGCAAGGGAGGTGATTCTGCTCCTTTGCTCTTGTCAGACCCACCTGGAGTACTGTGTGCAGTTCTGGAGTCCTCGGCACAGGAAGGACATGGAAGTGTTGGAGCGGGTCCAGAGGAGGGCCACAAAGATGATCAGAGGGCTGGAGCAGCTCTCCTATGAGGACAGGCTGAGAGAGTTGGGGCTCTTCAACCTGCAGAAGAGAAGGCTTCGAGGAGACCTTATAGTAACCTTCCAGTATCTGAAGGGGGCCTACAGGAAGGCTGAGGAGGGACTATTTACAAGGTCTTGCAATGATAGGACTAGGGGCAAAGGGTTTAAACTGGCAGAGGGAAGATTTAGACTAGATGTTAGAAGGAAGCTCTTTCCAGTGAGGGTGGTGAGACACTGGAACAGGTTGCCCAGGGAGGTTGTGGATGCTCCCTCCGTGGAGGTGTTCAAGGCCGAGTTGGATGAGGCCTTGAGTAACCTGTACTAGTGGGAGGTGTCCCTGCCTATGGCAGGGGGTTGGAACTAGATGATCCTTGAGGTCCCTTCCAACCTTACCATTCTGTGATTCTATTCACTGTAGGCTTTGCATTTGTTTCTCTTACAACATGTACTGGTCACTGTTTCTTTATAAAATGTTGAGTCTGCAAGTAGAAGGTTTATCAGTAACAGACTTGTAGTTCTCTGGATCAGTGAAATAAGATGCAGTAATAAATATTTAATAATAAATGAATTAATATTGATAGCTTTTCAAAAATAAGATTAAATTATCCATGGAGTTGTTTGATGGAAAATGCCTTTACTAATATGTACAAAATATGGCCTGGAGTTATTTTCAGTCTGTTCTTATAAAATACTGAAGATAATGTAATGAAATGACTGTTCACCAGGTAATGCACAGCAGGTGCTGTTTTTAAAAGTTACATGTTGGCTTTATAAATTTGAAATTTGTTCCTCAGCCAATGTGAATGCTAATGCAATTAATGTCTTCCTGAAAGGAAAAGATAGTTGCTGTGCATGCTTCCAAGCAGAACATTGTTTGCTGTCAGTTATAAATGTGTTCAATCTACTTCCCATACAGGTGAGCCTTGTGGTCTCCTTTGTAAGAAGCAAGAGTTGTGTCAGTGAAAAGAAGGCACTGACTTCCTCTTTACATTTGCATTAACACATGATATGTTGTCCTGAGTGTAGCACTATGCTAACGCTGAAAGGAAGGTTGATAGGTGATAACTCAGGAATCTGAGCTTAAATTATACCTTGAGGCAGCTAAGTCACTGCATCCATAAAGATGAAGTATCCTAGTAACTTTCCTTGATGTGTGATGCAAGTGCATGGTTTCAGATATGTATTTATTAATCATTCAACAGCTTTAATTATTTATTATAGGGGAAATACTTTGAAATCCAGTTTAGCCCAGGTGGAGAACCAGATGGGGGAAAAATCTCCAACTTCCTATTGGAAAAATCTCGAGTCGTAATGAGGAATCCTGGAGAGAGGAGTTTTCACATTTTTTACCAGGTCAGTAGTGTATAGGTCCTTTCTGAGATTTTTTAAAATAACTAGAACCATTTTTTTTTTTCCCATTTGCTTGAAATGTCATTCCTAACACTGTGAGATTACTGATGTATACTCAAGAAGGTAATCTGGATGTCCCTGGAAAGCTTGGTAGTGTGCTAGGACACCATCTAACAGAGACCTACTTAGCTGCCTTTCAGCTCCAGAACAAAAGTACTTCAGTATTTCAGAGGCTTTGTGTGTAAATTAACTGTGAACTCCTATATGGAAAAGTCCAGTAAAATGTAATAGAGCATCAGAACTTTCCAACAGATTTCTTTTTAAACTGACTTATGTAATGATACCTTCTGCTCTGGAATAAGAGCAGAGAGATATGAATCTCAGCTAAGTTTTTTAGAACATTCAGGAAAATACCTGTTTGTTGTATCCTCCACGCATCCCTACCTTTTTCATGTTTCAGAAGGCTTTTTCTGGCTTCAGTGTTTCTTGACCTATGAGTTCCTAATCTGTTGGAATCCCATTGATCAAGATCTACAAAATTAAAGATAGTGCATTGTAAGTTGCTTAAGCAGCTTGACATAAAGGTGAAGTTGCCGTTGCCAGGATAGGCTACTTCAGGAGCTGTGTATTCTCCTGTTCTGAGGTATATGAACAATTTGCACTGTCCTGCTGATATTTCTTTGTGGTTTGCAGATGCTTTTTGACAGAGGAGTTAAAAGACTATGGGGTTTTGACTATTCTTGTCTGAACTTGGTTTGTTCATTCCTTCCTATTGCAACTCTGTCTGCACATAACTGCGTAGACTTTACATAGGCCTGTGGAGCCTCTCTTCTGGCACCATAGAGTACATGAACCTTTTTTAACTACTCCATTATTTGTTCTTGGCCCTATTGGCCTAAGTGATGCAAAGAAGTGAGACTTGAGCTGTACTTTGAACCAATATATTATTGGAGCAAGTTCAGAACTTGCCATAATAGGCATAAAGGATACTTGGCCTCACAATTAGACTCACAAACATACTTTCTTAGTATGTTCTTTTAACTCTTCCTGCTTCTTAGTAGGCATGGAAAGAAATTGCTCCTGAGGATTTAGACAATACATTGAAAATTAGAAAGATGGATTGACTTATCTTTATAAGGTGAAGATAGTGGAAGGCATTTGAGTCAGTCACAATTTTGGGTTTATCTTAGATGTGGAATTTACAACTAAACCATTCATGCAAATAGGAATGAGGATGTGGTCTTTCGAGGTAAATGTAAAACACAGGAAGGATTCCTTGGCATAGCACTGACCCAGTCATTTCAGGTTCAAGCCACCTGTTTCAAACCTGTCTCATCTCTGCTGAAGATTGTTGTAGGATACCAGATTTGGGGATTTTTATTCTACAGTTAATTGAAGGAGCCTCCTCGGAACAAAAAAACAGTCTTGGCATTACCAGTATGGACTACTATTACTACCTGAGTCTCTCTGGGTCTTACAAAGTTGATGACATCAATGACAAATCAGATTTCCAGGAAACACTGGTGAGTTTTTCACTCTGAGGTTTGCATAGTGGTGGATATATGTTCACTGCAATTTTGTAGCAAAGACGTGGTATTAATGTGGGAATGAGAAATCAACGTTGATACAATGTATTTTGATGACATTTTTACCCTGAGGAAAAGGCATGTTACCCTGAAGTGGTCCTGTATTGCAGCTTAACAATCTTGAAATGATTGATATTTTTTTATGGAAGGCATTTTGTTTTCATGCTTTTTTCAGAAGGGTGCAAATTCAATTAAATTAATTTGAGTGCTGGAAATCTGTAGTATGAAAAATGTAAATGCAGAGAGGAACTTCCATTAGAAGAAACTACGAAAGAGTGCCCTGTTTTAATTGAATTCTTACTGGTGGCTGATCTTACATACCTGTTTAAAATAGTGCAACTGAAAGACTGCAGAGTTGAGTCAAGGAGAACTTCATGAAGGCTAGTAAAAGCAAGTGTAGAGTCCTGCACGTGGGGAGAAATAACTCCATGCAGGTATATGCAGGACATGGAAGTGTTGGAGCGGGTCCAGAGGAGGGCCACAAAGATGATCAGAGGGCTGGAGCAGCTCTCCTATGAGGACAGGCTGAGGGAGTTGGGGCTCTTCAGCCTGGAGAAGAGAAGGCTTCGAGGGGACCTGATAGTAGCCTTCCAGTATCTGAAGGGGGCCTACAGGAAGGCTGGGGAAGGATTATTTACAAGGTCCTGCAGTGACAGGACAAGGGGCAATGGGCTTAAACTGGCAGAGGGGAGATTTAGACTAGATGTTAGGAGGAAGTTCTTTACAGTGAGGGTGGTGAGGCACTGGAACAGGTTGCCCAGGGAGGTTGTGGATGCTCCCTCCCTGGATGTGTTCAAGGCCAGATTGGATGAGGCCTTGAGTAACCTCTACTAGTGGGAGGTGTCCCTGCCTATGGCAGGGGGTTGGAACTAGATGATCCTTGAGGTCCCTTCCAACCTTACCATTCTATGATTCTATGATTCTATGAAAAGGAGACTCCATAACCAATCTGGGCAGCCTGTTATGGGAAATTTGCCATTTAAAATAAATGTATTAAAACATCTTTTTATTTATATATGTAGGACATCTGAAGGCCTTAAAAATATAGCTACTGTTGCATTCTAGCTAATTTATTGTTTTAGAAAAAGAGTCAGCTGAGAAGACATTATATAGGCTACAATATACCCTAGACTCAAAAACTCAAATGTTGTTGTGTATTGTTTTCTAATAAGTGATTGAAGTTCATAGCTGCTTTTTAAAGTAATTCAGTACAGCTTCACAGTTACTGGTCTCAGTAGATAAACTCTCTGCACAGAAGGAATTAAATCATTGTGTCTTTAAGATCACTGTTTCACATTTTGCAATGAAATTATGTATTTTTTTAGTGTGACACTTAAGAATGGGTGTCTGGGTTTAAGGAACTTTATTTTTTCCAGTCTTTATTTTGTTAATGCCTCTTTGTTTCGTTTAAATAATGTATGTAATTTAAATAACACAAAAAATCCTGAAGTAGGGCATCTCGTACCTTTTGAAACTTCAGTGCAGGCTGCAGTGAAATTTGGTTGCCTCAGGTATTTGAACTGGTTTGTAAAACTCAGTTTTAACGTCAAAATGTTAGGAGAACTTCTGTTAAACAGATTCTTCAGCTATGTTTGTTTTCCTTTTTTTTTCCTCCAGCATGCAATGAGTGTTATTGGGATCTTTGCAGAGGAACAGGCGTTGGTGCTACAGATAGTGGCAGGAATACTGCATTTGGGAAACATCAGCTTCAAAGAAGTTGGCAACTATGCGGGAGTGGAGAGTGAGGAGTGTAAGTACCACTGGAAACTGTTACATAAGTAGCAATGAGCTGAAACTCAGATGGCATAAGGTGAACTGCAGCCTTGAGCTGCTTATCCAAACACACTGCATCACTTCTCCGAAGGCGAGGCTGCTAATGGAGACTCTGTCCAAAGCTAGCAGTACCCAGGCTTTGTCTTGTACAGTGCCACTGACTTAATAGATATGCAGTTTTGCGTTTTGAGTTTAAGAAATCCTTTTCCACCCTTTGAGTATGAAGTAATAGAAATGGTGTGAAATACTTCCAAGCAACCTTGCTTCTTTCAATGCAGCAGCATGCATTGGTCAAAACTGCTCTCTGGGGCTTGTTTCACCTCACTGCCTTGCAGCTACCACCTTGTAGAGTGTCTCTGGTCTTAGGAACACAGTGTTCATGCCTCTACATGTATTTGTACATATGTACGTGCATCCAGAAGAGATGCCTTAAAGGAAATTCAGAACTGAATGGAAATGCAGAATTTACATGCCACAGTTGCTTTCCCTGTCTGAAGTTTCTCAACCTACACTTTTTTGTCATGTATGTTTTCTGTGTAACTCTTTATTTAATCTCCTTACCTATCTTTCACTCTTGTTGCTGTTCTATATCAGCTAGCCCTATGTCAGCAAGATGTGGAAAGATTAATGGATCTTGAGTTTTAAACTTTTTTTGTCACAATTCATGCCTTAGATCTAATATTGATTTTACACCACCGTGATCATTTAAGGATAAGTGCAGCATAAGGTTACACGTATCTGTGCTCTCTGAACTCATGGGCTTTATGTTTAGGGAAGTGGTATTTCTTTAGGTAAGTTAAATGCAAATAATGTATGTTGTGCAGTCAATGTCCCACCCAGGTATATTATTACTCTCCTGATACTTCTTGTAAAAATGTGGGAAGTTAAAGTTAAAAATTAGTAAATTTTCAATTTCTTCATTTGAGAGAAGAGTAGGAGAAACCAAGAAAAAAAATTGTGGCATTTTATGCATCCAAAGAATCTTGTATTCAAGATTTTTTTTTTTACATGCCTTATGATTACAGATGAGCCACCATGTTGTCATTTAAATCACAGGATGAAGTTTTTTCTGTGAAATCAAAGACATTTAATAGCCAGATGAGATAGATACAATGTGTTGCATCAAAAACTAACAAACTGAAAAGACAGGAGTTCAGAATAAGGTAGCAAATGTGAATATATTTCTGGGATGAGCCATGTACACCATGTTTCTCATGCTCACTGGGCTGTGAATACAGAAGTTGTGTATGATTAATACATTGAAAAAAAAAACCACAGCTGAGAGAATGAATATAGAACTTACTCATAAACATACTGTATTTTAAAGAATCCAGAGAAGAAACAGCATTGTCTAGTACCATTTCTACTTTATGAAGTTGAAACTTGGGTTCATTTCTCTTTCCATAAATCCTCACCTCATACTGTTCGTCCTAGCCAACTAAATTTCTAAACTGAATTCTAAATTTCTAGCCTAAATAGCAGTGAGAGATAAAACACAACGCAAGACTCCTGATAAGTCCAGACTTTGCCTAAGTCTGAAGTAATGAAAAGTTTAAGAGTTTTATCAATTGTGTTCTTGTTGTTACATAGCCAATTGTACAAAAACGTGCAAAGGCAACACAGCAAAACCTTTTAATCTCTGAGTCGGAATCAAATCTATATAGACTGTTCTTGACAGACATTTAGAGAAATACTTCTTGAAAACGGCCAGTGATTACTATCTGGTATAGTGCTCGATTGTTTTTTGTCACCTACTAACATATTCTAATTATTTGTTCCAAATCTTCCACATTGGAAATGATGCCAGATACTACTTGATCTCTCATGGATGCAGAAAACAATTTAAATGGCACCTTTTTCATTTGCATTGTATTGAAAAATTTGTTTTGCAGTTTCTGAAGACCAATGAAGTGAACCTAGTAATTTTCATCTTTTCTTTGCAGATTGTGTTTAACATTATTCCACAGAACCCTACTGATTAGTCTTTGAGGATTACTTTTTTGCTCATGTGCATATACTGCTTTATAGTAGTTGGTGGAAGGTAGCTCTGTGGTCTTTAACCAGGGAGAATAGTCAGGCATCTTTAGAATGGGAAGTTTATATCAACTCATGGCTAGCTATTCCTCCTTCACAGCTCTGTGGAGTAAGGGTTTCTGAGTGCTTCTCACCATTTCATTATCTTCATAAATTCTTAAAGTAGCATTGGCTAAATACTTATTCTGGTGTCTTTACATGTGAGTATATTTGGTCTATAATTACCTACATTCTTTTCCATAGTAAAGCATATGATATTTGGGCTTTTCATGTGCTCTTCAGCCTGAATTCTCAGTTACCAAGGATGTTGCCAGTGACTCAGCTTTAGTTGGTGTGTTGTAACTTTAGGGCAAGTTACCTTGGGTAAATTTAAACAGCGTGCTGATGATGGTAAATCAGATTTCAGAAGGCTGGTGGCTATCTGCAGTTTTAAAAATAATTTTGGATTAATGTGCTCAAGAGTTTAGTGAAAACATGCTGTGATGTTACAGATTTGCAAAGCACCAGTGAATGCTGCCTTACTGATTATTTTACATCCTCCACACACCAGTAAAGCAAATCTGAAGGCAGTAGTACATGGAAGAAACACCGTTAAAGGATTATGTGGTTTAGCAGAGGTGCAATACCAGCTCCAAGTGCTGCCCTTGGGAGCTATTTCCATATGCTTTCAAGGATTTCTCATTTTGCACTCCTTAAGGTGTGTGACACCTGCAGCTAGTGTCTGCACCACATGCTAAGAATGCAGAGAACACTGAACTTGTGGCCGTTTATTGCACAGATGTAATAGTCTTTTTGTCTCTTTGCCTTTAAAACAAAGGAGACCACTTCTAGAATAAGGGATCAAAAAAACCAAAACCAAATAAATGGCAAGGCAACTGAAAACTTCTTGCAATATCCCTTACTTAGGAGAAGTAAGGGAAAGAATATTAGGAAGCAGATGGCACATTTTTTTATTATATTTTAAACATTTAATGTTTACGAAGAGTTTTCAATTGCTTTATTTGAGATTAGAGCTCTGTATTTTATTTCCATCTCCTCCAAGAGAGAACACGTAGTTCTAAACTATGCCCTAGGCAGGCTTACATGTTTGAGGGACTGAAGAAGGTACAGAAGTAGCTGTTGGTTGTACTTCAAGGTGATGTATCTTAAATGAAATCCATGTAAGTGAAGAGTTGAAAATGTCCTTGGGGAGCTTTGGGAAATTTTGAAGACCTAAATTTGTCCTCTTTCTTTTTAAACTGCATGCCCCATGAAGTTTATTATTGCCAATTGTTATCAGAGATACACCCAATTTTTTTTTTCTTCGTTCTGTTTAGTTTTTATCTCCTAATACAGTGTCTCCAATCTTTCTTGCAGTTTTGGCTTTCCCTGCATTTCTCCTGGGAATTAACCAGGACCGCCTGAAGGAAAAACTGACTAGCAGACAGATGGACAGCAAGTGGGGAGGCAAATCTGAGTCCATTAATGTAACACTAAATGTGGAACAAGCCTGCTACACTAGGGATGCACTGGCCAAGGCCCTTCATTCCCGTGTTTTTGACTACTTGGTGGATGTAAGCTGAATTTTCTTGATTCTACTGAAGTGCCAAAACTAGTGGAAGCACACTAGGCATGTTCCTTGCAGTGATTTTCTTGTTCCTTGTTTTTCACCCAGTGTATATTTTTTTCCTAAAGTTTAGCAGCAGCAGCACTTACCAGCACAGTGGGAGCCTGACCACAGATATCAAATACAAGACACTGATTATATGATAAATACCACACTTGCTCTTAAAATGAGCTCTGCTTTAAATCCTGTATTTGCTCAGTGTTCTACCACTGTCCCATAGGATATTCCGGCATCTCCTTTCTGTCAGCATCTGTACTTCTTAGCCTTGTGTTCTCCTGTGTAGTTTGGTGCATTCAGATGAGCAGAACTAGAGGGTTATGGTCCTCTGCTCTCCTAGTCCACTCCTCAGTGTCCCAATGTTACAGTATTTGAAGAAATGGTCAGATTGCATTGTCCATGCTGAAGTACACTTTTGTTCAGAATGAGATCCTGGGCTGGATCGGTGAAGTACAAACCTTAGCTTTTGGCTACAGATGCTGGCTAGATGAAGCAGAAATATTCTCTGTGGTGGCACTGTTAGTGTTTCCAGAAGTCTCCCCTCATTGTGACATCTCTGTAATTCTTGTGTCTGCACCAGCACTGACATTGCAAAGTAGGGGAGTACAGAAGTAGGTGAAAAGATTCATAGTACCATCTGCAAAACACATTTGAATATCTAATTTAATTTTGTACAGTTTTGTTGGCTCCTTTTCTTTAACTGAGCCAGTTACAACTGTAGTTCCAAAGGATCACTAACCTGGAAAACAGGATAGCATACTATTCTTTTCCTAACTGTTAATAACACTTTATTAAAAAGAGAAGGTAAAATACTCTATTACATATATCTGCATTCCATTAAATATGGAATTTTGGAAGAAAACCAGTATTATATGTATAAGATTTAACAATATGAATGTATATTTTAAATATATAAACTACATTTTGTTTTCTATTTTGTTTCCATTTTATTAGTCTATTAATAAGGCTATGGAGAAGGACCATGAAGAATATAACATTGGTGTGCTTGATATTTATGGCTTTGAAATATTCCAGGTAAGGCAATGCAGTCCTTGGATTTTGGCTGATCTGATCTGAGAAAGATTTTTATTATTTAGATAGGAAGTTATCCAGACCAGGAAAAAAAAACCTGTGGCCAGCATAGAGGGGGGGGAAAAATCCAAACCAAAATACAAAACCAACCCAGTTTCCTTGACATTGAGTTCTCACTGGCAATGTCTGACTTAATACACACAAAGTATTGAAGAAAAGAGGTAATTGATCTTACAAGAAAGATCTGAGATTCCATGGAGTATCTATAAGTCCACGATGCAGCTAGCGTGTTTCTTTGAATCTTGTTGCCAGAAGAACTAGGAATTACTGTATATAAAGCATGAGACTAACTTCTGAATTGTTATCTTTTCTATAGAAAAATGGTTTTGAGCAATTCTGCATCAACTTTGTTAATGAAAAGCTGCAGCAGATTTTTATTGAATTGACACTGAAGGCAGAACAGGTAACCAGACACTTACTGTATTTAAATTCATGAGCTATTGCTTTTTTAATTGGTGGGAAAATTGAGATTTTATCATCTGCTAATAATAAAATTTGTCTTGTCAAGCAAGATAAAAGAAAAAAACCACTTTGTTGGCTAACCCTAAAACTGGAAACCACATCTGCTACAGATATTGTACGGAAGTGAGTCCGTTGTAGCGTGTGCTAATGCAGTCATACCACTCTGCCCAGACATGCTGCATATTCTTACTCATTGGCAGAAGTGGAAAACTGCCACTCGGTTCTGTCCCTCTGCTTTCGTGGGAGTACACTTGGATGTGTGTCATCCAAACAGAAATACTTCTCTTAATTANACTAGTTCGGCAAGTATTTGCAGTTCTGTGCTGACGGTCTTAGTACGAAGTCTCACTTCACAGGAAAGTGAGCTTCTGCATGGGAGGGCAGACAGAATGTAGCTGAGACAAAAGCATTATGTACAGTATGAGCTCAGGCCTGGCACCGACTTTAGGACAGTGTTTTCATGAATGCACATGCACAATTTGCCTTTGTATAGAAGTAACTGATCATTGGAGTTGGGCACACAAATGACCTGCTGAGCGTCTAGCTGAAGTCATGTATGCAACTGGGTGGATCAATGTAATACATTTTTGGTATGACTTTTTTTGCCCCAGTCAGTTTCTGAATGTCTTTATGGTTATAGTAATAATGTACAGAAATAAAAAGTAGAGCTGTGTCTCTATTTCATGCGCATTTCTAAATGTGTTGCTTCGAGGGTCTGATCCTTGATAAACCTGTCACAATTGTAATTATAAAAGTAGATTAGGATTTGGGTGCTTAGGTGCACTGTCTGGATACTGTAAAGATCCCTTCGTTACTACTTGCTAAGTGCTTTGACAATAAAGGCACTGATGAAACATTCCTGCACTACTTAGTAAGTTCTCAAAGGCCATGAATGACAAAAGAAGGTGTGAGGAGAACAGGGACTATCTGGGAATGGGTGACAGAACTGGATTTAACTGTCATTAAAGTAATTTCCCCCACCTCCCCCCAGTCATACCTTTGAGGAATCTTTCTGAAGGTGAGTGGCACGGTGTTTATGTAGTGCATTGTAAACCTAGTGCTACATCCGTGGTATGCAGCACTATTAACATCTTAATTTTTACATAACAGGAAGAATATGTGCAAGAAGGAATTAGATGGACACCAATAGATTACTTTAACAACAAAATAGTGTGTGACCTGATAGAGAACAAAGTGGTAAGTATTTAGAACAAACAGATGGAAAAAACAAGATTTTTTTTCCCCTGAATTCTTTGGGCAGCTGCTTTGCCTTCAAGAACATTCGTAGGAAAAATGCTGTAGTTCAGCCACTGAGTCATACCAAGCCTATATATAAATCTTACATAAGACGTCTTACAAGAGCTCTATATGTATAAGATATACATTGTCTAAGATATCAGTCAAAAAGAGAACAGTAAGATCTCATGATTGATGTGTGACTAAAAATATAATTAAGGAAAGTAATCTACCAAAATTTTTATGAACTTCATGACATATGCTACTGTACATCAGATAGGGCTCCCTGTGTTCCTGAGAGTATTTCGGTTTGGGGAAGCTACAGTACCAGCTTCCTTCTGAGGTACTGTCACAAATTAAGCAGAACCAAGTAAAGAAGTAGTATTGGGAAGTGTTGTAGATAAAAGAATTTTTGTGTCTTTGTACCACAGAACGTTTTGCATCTTGAAATTTTCATGCTCTAATTTGGAGAGGCAACAAATGCTTAGTTGTCTCTTTTGGACAGAAGTAGGATTNCCCCCTAGTTCTTTGTCCTCAGGCAGGTAGTTTTAACAGTAGTTCAAATACTGTAGAGACTTGTTCTTAAATGCACATCAGATTTTGCCCATCTCCTATCTTTATCAGGATAACTAGGAAGAGGATAGGATTTCTCTTGGAATTTTAGCTATTTAGCTCTTTAGTTTGCGAACCTATGGCACACTTACTTTGGACATGGGTTTCTTATTTGGTTCAATGAGAGAGAGTGTTACTTCGTGAAGGAATTAAAAAATGAAAACAAATGTTGGGCAGGGTTGGGGGTTTTAATCAGCAGTTGTTGTTTTCCCCATTATTTTCCACTGTCACTATCATTACACATAGTACTGTTAAACTCCTTGCATGCCTTTTTTTTAACTGTCTGGAGACTTTAAAAGGTAGGCATCAGGAGTATCTTGATGGCACTTGTGTACAAATTAAGCTCTGCTGCAAACTGCACTGATTGGAGGAGAACTCTCCTTCCTGGGGTTTTTGCTCTAGTGTTTTAAGAACAACTGATTTACTGTTTGGGGATTGACTGGCATCATAATTTTCTCCTCCTCTCTTCTTTTGCTGGTTTTGATGTTCTTCTCCAATGCAATTAGAATCCCCCTGGAATTATGAGCATTTTAGATGATGTGTGCGCCACAATGCATGCAGTGGGAGAAGGAGCTGACCAAACACTGCTTCAAAAACTGCAGATGCAGATTGGGACTCATGAACATTTCAACAGCTGGAACCAGGGATTTATCATTCATCATTATGCTGGAAAGGTAATTCATCACTGAATTCTCTGCATAACTTATTTATAAAGAAAAAGAACAGTAATGAAGGGAAGGGGGAAGCCCTGTAGCAGGCTGTTTTGATTTTCAGTAGCCAAATTATCCCAGGAAACAATGAGGACGTTGTTTTTAAGTGTAGGAAGTTTGGAGCAAATATGCTCTAATATAAGTCTTTTACATAGGAGAGGTGAGTCTGGGCCTTGCTATACTAACCAGAACTTAATAATAAATGTAACAAATAAATGCCTTTTATTAATTATAATCTTAATTGTTGGTTGTAGCACCAGTAAGCTTAAAGTGGGATACAAAAATTATCATTAGGTGATGCTCTAACAATAAAACTGAGAATATAATGTACAGTTCTCTATTCTTTGGGTACATTTGTCAGACTATTCATGATTTCCTGCAGTTACAGTTAATAACAGCAAATCCTTATTACCTAAAAACTTTTCCTCAGTAAAATTCAGTATTAAATTCACTTCTGTCATACTGTATTCACACTAGCTCCATAACAGTCTTTTTCACTGAATTTTTTAATTATATGAATGAAATCCCCTTGTTTATTGTGAAAGAGTTAAACGTAATACATGCAAGGGTTAGCGATCATTGTCATATCTCTTAGTTATACCAGACAAACCAAAAAAGAACAGCTACTGATGAGGGCAGAATTAAAATTTTCTTTAATGATTGGGTTCTCAACTTACCACAAACAATCAATTTCCACCTTGGCCCAGGTATCTTATGATATGGATGGATTCTGCGAGAGAAATCGGGATGTTCTTTTCATGGACTTGATTGAACTCATGCAGAGCAGTGATTTGTACGTAAGCAAAACTTGCTTAAAGCTAGGAGTAACATGTTAGCTTAGATGGATGCAGAGGGCCTGACTTCGCTACTTACCAACTTGTGAACTCACTTCTATAAAAGAGGAAAGAAAACATCGCTGCGGTAGAACGGTATCACTTGCATTGTATTGACCTCCATTTTCTGCAAATCTGAATAAGTAAAGTCCTGCAGTGTCAGAATCAAATAGCATAATGGCAGCCATGCACTTTGGCCTCAAACAAGGCCACCAATGATTTGTCATTCTCTTGGAACAGGCACTGTTTTAACAGATGAAGTAACTGGTTTTGATGATATATTTTAATCAATTGATGCTCACTTTTTAAGAAGCCTGCATTTCTTTGAGTCTAGAATTCTGATATCACATCTTCCAGTGCTCACTAAAATAGCAAGGAGTGAAGCTCAATGGAAATACTAGCCTTAAAATAGGAATAACTCCATATTAGTAGAAATAGGTATTGATATTCTCAGCTATCAACTTATGCACCATATTCCTTGACGTTCCTGCACTGAATTGTCTTTGTATGCCAACACTATTTTATTAATTCTTTCCTAGGCCTTTTATAAAGGCTCTGTTTCCTGAAAATCTTCAAGTGGACAAGAAGGGCCGTCCTACCACTGCGGGAAGTAAAATCAAGGTATGTCTAGCTTTGCTGTGTTGGTATGTGCATATATGGACACCTAAATTAAAAGGAAAAAAGTAATCATAGAATCACAGAATGTCAGGGGCTGGAAGGGACCTCAAAAGATTGTCTAGTCCAACCCCCTTGCTGCCAGAGCAGGATCACCTATACCAGATCACACAGGAATGCATCCAGTGTCTAGTAAAGCAGTCTTTGTGGGTTTCTTTTTTGTTTTTTGTTTTTGTTTTTTTTACTGTCCAGATGTTTTAAAAGGTAGACATCAGGAGTATCTTGATTGCAAATGAACGACATCACTGTTCATTAAATGTTATGTGCAGCTGCATTCTGCTGCACTGAATTTTCCAAATGAGCATTTGATGGTAGTGAGAATAGTATTTACATGTGCATAATGAATGAGCCCCTTCACACAGCCACTTAATATCCTACAATTAAGTACAGATAAATGGTCTCTTCGTTGTGCAGAAATACAACAAGCCTGATCCAAAACCCCCTGAAGGCAGCAGAAGTCTTTTTACTGACCATAATGTGCCTTGTATAAGGCGGGAAGTGTTAGAAGGTGAGCATCTTTTTGGAGGCTGGTAAAATACACACTTAGATTACACATATGCAGACTCTGGAAATTGGTGTTTTATCAATATCTTTCTTCATATTTCACCCTGGCAGTCAAGTTCACCTAATGCATTCCATGTTACTCCATGCTTTTATTTAATAGTTTAACAGTACCTTCTCTTTGCTGATAAATTTTTTTATGAGTTGTGTATTATCCGAGGGTACTTCCTTTTTTTTAGAGAAAGTCTAAAGTCAGATGGATCCTAGTTAAATGAATCATCAGCAGATAATTGATAAATTTTAGAATTCTCTCACAGGATTTACCCTGTTCAGCTCAGATTCTATTTCTTTCACTCAATTTTACAGAAACAAGCAAATGACCTTGTTGGCACCCTGATGAAATGTACACCCCATTACATCCGCTGCATCAAACCAAATGAAACAAAGAAGTCTCGAGACTGGGAAGAGAGCAGGTATGGATAAGCACAGTATGTGATGATAAATAATGCTACTAGTGAAAAAAGAAAAAAAGAGAAAAAACCCAAAAACCAAAAAACCCCAAAACAACCAAAACCCTGTCCTCCAGAAACACCCCACCAAAAAATCATAAATGGTTAATGATGTGTCATACAGACAAAGAGAACAAGATTACACAGAATCACAGAATGTTAGGGGACCTCAAAAGATCAGATAGTCCAATCTCTCTGCCAGAGCAGAACCATCAGAAGTTAAATCTTGCATGACCTCCCCTAAACTTTGAAGGTAAGCTGTGGTCACTTGGTCTAAATGAGCAGTTAATATATGCAGTTCTTAACTTTTCTCCTATATGCTTCTGAAATAATCAACATTTGCAAGCACAGTTGAGATTTTAAAGGCTCTGTTTTCCATGTAGAATTTGCACATCAAGTGCATTGTATGTAAGTTCTGAGTTTCAAAGCTTTATGCTTTGAAAACAGCTTCTATCAGGTATCTAACAAACCAACAGGATGTCTGTATCTGCTGCTGTGTTTCAAACCTACCAATAAGGTCTCTAAGTCCAAGGTTTATTTTAGCTCTTTAAAGAGAATCACTAGAGTGTCATATTGGGTAGTTATATGGACATTAAATAGAAGTGTAAATCATCAGTTTAGTTTTTTTCCTCTGTTTTAAGGCATCTTTAACTATATGATGCTTTATAGTGTCATCTTCCTATCTGAAAAAAGTCAGTCTTTTTTGCTCTGAGGTAGGCGATTGGTACAGCATGTATACCATGTGAGGTCCTAATATAGATAACATTTACTACTATATACCAAATACTTTTGGTATTGGTAAAAGTGCTGGGTTTTTTTATCACAGTGAAAACACTTGCAAAGTCTGTTAAAAAGTGTTCTTGACCATATCAACCACACTCCAGAATTCACTTCCTGCCATTTGGCATACAGACTAACATGATTACATGCAGATGTAGAGCACATACAGAAGCCACAATTGGGATTGCGCTTTAAAGTGTCATTTAGGTCTTGCCTGTAAATTTAGACCTCCTTTCTCTAGCTTTTCCACTCTTGAAAACCCTTCTGTGCAGCACTTAGTTTTCTACTGAAACTGAGGACCAAAGGAGGGAAGTAAATGATCCCGTAAAAAGTGTCTGAAACTTTTAACTGTAAGTTAGTTGAAGGGCTTATAAAAGCAATCATTTACATACTGGAAAACAGGCCTATTATTGTGGAAGGTGTTGCTAGGAAACCAATGAAACAAACAAAAACCTGGTCCTGAAAAGAGGCCGTCTTTAGGAAACCCCTTTTGGAGCAAAAATGGGCAAGATTTCTTCTTGTTTTTCCATAATGAGGATGACATTTGGCAAATGCAGCAGCTACTGGTAACAAGTGAAATAGATTTGTATACTGTCCGACTTGGACACAAATGGAAGTAGTTCTTAAAATGGCAATATTTATTCCCGTTTAAAAATTCTAATACTCCCTCCCTTTTCAAACTATGATTCCCTAGATTTTATGCCAGAACCTCACATAGGAGTAGCAGTTGGTGACATGTCTGGGGAAAGAAAACTTTCATGCATGTGACAACTCAAGCTTAACTTAGTAGTTTCATGATTTGACTGTAAGGCAGCTGCATTGAAGGAAATAAAAAGCATAGCTGAGTTTCTGTGATACTTTGAATGTTGATTTAGAGGGTTTTTTTGTTCTTTACTGTACTTATAGTGCTGTATCATGCTGCCATAGTCAATGTGATGGGAGTAGTATATGTAATCTTTTTTATAGCACATGATGGTGAAAATGTTACTGAGAAAGGAAAAAACCTTTCACTAAAGCCTGCCTTAGTTCATGCTTACAGAAGCCATGTCGCTCCAGCTTTGTACTACTGCTGAATAATTCCAGAATATTTAGCACCAAAATGTAGACTTTGTGTGATACCTAAACCTTGTATAATAATTTAGCTATTCAAAAAATTGGGATGTTTTTGCAGTTCTTGCTTTTGGTTCAAGTCCTGGCACAGCCACGTGGACTTACAGTCAAAATTGCTGCATTAGCTGAATTCCCAGACCCTGACCTGCTTGAGGTTGATGCCTGGAGTGTGCCTTTTCTCAGGAAGAAAAGGAAAACCAGAAAAATGTCTCAAATTCTCTCTTGCTGGACACTAATACTGGCAGGACAGTAAGAAAGTGGGAGTAATCCTGTTGCTCCAGTGCATTATTCCAGATGTGTGCAGGAGGGAAAGCTATAAACAGGAAAATGTATTTTTGTCCACCAACTGAACACAGCAAGATTAAAATGTGCAGCATTCTTTATTATTGGTTAAAAGAGCAGTAGCATAATTTACTAAAATACCTCTCATAAGTGCTCTTTAAAAAGAAATAACTGAAGGGCTTTTGTCATTTGTAGCATAGGATTTTAAAAGCTTTTTCACTTTATACTGTGAGTCATATGAAAAGAATGTCTTGGTCAAAAAAAGGGGAAAAAAAATCAGTGGGCAATACACTTCAAATTGAAATCTAATATTTCAAAACAGCTACAGAAAGAACCAAGATTTTTTTTCAGGATTTGAAAATCTTTGGTGGAATTAGAGAAATGTTAAGCAAAACAAAATCACAGAATCACAGATGTCACTTTACAGGCTTTTAAAAAAGTATATCTAAAAAAATGCCCTGTTGTATACTGTTGGTTAAACAGAACTAAAATAGTAACATCTCTTGTAGTTCTGACCAAAAGCTAATGCTTCTAGAATTTGCCTTCTAAAAGACCCATAACAGAAACCCCTCAACAGCACTTTACAGAATTAAAAGCTGACATTGCCTCTTCCAGCTACATGACTTAGATGGGAATGAAGGAAGTGGAAAGGAAAACAGCAAGAATCATATATTGTTAAGGAAGCTAACTGAAATTTTTCAGTTAAATAGTAGACCACAGAATATGCAAGAAGGAGCATAAAATGATGTACTGCAGCTCCAAAAAGAAGAAAAGGGGACAAAAGGAAGCCGTTTTTTCTTTGCTGTTTTTTCTACTTTGAGATTCATGGGGATAATTGTTCCCTGTTTAGAACCTAAGTGAACGTGTTTTGAATGAGGGAACTGTAATGGTGTTGGGATAATGTTGTTTCAGTTAACATGTGCAGCAGAGCCCTTCCACAGCCATTAACACTTTATGTGGACTGGCAGTAGCTCAGTCTGTTTGCAATTAATGTATGCCATTAACAGCATGCTTTGCCAGTCTAGTGCTTATATTCAGATTCTTCCTCTGCAGCATAGCAAAATTAGCAGGAATGTTAGATTTTCATGAATCTCTGTGCTTGGCTTTCTTCTTTTTAATTCTTGTGTAATGGAAGTGTGGCATCTGGGACTTTATCCAGCTATCAGATTTGCCCCTTTCTCCAGAGCAATCAAAAAAGAGCTACTGTGTGCTACTGCTGATACTTGAGCTATGTAAAAACACAGGTGAAATCTGCAATAAAATAATACAAATGCACTTTCTATTCTCTCAGCTGCCAGCTGTGTAATTGTACAGGGAAGAGCTATTTGTCCTTTTATTGATAATAATACTAGTTAACTAGTTCATGCATGAGTTTCTTAGGAGATGGGAAGTTAAACCAGGAAAAAAGTGTTAAGGTAAACTTGCTAAATGTATTTCAGTAATGTAGACTACCTGCTGTGAATATTTTTTCCTACTATGCAGTACATGCATGGTAGTGTGAGAGAATAGATTCATGTATTTGTGCATGACTTTTGTAAGTCAATAGTCCTTAAACAAAATACAGACTTTTGAGAATACCTCAATCCAAAAATACGCTGAAATAAAATGGATTGTAAATCCTGCGTTGTTTTTGCCCACAGGGTAAAGCATCAAGTGGAATACTTGGGTCTGAAAGAAAACATTCGTGTGAGAAGAGCTGGCTATGCCTACAGGCGGGTTTTCAAGAAGTTCTTGCAGAGGTAGGATTATACTAATTGGAAGCATTTATTACAGCAGAGTTGTTTCTGTGATGAGGAGGAAAACAAAAAGTTTCAAGTTTCAAAAGTTCTTTCTTTCCCAATTACCTTTTCTTTTTCCCCATTTACCTTTCTTGCAGAGATCTGAAAATGGCTCAAATCTGTCTTTCTGTTTTTTAAAAGCCTATTCAGTTTTCATTACACTTACCTGAGACTTCAGTTATTTTTGTAGTGCTGTTCAGAGGGCTACTCAAAGGGTTAAGGGAACTTGGAGTTATAAGCTATAGAGCCTGGAATCCCAAGTGTCTACCTGCTAGTCTTTGTTTAAAAATGTTACTGCTCTAGCTCTTCCAACTCTTCCTTCCCTGTGACAGAAGATAAGTCAAGAAATACATGCCTGCCATTCAACCATTGCAGTGTGAAAAGTAACTTTATCTTAAATTGCTCTTTGTATCCTTCTGCTGGTGTGTTCAAACAGCTGGGAGTGGTTATGGCTCAAACCACTGCAGCTGCTTACTGAATGTATGCGAGTCAGAGCTAAGACTAGTCCTTTTTTCAGTGTCTTTAGGACCAGCTGTTAAGATAACTAACTACCTCCACTGTCTAATGAAATCCTCTTAAATAGGAGCAATTTCAAAATTTACAGAGCATTCACCTTCTGGTTTTTTTTTTTTTTAAGAAAACTGAGACATGCAGCCAATAACGTGTTACATTTGAGAATATGAAACAAAAAAAGCCCAAATCGATTGTTGCAAGGAATGGAGTACAACTGATCAGTGCCCAAAACAAAGCCACTGATTAATACTTAATGATAATACAGAAAATGTTCTAATTATCTAGTAACAGACAAGCCTAAAATATTTTAAATTATGGACTCCATTTTCATTACAAAACAATATTGAAGATCATTAATGAAAAGGAATTTAAGCCCAGATGAATGTGTTCTTTGGGTTCCGTGACTTAACACAGTCTGTTGCTGAGGCAGAGTAACAGCTTTATAGTGTGTGTTAAATCCAGCCTCCACAGCTGTTGAGCTGGGAGGGTTGTGCAGGTCTAGCAAAAGCTGCCTGAGAAGACTGCACAAAGGAAAGCTACATGGTACCTCTGTAAGGTGAACAGATTTCTATACTTCACTTTATATGTAGAGATCCACAGGCCACCAAAATCATTCTTCAGGGATTCATCCATTTATTTCAAATGAGTCATGTTAAATTGAGATTTTGTTACAAGTAAAACTCTTCCTTGAACCTTTCCATTCACAGTTCCCTAGCATCCAGAACAAGCTCTATTCTGACACCCTGAGTCAGTGTGAGTAGAAGTGGGCTGAGACATGGGATGGACAGGAAATGCATGCTTGTACACTCGTTTTCATTGGGCGTTCCTTGGCAGCTCCATGTAAGTGGAGTTTTCTGCGCTGAATGGACTTTTATGTACAAAATTGACGTTTGCATGCAAAATGCCACAGCCACTGAGAAGGCCTATGTGTTTCACAGCATAACCAGTCTGAAAGCTGAACTCCATACTCCTGTCTTTAGACACAGGACCTAACTGCTTACTGTGAATTTATAATAGAATGGTGGCAGTCTCGATTTGAAATTGTTTTGGAAACAATTTAAAACATGTTTAGTGCTCATGCTGAAATCCTCTCTAAGAACAAATTACACAAACAGAAAAAAAATAGAGTACACGAATAGGGACGTGACCAGTGTATGGGAAGCAGGCACAAGTACATTAGAGGAAAGTGCTATTTCTAAACAGCAGTGAACAGCAGTAGCATTTTCACATTAGCAAATTATGAAATTCTTAATTGGTGCATGGTATGGAATAATCTATTTCTTCTGCCCTAGATGTGACACCAGTAAAACACATGATGTTAATCTGAATTGATGCAAAATGGAGAATTTAAAAATCTATTGAGAGCTTTTTTACTTATATTAAAAGCTCTTAAATTCTTCCCCTGTACCCCCCTTTACAGCTGAATTGCAGCAAAGAATTTATAACATGCTGAAATGTAGTGTCTGACTCTTTGTGGAAGGTAGCAGTTTCAAATGCCTTCATTAACATCAACTCCTTCAAAATCGGATTGGCTTAGACCCACCTACACGACCACATGAACCTGCAAAAGGGCTGTTGATTAAATTAGATGGAAGTTACTTGAAACCCAACAGAGTTGTATGTTCTCCTGTTTATCCCATAATATACCAGTAAATTAAATAGATAAATGTACATACTGTCTACAGACAGATTGTTTAATATAGTTCTATACTGAAGATGAGAGCTACTTTGTTACACTATCCTCTATAGTACAGGAGCTTTGGTTAACTAATAATTGATCTGACCACAGCAGCAGCAGACCCTTTGGAATCCTACTGAATTATTCATTAGTTAGCTTTCTCTTTTCATATACTTGCTATTTAGAGGTGTTTGGGGGTTGTGATATGTTCCTTTTTAATTGTTTGCTGTTTTTCTTTCTGTGGTATTGTTTTTTAAGTTGCATGACACTGTTTCTGCTTGCTGGGTGGGTAACATTTTAGATCCTACAAGAATGAATAATGAATGTTCCCTTGATGAATTTTCTAACAATTCCTTGTGTCCTTTTTGAGAACATTTTATTAGGGGCTGCTTTAGTATTATTAAGAAACAAGAACTTGGGAGTTGCAGCAAACTGAACACAATCGCTTTTGTCACTGGTTGAATAATTTTACTAATAAGCATGACATTAAAAAAAGTTAGAGTAATGGACGTGAAAGATTTGAGAGAGAAATTTGTTATGACATATTTATCTGTTCTCTGGCCCCATTGTCAAAGGTATCTAAATAGCTGCTGCTGAAGAAGTTACTTACCCGTAGAGATGCTGAGGCAGCTAAAGCTCATCAGTGCTTCTTGGTGGGCAGTGGAACAAGATAGCTTTGTCATTCTAGCCTGGCAGCTCCAAAAGCCAAAGACAGGCCAGAAAAAGTGGTCAGTTTAAAAAGGGTTGCAACCTGGCATCCACTCAAGGCTTAAAGGGGATAACATGTGACAGGAGACTACCCACCTCTTCACATCAAAGATGTGTTATTTTAGCACTTTGCTGTCTCCTTCTCTAGCCCTGTCTGGTCAGTTCCTAGTGTTCTCCCTAGGTAGCACTGACACCATTGCATCTTTCCTCTTGTACCAGAGGCGCTCTGGGATAAAGACAAGAATGGCTCCTTGCTAAATACAGACCAGCTGTTGGACAGGTGGTTTAGGAGCATGAGCTGGCCACTTGCTTAGAAACAGAGGCAGCCTTTGTAAGAGTAAGACAGGCAGAGAAGACTTAAAGGGAAATAGGCCATGTGGTTGAGAGTGAATCTAGAATATCAAGGATGCAGGTACTTAAATCTGGACCAAAAGTCAATAGTTGTAAATAATCCTTACCATAGACTTCAGGAGAGCATAGCAAAGCTTTCTATAATTAACTACTGCAGTTACCAAATAGTAATTTAGCATCTGGAAATGGGAAACTCCTGGGTGCTATTGTCCTCATTATAGTAGTTTGGTCTTGCTAAACAAGTAACATCTAAATACTGAGCATTTTGGCACACTTTAGACTTCTGTAAGTCCTGCTAAAGTTGTTAGTGTTTCCCCCAGTGTAACACCTAGAGTCAGTAGCATTCTGCTGCTGCTGTTTCATACTAGGTTTTAATCTCTTCTCCTTGGTGGTTAAGGTATGCCATTCTGACCAAAGCAACCTGGCCTTCCTGGAAAGGAGAGGAGAAACAAGGAGTTCTCCATCTGCTTCAGTCAGTCAACATGGATCCTGACCAATACCAGCTTGGAAAATCCAAAGTCTTCATCAAAGCTCCAGAGTCTGTAAGTGTGGCAGAACGTGAGTTTTTTTAATAGGAAACTGTTTTGCTGAAATAAAAGGCTTGCACACTCAGAAGCTGAGCATTATAGCTGCTGAAATGTGAGAAGCATAGGAATATACAAGTCAAACTGGCAGGTCTGTCACAGGTGCCTCAAGAGTGCTAGGATTCAGGCACTTTTATAATGAGTGCTGTATGTAAGGACCCTGTATGATTTTTGACTCTAATATAAGGAGCATTAAGTGTGTCAGAAAGAGGAGATTGAATATGAACATGCTTGTGTGTCAGGTTGCACTGGGTGACATTTGATCAGAGAATCTATCTGTCACAGGAAAGAATATCATGGCATTAGAACGTATCTGACCATTAGCCTTAGAAAATACATCTCTCTCTTCTCAGTACAAGAACTACTGATGAAAATAGAATAGCCCCCAGCTATAGTATGGATGTTACACATCACTGGGTAAATCAGTGTTCCAGAGTGACTGCAGCCCAAAACCCCATTTAAAGAGAACATTAGGGAGGCACCATAATACTTTTTATCCTGTGGCTGCTAGCATCCACAAAACTCTGTTGGCAAAAAGTGGTTTTACATCAGCTTCTAGGAAATTGGTTGATTTGTATATCTTAGTATCAAAGACAATCATCTCTCATATGACTAAGTACTATCTAAGGTTATATTACTTTGGAGGAATATATTTTAGACGGTCAGTGAAAATACTTATTTCTACCAAAGAGCATCTGTTGAGGCTGATGAGAGGAGTGTGAAGGGAGGTTTTAAAATACATATTTTAGGAAAAGCAAATGTTTGCAGTATTTTTATTTTACACCTTATAAACAGTACTTTTACTCAGTGTCTTCATTGAACTTCCTCAGTTGCAAGTGCTAGATTATTAGTCATTAAGATTTTGCAGTTAGCATTGTTAGAAAAATCAATGGTGAGTGTTCGTGAAAGACAACATCAATATTGTTACTGTAACCTCAATTCCACAAGGGCTTGATTATGGCTTGCTGAAGCTGAGGAAGTTTTTGCATCAAGAGCACTCATGCCTGATCCAAAACCCCATGTAATGCTTCTGTGTAGTGAAGATTCCTTTTTTTTTTTCCCAGTAAGTTTACTGTAGATGGAGAGTTGCCAACCATGAAATAAGGGTTTATGGGTGGTGGAAAGGAGGCTTCATTATTTACATTTCCATTAAACACCTGAATAAATAACTCTGTACAAGAGCAAGTGAGGTTCTGTGGAAATGGCTTGTACTAGATCAAGTTTCCTTTTTAGAGGTCAGTATGGAAGAGATTGTTTTTCTAGATTTGCATGGTTTAGGGCAGCAAATGAAAAAAAAGTATCCTAAAGCCCAGGTTGGCTTCCTGATATTCCTGGCTTTACTAGCATTATCTCTTTTGAAAGGTAGAAGAAAAGTCCTTACAAATATGAAATACACAGAAGAGGGAAATAAGAAGGAATAGTCATTGTCAGTGAGCTGATTTAGTACTGTAATTGCTATCCAAATACTTAGGCTGTATCCTACAATAATTGTGAAATAGTTCCAGTTAAATTTCCAGTTACATTTCCAGCGTTAAATGTGGATATCTTAGTGGGGCCTGGGAAATGCTCAAAAAAAATCTCATTTCCTTTTTGATAAATCATCATTTATCTCTGACAACACTTTAAACCCCAAGATGTTGCTATGTCCTACTGAAATACAAGATCATAGCTGTAAATCCTGCAGCCAGATGACAGACTTCACTGCTGGAAAAACCAATGAGCACAAGAGTGTGAAACTCAGACAGGAAAGAAAATTGCATGTTACACATTGCACAGATCCCTATAGACATGGCAGCATTCTGGCAATAGCAATTCAGATTTTGCAGAATGTGAATGTGGAGGCTGGATGGATACCCACTGGAGAACCTTGAGTTGCACCAGTAGAGTATTTCCAAAAGAATCCATATTCCTGGGTATGAAGATTAATGGGTAAACTGGTAAGAGCCATAACCACTCAAGTGTCAGAGATTTCTTCCAAAAAATGTTAACCTTAACATTTGGATCTCAGGTACCATAGTTGTGGAGGCACCAATCTAGAGTGAAATGCACTGGAAAGTAAAACATAACTGCTTCTTGAACTTCTGATGTAGAAATGTTTGACTCATTCATTTGTCTCTTTGTACAGCTATTTTTATTAGAAGAGATGAGAGAGAGGAAGTATGATGGATATGCCAGGGCCATCCAGAAGGCCTGGAGGAAGTATGTGGCCAGAAAAAAATACGTACAGATGAGAGAAGAAGGTAAGTTGTAATGTCTGACTGGTATCTCACACGTGGTTTCAGCAATAGGAGGAGTGCCACAAGAGATGAAAGAAGTATCTCCCTCTCTGTAGAGCAAATTACTGCATTGGTAATGACCATCCATGAATGACTAAAAAGTGTTGTAACTTTAAGGTACCACTGATGAGGCTGGCTGCTCTGTATGCATGGATTTCTTGGACTACCCCCAGTTTGCTCTCAAAACAAAGCTAGACTGCGTAGGACAGAGATCAGCGGTGTTTCAGGGGAAGCAAAAAAGGAAGTGTTTCCCACAGTTACACAGAGCCTACTTTGTCTGTAGTTGATACAAATCAATCCAGTGGCTGTATTGCTTAATTGCATGTGGGACCTGGGTAGTGTCAAAGAGCAGCATTCTAGGTTTGACAAGTTAATATTTAATTTCCAGTGAGAAATTCCTTAGTTCCAGAAATGCTCCTGATTAATCAGAACTGCTGAGCTTATCATTAGGAATGGATATCATCATCACACAGATCTTTATGTAAAGGATTAGTAGCAGTGCTTTGCTATTTTTTTCTGTATTATAAATAATTTTGTTATCAGTTATTCCTAAAAAGTTCTGCTTGAAACAGCTCTTTCAGGTCATAGATTTAGAAAATTCAATCAATATTACTAACTGATTTTTTTTTTTAATATATATTTAAGCATCAGATCTGTTACTGAACAAGAAAGAGAGGAGGCGTAACAGCATTAACAGGAATTTTGTGGGAGATTACATAGGCATGGAGGACCATCCAGAGCTACGTCAGTTTGTGGGCAAACGCGAGAAGATTGATTTTGCAGATACTGTAACTAAATATGACAGACGGTTTAAGGTAGGTTTAAGAGCAACATCCACTAATGATTAGTTCTGCTAGGCAGTTAGAGATGTCTCCACCGTCCATTAAAGAAACCCTATCATGTTAGTGTCATACCAGCTTGAAAACATGTCTTTGACTTAAAACACATAGGGAAGGAGTTTCAACCTTGTGATTGGAACACTGCAGTTATCAAAACTCTTCTGCTAGGATGAAGCCTTTAACAGGACTTCCCGGGCAGAAAAATACATTAGTTAGGAAACTGGAAACAAAATTGCTTTCCTGTCCTGTGCAATCTGACTCCAAAGCCATGTGATTTGTCACGTCAGTATTTTGTTTTCACTTCACAGACTAACAGTATTGCCCCAATTCCTATTATATAATATCTCTTTGGAACAGCATCGCAGCGTAAGTGCGCTGATGTCCACAGTTTTGTGTTTCAGAGCGTGAAGCGAGATCTTGTCCTCACTCCAAAGTGCATATACCTGATTGGGCGTGAGAAGATAAAGCAGGGTCCAGAGAAGGGCCAAGTGAAGGAAGTCTTAAAGCGAAGGATGGAAGTGGAGAGAATTCTTTCCGTTTCTCTAAGGTAAAAGTCAGTACCTAGAAAATACCTTTCCATTCCAGTAAGTGTTACAGTTGTAAATACTTCTGTTTGTAGACGGTACACAAGCATTTTCTGTCTAATTGTTGAAATGTTTTGCTTACGTTGGGTCCCTCCTATCCAGTGAGCCCCCCCAAGTGTAATATTCACCATGTACAAGCACATTCTAGTATGTTTTGGCTTAAGCTTCATATCTACATATAAAAGTAGACCTTGTGTGTATCCACTGTTTCCTAAAGGGTTATTCTCTCTCTGGTGAGGTACTAAACCCTCTCTTTCTAGCTGGATTTCCTATCACTTCTGTTGACTCAATCTCAAGCCAGTTGCAGATTGCAGAAAGTACCTGAGGTGTCCACAGAACTGAAAAGGCAACTAGGTGAGCAAAACCAGGAATAATCTGCCCATCAGACCAGTGAATTCTTGCTTATATCATTTCATTCCTTAGAGGATGAGTCAGCCAAGTCTCTGGATACCTCTGCATTTATTATTGCAGTTTATCAGAGCTGGTAGCTGAGTGTAATTTATTCCAGGGTAACAAGTGTGCTTTAAATACCAAAATAAATTACACAACAAATGTATACTTTTCATATAGGCTTAGAAAAAAGTCGACGTTAGCACAGCCAGAAATAATCTTTACAGACATCATCCAGTACTTAAGCACAGGAAATGTAATATTTTTTCAGACCTCTTTGCAGCTACCTCAAGATTAGGTAAAGGTCTACAAGAAGTGTCTGCTCACAATACCTTTTTCAAAATCTGTGACTTACTTATTGCATATCTTTATAACAAAAGCTGCAACAAAACTATAGTAGATTCAGGTTAAAAATGAGAGTGGAATGTTTTTAGTAAGTACTCCAAGTTTGGACCGTGAGCTATGCAAGCCTTGAACAGATTGTAGACAGATGCTTAAATCAGGCCGGTAGCATTCCACAGACACAGTCACATTGAATCAACTAAAAGAAAGGCTGCCTGCCAAGTTAGTGAAAGCTGTTATACTCCTCACATGTAAATAACAGTTCCACAGAACCTTCTGAAGCAAAACACAATGTGCTTAGCTCACAGGAAATATGCGTGTTATGTTATGTCTAATAATGTTTTGAACTTTGCTTATTGGTTTTATTTTATTGTAAAAACCATCATGTAGATTCAGAACTACAGGCTGTCAAACTGTCCAGGTATTCCTCCAAATCCTAAAAAAACTATGGGGACAAGAGGGCTTTCCCCTGTTATCATGTTAGTATGGCCTGATTCAAAATGGGTCTTAACCTGAGGGATCTCATAACTCTCAAGTGGCTTTGTAGAAATATAATACTCTGGCTGCAGAGGCTGTAAAAGTTAGTGCTTCTCCCAAATATGAAACAAAAGTTAGCACTTGTAGTAATCTGCAGTGAGTAAGACTACAGTGAAAAGTGTCATTTAATACATGTATTACTTTGTTACCTACTATATTTTTGGGAGAGGAAAGAACAAATAAAACACACACACACACACAAAAACAAGCAAAAAAAAAAATAAAAAAAATCCACATGGTCAAAAAACCCTAAAGCAGTTTTTCAGACAGAGCTCAAAGCAAAAATTGTATTGGCTGTAACTTGCATTCTGTCATGTGTTTTCACAACTCCTGTTTATCATCCCTATAGTTAAAAATTTCCACATCTCTAAAATAATTGAATTCTGATTGGTTTAGAAGTGAATCTCAAACCTTTGTACGGAAAGAAAATAATTACAATAACATTCTCTACAAGCTTATACAAACTGGATTTAGCAGCTTCAAAGTTCTTGAACTATTTTTCATGCAATACTAAACTTAAAGCAAATCAATACAAAAACACCTCTAGCAGCATCAGGAAGCTGCATAAAAAGGTGCTTATAGTTGTAGTCTCCAGTAACTAGGTGAAAAGTGAGGGTCAGAAAGCTAACCCTCTTCCCATCTTTCAGATTAATAATCAGCAAACAGGAAAATCAGTTAGGAGGAGCATGCCTAAAGTGGAAAGTTGTTGATTGTTAGGCAGTTAGGTTCAGGAAACAGTGATAAAGGCAAATAAGCCTAATTTAACAGGTGACTTTTTTCCTTCCCTGAGCTGAACGTTCTTGGAGTTCCTTATGTGCTATAATTAATTTAGTTTTGGAGTTACTGTGAAATGTTGAAACAATAGTATATAGATTAAAGTGAAATACTGTTACCTTCTTTGTGTGAAGTACTGCTATGCAAACTATTGAAAGAAATTATTTCTTAATAACAAGCATGTAACTTTGGCTTGTCCTTCACCTACCTGGCTTCCAAACCAGTCTGCCTGGTTTTCTGTAGCCTTAAGGACTCTGATGTAGATGTTCAGATTTCTGAGTCTGTTACCTGTTTTTACAGAAAAAGCATTGAAAGCTCCTAAGAAATATTAATTCTAAATACAGCAGGATTTGAAACAAAACAAATACTTGACAGGCAATGTGCTTCTGTCAAGCAGACATTCTTTATTGCAGTGCTGGGATAGAGAGGAATCTTTTCCTGAGTCTGTATCACCTGAACCTTGAATGAGCAGATTTTTTTGTAGCCCGAAAACATGCATATCCATGACGATTCCAAGAAACAATTAACATAGTCATTATTTTTCCAATAACTCATTATCATCGGTTAACACCCTTTCCACCTCCCCCCTCCCATGCCTACTGTAGTCCTTAAGTGGTCTTTTAAGGACCTCTGGTGGTTGGTTGGTTATTTCTGTACTCTTCTTCATCACCAGTTTTAGTGTTAAACTTTAATCTTCCTAGTCCTTTATTCTATTTGTGATCAGTCCCAGACTCTTCAGCCTTGGATTTCTGCTCTGGAGATTAGCTCCTCTCATAAGATTACCAAATGCTTTTATATATTGTTGCTGATTGTGCCATGGTTGGTATTTTTCTATGAGGCTAAAGCTGAACTTTTGCTTCAGAAAAGTCTGTTTCTCCAGAGAGAAATGCAAAATGAGATTGCTTTTTTTCATGTAGTAGGTGATATCCAATGTATTGAAATAAATTGTCATTATAAAATGGTATTTTCTGACATTAGCAGTAACAGCAGAAGATTGACCCACCACAATGACAGAGGAGCAGAGAAGCTTGGCTCCCTGCTTGAACCACCATGAAAATGAGCCACACGATTTCTGCCAGGAATAGTTAATTAATATTCACCTAATGCTCCTTTCTTCAGTGACTGAGATGATAATTTTTTTTTGTGTGATAAGATTCTTAGGTCTGCACAGTTGCCTAAAGTCCTGTGCTGTCTCTTCTGCTAGCCACACTTTCCTGCACTAGCTATCACTCAGATGGCTGCACGAGGATAGGGGTGAGACATTTAAAATGGATGCACAAAATTAATCTACCAGGGGAGGTCAGAGGGTGGATTCTAGCATGAGGGTAGGAACAGAAATGCTCATGAAGAGACAGGAAAGGCTACCTCTTCTGACAGCACAATGTTAACTTGATTTAAAATGATTATGAAATTGCACGAAAGTAGAAGTTTCTTGTGGGTGGCTGCTTAAGGGACAGTGTACCAGGTTAGGGTGGATCCCTCCCCTGGTA
>VWZE01016009.1:0-11733 GCA_013396675.1 Eubucco bourcierii
CCCTACTGTGCTTTTGCCTAAAAAGGAATTTAAACAGAAAGGGATGGACAAACAGCACTAAGTAGTGACTTTCCTAATGTCATTCATCAGATTCATGTCCTTTCTCTTAGGCTTATGACGTCTCCCATGTGGTGAAAATTTTTCCCCTTAACTTTTGCATTAAACTTTCCTTGGTTCATTTAGTGCAATTTCTTTTTAACTTTTCAAAATATCATTTGACAAATTTTAAGGATCCAAACTTTTTTTTTCTTTTTTCCACAGACACGTTTGTTAAATTAATTTCTAATTCAAAATGTCATGCTTTTGCACTTCATGCATTCAAAATGTCATATACAAGTGCCATGGCAGCAGACTATGGAAATCTTGGCTTGTGGAGGGAAGACGGGAAGGAATACAGTAACAGATGCTCACACATATTTATAGACTATTGTACATAGAGACAGACACACAGCAGGTAAGGCTAGGACAGAAAAGGATTCAGTACTTCTTTGGAGCCCCTGTATGCTCATTTAAAACCACTTAAATAGCCTAGGTTAGAATTTGAATTTAAGCTCAACTGCCAGTATGGCTGGAAATTTCCAGTTGGACAGTCAGTGTTCCCAGAATTTCTTAATCACAGACCTGCTGTCTCCTAACAGAACAGCTAATCCTTGTGCAATTCATAGCCTGTTTTGCTTGGTTCTTATCACTGCATTTGCTGATCTGTGGCAAGTTTTGCATCGTGGGCCAAGGAAACACAGAGCAGATTTGCCATTTACTCCTAAAGGAGCTCAGGACCATTGGCATCTCCTATCTGCTCTGCATAGCTTTGGTGGTCCAAAGTATCCATTAAAATGATATAATTCCTGGGCAGGAGGAATTAAATTAGGAATCTTGGCAGGGTTAGCATAGTTCTCTTCCTCCACTCTGTTCACCACTCCAAACTGGAAATCCAAACCTCTCAATAACTACAGAAGTAGCCTCTGGAAGATGCTGACACATGGCAAAGACCAAACATCATCTCTAAGAGTGGTCTGCACTCTACCACCCTTTATTTGAAGCTACATCAGTTGTAGTTTCTTCAGGTATGCCTTAAAGTGTTCAAAGTGTGTTTAAAGACTTTCTTAACATTGCTTTTTAACTTAAACTTAAACTGCCATGCAGATCAGAATTTTTAAAAAACCCAAAAAACAAAAAACAAAAAAAACCTAACATTTTTTCACCCAGGCAATCATCTTTAATAAACAATATTGTACAGTATCGTACATACTGTGTGGTGATCAACAGCACAATGTTCACCTGGAGACCAGTGCCAAGTGGTGTCCCTCAGGGGTCAGTGCTGGGACCAGTGCTGTTTAGTATCTTTGTCAGAGACATGGACAGAGGAATGGAGTGCACCCTCAGCAAGTTTCCAGATGACACCAAGCTGTGTGGCACAGTCGACTTGCTAGAGGGCAGGGATACCATCCAGAGGGACCTGGACAGGCTGCAGAGGTGGGCCCAGGACGACCTCATGAAATTCAACAAGACCAAGTGGAAGGTCTTGCACCTGGGTAGGCACAATCCCAAGCACAACTGCAGACTGGGTGGTGAATGGCTGGAGAGCAGCCCTGAGGAAAAGGACGTTGGAGTCTAGGTTGATGAAAAGCTCAACATGAGTCTGCAGTGTGCCCATGCAGCCCAGACAGCAACCAAGTCCTGGGCTGCATCAAGAGAAGTGTGGCCAGCAGGGCAAGAGAGGTGATTNCACGAAGATGATCAGAGGGCTGGAGCAGCTCTCCTATGAAGACAGACTGAGAGAGTTGGGGCTCTTCGACCTGGAGAAGAGAAGGCTTCGAGGGGACCTGATAGTAGCCTTCCAGTATCTGAAAGGGGTCTACAGGAAGGGTGGGGAGGGACTAGGTCTTGCAATGACAGGACTAGGGGCAATGGGTTTAAACTGGCAGAGGAGAGATTTAGACTAGACATTAGGAAGAAGTTCTTTGCAGTGAGGGTGGTGAGACAATGGAACAGATTGCCTAGGGAGGTTGTGAATGCTCCGTCCCTGGAGGTGTTCAAGGCCTGGTTGGATGAGGCCTTGAGGGACCTGTACTAGTGGGAGGTGTCCCTGCCTATTGCAGGGGGCTGGAGCTAGATGATCCTTGAGGTCCCTTCCGACCTTACCATTCTATGATTCTATTAAAATGCCTAGGTAACCATTGATTTCAGTACTTATTAAGATATTTATTTTAAAATATTTTCAGTCTGAAAGAGAAGTATGAAATATTTACTGCTCTTAACACAACTGTGAATATCAGAACTATTCTGGAGGTGCAAATACCTGTAAAGATTTTTTTTCACAAGCTACTAGGACACTGTTAAAAAATTTCTCTTTAGTAATTTAGGTTTTAGGGTTTTTTAATTTCCTTAAACCAACAACAAGAAAGTCAACAATCCAGAAACTGAAGTGGCTTCTCAGTCTCTTTCATCACAGCCTGGAGTGAAAATTTGATTTAGCACCCTTCCCCTTAAATGCAACTTCATGGTGGCAGAGAACAATAATGCACACAGACAAAAAGTGACAACCTTCCTCACCTTGGGGCACTGCAAAACTGTATTTCACAAGATACAGAAAGATGAGAGAAAAGGTCATTTTTTGCTGCCCTTTTTTTCTTTTTTTTTTTTTTTTTTTCCTTTCTAGTCCTGAAATTCATCTGCAAAGCAAGAGATTCTCACAAAAGAAAAAGAGGTCACGCACAAGAAAGAGGAAAAGAAAAACATGCTTCTTTTACATTCTGCTCCAATTACATTAGAGTTTAGATACCAACAAACTCACCCTTTTGCTACATAGATTGAACCACTTGATACTAAGGGTACAGCAAGCTCCTAGCAAATAATAGGGCCATAGTAGCCATAATTTCTCTGTGACTGCTCACAGCAATTCATGGCATAGCTGGTGATAGTAGTTAATAGAACAAAGTCAGCATCAACAGAGAGCAGAAAAATCATGTCACAGTAATCATTTTGCTTCCTGAAATCTTCAAGATGGGTGATGCCTAGCATCCATGGTACTTTTTCTATCATACACATAATTCCAAATTTTCTGTAAGATCACAAGTGAATTTGGAACTGTAATGGGGACATTAAAAATGAATTGGCATAATTTTCATGGTCTTCTGACATTTCTGACCCTCACATTCTTCCTTCTACCAATTACATGCCAGATCCTAACCCAATCACAAAGATAAAATAAAAAAATAAAATAAACAAAAAAAAAAGGTGCCTGTCAAAATTAAAACCGAGTATAATCATATTGAAAGAAAACCTCAGTAACAGTTTCTTAGATTACGTAAGATGTAGATTTAAACTACTTAGAAGGCAACATTTTTTACAGTGAGTGTGATAAAACAGTGACACAGGTTGTCCAGAAAGGTGGCAGATGCCCCATCCCTGGAAACATTCCAGGTCAGGTTGGACAGGGCTGGGAACAATCTGATCTAGCTGAATATGTTTCTGGAGACTGTAAGAGGATTCTACTAGATAACCTTGAAAGATTCTTTCCAACCCAAACCACTCTATTATTTGATGGTTCTATGATAGACGTATTACATACATTCTTACACATATACTCACATATATGTGCACACACAATCCTGCACGTGAACACACAATTTATCCATGCTTGCGTATGCACAAATGCTCATACATTTAGCTGGAAAACTCACTGTCCAATCGAAGGTAAAGAATAACCTAAGCTAAAAATAAAGAGGAAAAAATAGACCACTTAGAGCACTGAAGTGTTGAGGCTGAAGAAATCTCTTAGACACAAACGCATACCCTGGATATACTCCTGTGAGGTCACATACAGGACTTTCTTCCTCTTGCCAGTTCATAAAGAGTATCAGTCTGCAAATCCTTAGGATATTATGAATGTTCTCTAGGTTTTGGGCTGGACTAATATCTTTTTGAAGTGATTTTGAGTATAGAAACCAAATACTGATGCAAGATGTCAATCCAACACCAGAATCTAAATCGCTACTTCCATCATGGAAAATGCAGGCAAAGGGCCATGTTTGGGGTTTGAACTTGGCCCAATCACTAATGAGGAGGAACTCAGAGTCCCATAAAATTTCATCTGATTTTACTACCAGATTTGTTCCCATACACTCAGATTAATTCAGGAGTCTCCAAGTGTTTCAATATAAATATCAATACCTGAGAAGGAAAACAGGGGATGAGAGAATGAGTTCTTGCATTTTCACACAGCAACAGCAAAGGTATAAGAATATACAATCAAGAAAGAAAGGGGAGGGAGAGCGAACGCAAAATGAAACATGAAGCATACCTTTGTGGTGAGATGTTTCTGAAGTTCACAGCAAAATCTGCTCCTTGTGGTTTACCGAACTCTGATCATTTTTCTTGAAGGATTAGTAGCAATTATCATTAAGGTTCAAGCATTTAACTGTGACTGCTGCAATAAATCTTATTAAAATAACTGAAACATACTTTTTTTGCATGTGGCAACCTGTCTCTGAATCACAACCATCTGTACATAGTTATTGCCTGGTGCACACAGATGGCAGTGAAACAACTATAAAGCTATACCATTCTTTAATCATAACTTCTAACACAACTAAACAAAGTGAAATTTGAGTCAGACCATTAGCATTTGAAAGACTATGTGATCGCTGCAATTAACAAATGTACTTTAGAATCCCCTTATAAAATGTTTTATTGGTTTCTGATTGAAAAAATAATAACACTTGCACTGGGCAACGGGGTATTTTTTAATCTTTTACAGCTCATTTAAAGAAGTCATATGTTAACAATAGAATTACAGTCTTAAACTTTTTATACTGCACAGTTCCTTTGCAGATTTAAAATGACAGCGAAAGGTAGTAGAATAATTTATTCCTTCTTGCTTAAGGCACAGAATCATGAATGCTTCAGGTCACTAACTGCAGGGCTACACTAAACCCCTGTCACTCCAAATCAGTTACAAAGTGAGCATCTGTGCTTTCTGCTGAGCCTTCAAGCAAAAAAAAATAAAGTTTGGGGAAAAAAAAAATCACCCAACACTTTAAATTCCACATTACTTACAAATGCTGGTACTCTGAACATGAACAACTCTAAATGAAGCTAACAGGCATCTTTCTGAACATTTCTATTCTGTGTAATACCAGACACTGACCTGCTAGATACAGCAACATCTTATTAGATAGAAGTCACCTGCACATTTCTACTCCAAATGCCTAATCTCATACTGCAATTTTAGCCTGGAGATGAACAAGGAATTTCTATTAATGGCTGTCAACTGATTCAAGATCTTAAAAGTGCACTCACTGGACAGGTTTTGAGACCTGTAAGACTACTACCAAAATAAGTTCTCCCACAGAGACATATTAATATTTCTACCAGGACATGTCTCTGTTTTACCTAATAAAGCTCACTTTCTAAAGCACTATTCATCCTTCATCTCCTATTCACTTCTAAAGAAGCTGTGGGCATAAAACATCTTCTGAGTTTATCACTTCAATTTAACTTGAAGAAACCTGGAGAAGAACAAGGAATCACAAACAACTACATTGTCATGGTTTAAAAACACCCCACTTATCATTTGGCCTACATCACCAAATATATGGATGTGTTTGCCTCATCTCAAAAGCAAAGACAAAGCTCCTTGTGTACAAAATAAGATAGGAGCCTGAATATGGTCAGTTGCATGGTTCATTTGAGGAGAAGCAGCTTGTCAAGCCATGGTTGTTTGCTTCGAACCCATTAATATTTCAGAAAGCATTTTACAGCATCCTCTGGTTGGTTCAATCTTTGGATGGCTCTCAGAGAAATCAAAAAGGAACTGAGGAAGGTAGCAGGTCCCCAGATTAAGGCTGCTTGTACTGTGTTGTGAGACTGTCAAAGCACCAGATGAAAATGAACAAATTTAGACTTAAAATACTTGAATAGGCTGTCTTGGTATTTAAATGGTGGTTTGGAGTTTTATAGCTAATGTATAGCTCAGCTAGAGAAACATTTCACAGAATATACAAATAAGTGTCTTTATGAAATTATTCACAAAGGTGTCTATGATATTTGTCTTTTACAAGTACCTTGCTCTTGTGCAGCACTAAAAAGGCACATATTTATCTCAATCTTTTGTCAGTTCTGAGTACAAATAACAGGAGACAGATGTGGTGGATATATATGCTTCTCACGAAGCATAATAGCAATTCCTTGATGGGTTTAGGGTAAGCAATTGCCCTCCCTGGGGCATATTTGAACTGTTTGAGATTCTCTGCTGCCAGCTACACAGCTTGCTACCTGTCAGGAACTGGAATTGGCAGAAAACAGCTGGTAGAAATCAATAGATGTGCCAGTTCTGGTTCATCCAGCAGAGATGCTGTGGAACCGTGCCGTAACTCTGATAGGAATTAGGCAGCGTGAACACATTTTATTTGCACGTAGCTTCAGTGTCTTCTCAGCCAGGGAATATTAAGGTTCAAACGATGTTAAGTGATTATTACATTTTAAAACCTGACATTCACGTAACAAGTAATACTAGAAATCAGCAGTAAACAAGAGAGGAAAAAAAAGTCAGTTGCTCAATAAGGTATACTACAAATCCTGTTGCATGTCTGCAACAAGAAATATCAGCAGTATTATTGGATGTGTCATACCTGGGAACATGAAGGGAGCTGTAGGCCTTTTATGGACAGCAACCTTCCCAGTACTCTGGAAACAAAGTAGAATCATAAGACCATAGAATGGTTTGGGTTGGAAGAGACCTTTGAAGGTCATCTAGTCCAACCCCAGTACATCAAGTAGGGACAACTTCAACTGGATCAGGTTGCTCAGAGCCCCATCTGACCTGACCTGGAGAATTTCAAGCATGGGCATAACTAAGTGGGTAGATGATGGTAGAGCAGTAGATGTGGTTTATCTTGAGCTCAGGAAAGCATCTGTCACTCTGCCACAATGTGCTCACAGCTGAACTGAAGTGTGTGCTGGATAATGGGGGAGTGAACTGACAACGGCATCCTGGTGTGGATTAGAAGATCTGCGGTGAGTAGTTCAAGAGAGCTTCTCCTCCCTCTCTGCTCTGGTGAGGCCACATCTGGAATATTTTGTCCACTTCTGGGACCTCAGTTCAAGAGGGATCTCCGAGAGCTGCTTGAAAGACCCTGGCACAAAGCCACAAAGATGCTGAACGCAGTGGAACATCTCGCTTCTAAGAATACCCTAAGTGAGCTGGTTCTCTGTAGCTTGGAGAAGAGAAACCTGAGGGGTGACCTCACTCAGATTTCTATAGATGCATAGACCGAGTGTCAAGAAAATGGTGCCAGACTCTGTTCAGTAATGTTCAATGACAGGTACTGGGAACACTCCCAAGTGGCCTTCTCTTTCCAGAGCAAATGGCTGTGTGGGACACAGTGACTGACCTCATTTGACAACATATTCTGCTGCACTAATAATCTCCCTCTTCCTCTCTTCTTTGTCCTTTTCTTCTACATCTTCAGCAGCAGCAAAAAATTCATCATCATTGTCCTAGGAGATGAAGTCCCCTTTTTTTCCTACTTCTGCTTCTTCTTTCTCTTCCCCATCTTCTTTATCTTCTTCTGCATTATCCACTTGTGCATCACTGTCTGCCGTACTATCTTCTTCTAGCTCTGCATCATTCTATTGCCCTTCTTCTGGGTTGTCTCCTTCTTCTGACTCCTCCACTTGAATATTAGTCTCCTCCAGGTCATTCCCTTCTCTTTCTACATCATCCTCTATGCCATGCACTTGGTTCCTGCTGCACTGTCCCCTTCTTCCTGCTGCTGCTTCTAGACCACTCTCCATCATCTTTTTTAAGTCATGGGGAGGAGTCAAGGAAAACACATGTCATTCCAATCTTCAAAAATTGCAAGAAGGAGGATCTCAGTAACTACAGACTTGTCAGCCTCACCTCCATCCCTGGGAATTTGGTAGAACCACTTATTCTTGGAACCACCTCAAGGTATATCAAGGATAAAAGGGTCTTTAGGAGCAGTCACCATGGCTTTACCGGGGAGATAGTAAAGTGTGACAAACCTGATAGTCTTTTATGAGGACATAATCATGTGGATAGATGACGGTAGAGCAAGATGGTTTATCTAGATTTCTCTGCAGCACTTGACACTGTCTCCCACAGCATCCACTCAGCTAAACAGAGGATGTGTGGTCTGGATGATCAAGTAGTGAGATGAATGTGAACTGGCTGAAATAAAGAAGTCAGGAAGTTATGGTCAATGGGATAGAATCTAGTAGGAGGCCTGTGTATAGTGGGGTCCCTCATGGGTCAGTACAGGAACTGTTCAGTATATTCATCAAAGACCTGGATGAAGGCACAGAGGGTGCTATCAGGGTGACAAAGCTGGTGAGGGGCCTGGAGCACAAGCCCTGTGAGCAGAGGCTGATGGAGCTGGGTTTTTTTAGCCTGGAAAAGAGGAGGCTCAGGGGGGAGACATCATTGCTGTGTACAGCTGCCTGAGAGGAGGTTGTAGCCAGGTGGGTGGTCAGCCTCTTCTCCCAGGAAACCAGCAACAGAATAAGGGGACACAGTCTCAAGTTGTTCTAGGGGAGGTATAGACTGAATTACCAAATTCCCTGAATTACCAAATTCCCTATAACCATCCTTGTAAAAATTTTCCCAAATGAATTTTGAACTCAATCTAACTAATTGGTATGTAGTTGTGGGTGGGGCTCTCTGGAAATAAAATAACTACGTATTTTATAATTCCTGCCTCATTAATTCCCACAACCAATTCAAACAAGTTACCCACAGAGATTGTGGTGTCTGTCTGTGGAGACATTCAAAACACACCTGGACATGTTCTGGACTGGGTGATCCTACTCTAGCAGGGATGTTGGACTAGATGATCTTTTGAGGTCACTTCCAACATCTAAGGTTCTGTGACCTCTGATTCTGTGTTATACTTTACCTGGATGTTAATTACAAAAATAGTATCATAAACTTATCTTCTCATAACTGTCCTGGCAACACCTTCAGCAATGGCCTGGAGGGGACAGTGGAGCTACTCTCTTCAAAGCTGCAAATGATACCAGATTGGAGGGACTAGATGATAAGCTTGAGTCTGGACCCATCATAGGCATTTAAGGCATCATGAAGGTAAAGCCCATGAAATTCATCAAGGACAAACACAAAGTTCTGCATGTGGAAAGGAAGAATCCCCTGAACCAGTACAGACTGGGGATTAACTGTCTGTCCAACAGCTCTGGTGGAAATAATTTGGGGACCTTGGTAAACAGGAAGCTGAATATGAGACATCAGTGTGCCCCAGGAACAGAGCAAACCTACTGTCTCTGTGCAGCATTCAAAGCTTCACAGCCAATAGATCAAGCAAATAACTGCTTCCCTTCTCCTCAGCACTTGTTGGAACACATCTGGAATAACAAACCCAGCTTTGCATACCACAGTGGAAGAATAATATTGATTAAATAATATTCATTGGAGTGCATTCAGTGGAGAACCACTGAAATAGCCAAGGGCTGGGTGGACATTGTGCCCTGTGATGACAAGCTGAGAGAAGTGAGTTTGTTCAGCCTGGAGGAGAATATGGGCTTAGAAGGGTCTAATTATCAGCCTCCCAGAGGAATCTTGGAAGTTATCATGGAATAGTCTATGGTAGAAGGATGAGAGGCAATGGGTATAGATTGAAGCAAGAGAGATTCCAGATGGTTATAAGGAAATACCTTCAAACACCAGGACAGCCAAGCAGTGTAATAGACATCCCAGAGAGGTTGTGTGGTTTCCATCCTTGGAGGTTTTCAAGATATATGACTAAGGCCCCAAAAATTGTGAGCCTCTGGCTACTTTTTTTGACCAGGAGGTTGGACTAGATGACTTCTTAAGATTCATTCCAACCCGTAAATATGTAAGAAAATAACCACATCATGGTTATAAATGTAAAAAAGGACTAAACAACCTTCACAACATATCTATCCACATAGATGAAACAGACAGACAAATACCTACTCTATCCATCTAGATACAAAATACATGTACACATGACTTTATTAGAGCCCTCTGCTCTCTGATTTTGCACCTATCAATTGGTTTAGCATGACAGAATAAGTTAGTTTTTAAAAAAGAAACAGAATAATACCTGGAGAGAGAGAGGAAATCAATTTTGCAATACTTCAGGCACATAAAATTCTCTTCCCTATCAAATGTAAACACACTGTGTAAGTCCCATACTTGTGTGCTCTGGATCTGAGAATGTTATCATCAGATATGACAGGATAAGGAAAAAAACACCTGCATATTGGAGGAAATAAAATTCCTACTTTAAAAGAAAAAAAAAAGACAAAAAACCCCCCACAAACAAAGAGAAGATTACATCAGAAATTTGGGGGTTGTTGGTGGTCTGTTTGTTGTTGGAGTGGGGTTTTGAAAAGAAATCATGATAGAAAATATTTGACAGTTAAATGTATTTGTATCACAGAAATTACAGGTTTAACCAAACTCACCCAGGCAAGGCAGAAGTTGGAAGGAGAAATTGAAGATTAAAAGATATCCCAGCTGAGCTGGAAAGTTGAGCAGAAGGCCTTGTTAATCTGTGAGCATGCATTGAACATTGAAGCGACTGCTTCTTTACAGTCTAAACAGACTGAGCTAACTTGATGCCATCATAAAGGGCTGACCCTGGCTGAAGGCCAAGTACCCACCAGAGCTCTTCTAAAGATCCCCTTCCTCAGCTGGATAGGGCAAAGGAAATTCAGCTAAAGGCTTTTGGGTGGAGATAAGGACAGGCAAAGGTCATTTACCAATTACCATCACGGGAGAATCAGACTAGGCTTGGGGAAATTGATTTAAATAATTGCCAATCAAATCACAGCACAATAATGAGAAATAAGAACAAATCCTAAAACACCTTCAGTTCACCCCTCCCTTCTTCCCAGTCTTAACTTCACTCCCGATTTNCAAACTTCTGAAACATCAGTCTTTCCCACAGGCTAGAGTTCCTCGGGAGCTATGCCAGCATGAGTCACTTCCATGGGTTGCAGACTTTCAAGAATGAAGGCTCCAGCATGAGTCCTCCACAGAGTTAAATATCCCTCCAGCAAACCTACTCTAGTGTGGTCTCCCCCTCTCATGGGCCCACAGGACCTGCCTAGAGCCTGGTCCAGATGAGCTTCCCATGGAGTCACAGCCTCCTTCAGGTGCAGCCATCTGCTCCAGGTTGCAGATGGATATCTGTCTCAGCATGGATCTTCACAGGCTGCAGGAGAAGAGCTTGCCTCACTATGATATGCAGCACAGGGTGCAGGGGAATCTTGACCACCTTGAGGTGCTTGGAGCACCTCTTACCTCTCCTTCTTCATTGACCCTGGTGTCTGGAGATTACTTTCTCTCACATATTCATACTCCTTTCTCCAGTTACAATTCTGCAGGGCTTTTTTTCGCCTTTAAATATGTCATCCAAGAGGTGTTACTAACCTGCATATGGGCTTGGCCCTGGCTAGTTATGGGGTCCATCTTGGAGCTGTGTGGCTTTGGCTTTGTCAGAAGCGGCAGAAGTGTGTAGCACCTTTTTACAGAAACCATCATGTAGCCCCTCTCCTATCAAAACTTTACCACACAAACCCAGTATAATTAGTCACACCTTCTCTGCCACAGCTTTGATTGAGTGACTATCATTTAAGATTGTGCTGGTTTGAGGCTAATTAGAATATTTTAATAGAGAAAATTATACTATAGGCTGTGAAAGGAAAACATCATGATGTCTACTTCAC
>VWZE01016009.1:41103-65971 GCA_013396675.1 Eubucco bourcierii
CAGAAACATTTGCTTTGTAGGAGGAGCTGGACCTCATTAGTAGATGCCTTGTAGAACCACCCCTAGGACAAATCACACATTAGGAGAAAAATGGCAGATTATTTCCTCAGCAAGTAGATGATGTTTTTATTACATTAAAACTAATTCCATTATAATAAACCTTTGGCTCTTTGTCCCTGTGAAGAGTTCAAATCAGCTTAGTCTCTCTACATTTTTTTCTGTAATTCTTTGATCCAAGAGAGGTTTTCTTACATGGTATGTAATAAAAGTAGTTAAAAATGGATAGTGTAATTAAATTCATTAGGTCTAGGTCTCACTGACAACACATATATCTATCAGTGGGAAAACAAAAGTTGTAAATAATCTGTTAGATCTATTCTTTATGCCCACAAAACATCAGATTGTGGTCTGTGCTACCTGTGACTGCCTCTCTTTCAATACGATTGCTCAGTTAAGCAACACTTAAGATTATTAAGTGTTGGAAGATAAGGCAGCCAAAATCAGAACTAAATGTTCTGTTACCATTTGTTAAATACAGTTAAGGTAGAGGAAGACTCATAACTTTCTTTATGAAGTGTCAGTTCGGAGGTGAAGGAGCCCTGTCCCTTGGAAGATTGCTGTTGCAACTCATTTTTCTTTATGAAATAGTGCCAAAACCATGTTTGAATTTTCTGGTTTTTTCCTGATCCCTTAAGACAAAATATAGTTTTCATACAAACAACTACTAGAGGGTACTGAAATTTTAAAGTATTTTCTTTCCCCATTTGCCTTAAGTATTTAAGAAAGGGTTAAGAAGAATAAAAAAACTCTTTAAGAAAAAGTATTTCCTGGGGCCCAGATGGAAACAAATATAGGATGAAAAACAAGTCAACAAGTCATCAACAGAAAGTGCCAAAGCATCTTGGAAACTACACTGGCAGTTCTGTGAGGCTGGAAATCTCATTTTCAGAGCACAGTGCAACACAATATCAGGGTTGGCTGGAGGTCATCTAATGGTCCAGTAATAGGAAAAAAAAAAAAAAAACCAAACCTACACCATCAACTTACTCCAAGGCCATTGCTCCAGCTGTCATACAACATCTGCAGACCAGGTGATTGATAGGTAACTTCAAGATTAACCTGGAAAATTTAGATGAGTATGCAACACTACTTTCTTCAATAACATTCTGCAGGGTAGATCACTCACTGAATGTCAAGGGCTCAGCAATTCTGCAGGTCAAAATTACAACTAGCAGAAAACAATCCTCCATGCAAAGCACTTCAGCTCACACAAATCAAGTGATACAATCAGGGCTTCATCTACTTAGCCAAGATCAAGTTGATAACCATGACAGGTTGATATTGGTTTTCAATGAATTCTTCCCTGATAAAATTGGACTGCTGGAAACTGTATAGAAAACAGTTTGCTTTGTACTGGATTACAGACACCCAGGCTAGTTGCTAAGGTCACATTTCTTTCCACTAGATAGCTTTACAGCCACTGGAAATGCACCTTTTATTAACAAATAAAGTTTAATCATTTTTCTCTCCCATAGAAAGACTTTCAGGTCTGAGTCATAGAATCATAGAACCATTCTGGCTGGAAATGACCTTTAAGATCATCAAATCCAACCATTAACCCACCAGTGGTGAGTCACCACCAAACCATGTCCCTCAGAACCACATCTGCACTGTTTCTAAATCCCTCCAGAGATGGTGACTCCAACACTGTCCTGGGCAGTCTGTTCCAAGGCTTGACAACCGTTATGGACAAAAAGGTTTTCTAATATCTAACCTAAATCTTCCCTGGCACAACTTGAGGACATTTCCTCTCATCCTATCACTCGCAACTATGCAAAAGAGACTGAGTCCCACCTTCCTACAGACTCCTTTCAGCTAGTTATAGAGAGTAAGAAGTTCTCTTAGACAGACCTGGAATAGGTTAAGTCTGGTTCTGTGCCATCTGACTTAGTTCGATGCTTGTAACTATGTCCAGTCTGTAGAAAAATATATCAGTGTCTCAGACAGTGCTTGGCCACTGTCTTCTGGACATTCATATTCAGGAATTGTATCTTCCATGCGCACATCACTGTTTCTTTAATGCAAGTATGGGACTTGTTTGTGACCAAAAGACAGTTAAAGCAACAATCAAAATACTTTAGTAAGATTATTCTAATTCAAAAGGAGATTTAAGATGCTGAATCATTTTAGAAATAAAATTTTCCCTATTCATGGACATGAAAAACATGGGTGATCTTGCTTGTTCCCTGTATCTTAGATGACCAAAAAAAAAAAAAAAAAATTTAATAAATAAAACCCAAACCAAACAACAACAACAACAACAACAACAAAAGCTTAAATAAAAAATAATGTCTAAGTTCATGATCTGTAACCCAACTCACATTTCTTTGCAGACAACATAAGGAAAATATTACTTCAAAAACACACAGTTTTGAAGAGGGGATGAGGCCACAGCCTCACATGCTGCATGACTTGGCCATCTGTAACTGTAAAACACCACTGAATCAATTAACAAATAATCAGTGCAGAAACAAAACATTCTTATCTGCCTTTTATCCCTCAAAAAGTGAATTGAGAGCTGACAGATCATATCATATACCCTACAAATATCTAAAATAACAGACAAGTGGGATTATGCACAATGGATTACATAGAAGGCTGGAAGATAGAGTGCAGGCAGCTGTGTTTGTCCCCCAGGCTGTTTTTCTGTAAACACAATACAGTATCTTACAACATTTTACAATATCTCATCATCTTTCCTCTGCTTACACTGAACAACATGGAATAGTGGACGTACACCACGTCACTGCTTCCATGCTGTGACAACCATCAGGCACTTCCAAGTACACTCACCAGCAAATTAGGGTTTTTTAAACTGAGTTATGATACAGCTGCTCTTCTGTCTGTGTTCATCTCAAAACAGGACACAGGTATAAGTGAAACACTGAACTTGCTAACAGAGACTGTCACAAGAGAAAGTACATTTTTAAGCATAAAATGAAGCTGTTTGCTATTACATGAGATCCACCCACAGGTTCTGAGACAACTGGCAGATGAAGTTGCCAAACCACTGTCCATCATATTTGAAAGGTGATGGCAGACTGGTGAAGTTCCTGCTGACTGGAGAAGGGCAAACATAACACCCATCTTCAAGAAGGGAAAAAATGATGACCCTGGAAACTACAGACCAGTCAACCTCACCATTGTGTCTGGCAAGATCATGGAGCAGATCTTGCTGAAAGCTCTGCTAAGGCAAATGGAAAGCAAACCGGAGCTCATTGGTGGTGCACATACAGCCCAGACAGCAACCGAGTCCTGGGTTTCATCAAGAGCAGCATGGCCAGCAGGGCAAGGGAGGGGATTCTGCCCATTTACTCTGCTCTTGTCAGACCACATCTGGAGTACTGTGTACAGTTCTGGAGACCTCAGCACAGGAAGGACATGGAAGTGTTGGAGTGGGTCCAGAGGAGGGCCATGAGGATGATCAGAGTAGCTCTCCTATGAGGACAGGTTACAAGATTTGGGGTTTTTCAACCTGGAGAAGAGAAGGCTTAGAGAAGACCTTATAGCAACCTTCCAGTATCTGAAGGGGGCCTACAGGAAGTCTGAGGAGGGACTATTTACAGAGTCTTGCAATGACAGGACAAGGGGCAATGGGTTTAAACTGGTAGAGGGAAGATTTAAACTGGATATTAGCAGGAAGTTCTTTCCAGTGAGGATGGTGAGGAATTAGAACAGGTTACCCAGGGAGGTTGTGGCTGTTCCCTCCCTGGAGGTGTTCAAGGCCAAGTTGGATGAGGCCTTGAGTGACCTGTACTAGTGGGAGGTGTCTCTGCCTCTGGCAGGGGGTTGGAGCTAGATGATCCTTGAGGTCCCTTCCAACCTTACCATTCTACGATTCTGTTAAAATGCCTAGGTAACCATTGATTTCAGTACCTGTCATTAAGATATTTATTTTAAAATATTTTCAGTCTGAAAGAGAATATTTACTGATCTTAACACAAATGATTATATCACAGTTATTCTGGAGGTGCAAGTACCTGTAAACATTTTTTTTTTCACAAGCTATTAGGACACTGTTAAAAATTTTCTCTTTAGTAATTTAGTAATTTATTTTTTTTTTATTTCCTTAAACCAACAACAAGAAACTCAACAATCCAGAAACTGAAGTGGCTTCTCTGTTTCATCATAGCCTAGAGTGAAAACAGGATTTAGCACCCTTCCCCTTAAATGCAACTTCATGGTGGCAGAGAAAAATAATGCACACATTATTCCAGGTTGGAACTGCATGATCTTTGAGGTTGCTTCCAACCTTACCATTCTATGATTCTATAATAGTAATAATAATAATTCTTGTAATAATACTATTACCAATGCTACTAATAATATTTTTGCTTTATATTTTAACCTGCAAGGGTTGGGGCTGGGCTAATATGTACTTGAGTTCCACAGGTTCTCTTGTAAATCCCCTCTGCCTTCCCAAAGGGAAAAGAAAGGGAAGAAGGAAGAGAAAGAACAATGGGTTAGGAAAGAAACTAAACCAGCTGGGATGGAAATAAGAATCCCATGAAATAAAGACAAAGACATACAAACCAGCATGGAACCTTACCTCTGATGGCAATGATGTTACCATTGGCATCACGGAGTAAGTCCCAAACTGGACATAGCAGTAGATGAGATCCAGATTCAGGAGCTGGATTCCGGAACTAGATTCAGGAGCACATGGATCAACATGGAAGACAGAGGGGACAGAGTCCTCTTTGGACACCAGCCAGGGAAGAAGATGCTTGACCCTGGTGACACCTCAGCTTTCTCCTGAAGATGCCATCTAAGAATGGAATCCTTTGTTGGTCAATTGAGGGTCATCTGTCCTGTCTGTTCCTCCCTGCAGGTGCCATCTCTGACTTTCTGTACCCCAACATGGGGCACAAAATGTGACAGTGCCCTTGATGTGTACAGGAGCAAATCCAAGACAGAGCCTTTCTGTAGTCCAACCCTTGGCAGCCCAGTCCATCAGTGTTGTCCTTGCTAGAAGCAGCCACTGGCTGTGCAAACCTGTCCTGAACTGCAGAAAGTGCCTCACTGAGCAGAGACTGAGCTGAGAAGTCACAGCACTAACCAGAATCAGTTCTAGTCTAGCTCAAACCAGGACATTAGCACATGCAGAATATTTTTTTAACACAGAACTGGCAAGGTAGATACAGAGTACAAATCTGCAAAGCAAAAACCTGTGTGAACTTCACAGTTTTCCCTGCCACACGCTGCTTCAGGAAAGTCATGGTCAGTCTAAGAAGCGTGCATGCATAGTCTTCAGAACAACTTACAAAGCTGGCCACCTAATAGATAACAATTTGGTTTCAAATTTCATTGGTTCAAAAGTTTCAGCTTTTAGGGTTGTTTTAGTGTAAACTGTGTATACAGGGAATTAATTTTCTCAACATTGAAGCTGAAAAGCTGAAATAGCCTCCTCTAAATTTTTCCTGGTAAATAAGGGTTCTTGCTCAAAAAGCATATCTCCATTGAATCCAATATTAGCAATGTTTCAGGAGAGTACATCCACACTATCCCCTAAAATTTTGTCTGTGATGGTTACAATCCAGTCTGATATATTTGCTCAAATTTGCTAAAATTGGATATGAAAGTGCTCTGTAAGTGATAATTAATGCGGATGCAAGCCATTATAGGTTTAGCTTTAGGATGGTTATCTTCTGATGTTAAGCTGTGGCATTCAAGTAGAAATTATGAATTCAAGTATTTCTACATTACTTACGAATTCAACATATCCAGCACCTTCCTGTCATGGTAGGCCTGAATAGGCCAAAGGTGGGTTTGTACATGTCCTGGTTTGCCCAGGCATGCTCCCCTGCTCCCCCTCCCTCTGTGCTGGGGGTAGTGGCCACAGGAACGAGGACAAAAGCCCCAGCTTCACCTAATGTGGGTAAACTGGGCAAACTGCCATTCTGATTGGCTAATCTATGTCCAAAGACCCATCAGTCTTGGGTTGAAATGGATATAAAGGATGAGCAGGTAGCACATTGGGCTTGGTTGCTATTGTGCTCTCTACTGTTGTATCTGGGCCTGCTTACTACCTCATCAATCCTGAGCTGGGTGGGACCCCAACGAGCAGGATCAGGCTCTGATGCCTCCACGCATTTGGCCTGCACAGCCAGAGTGACACCGTGCTGGGACTGCACATCGCAAGACATCTGCATGAACATGAGAGCCTGCTGCCAAGGAGAGCCAGGACCAGGTCAGAGATCGTCTGCCTCCTTTATCTGAAGTATCCAGGAGCCTGAGGAAACTCCACAACCTCTAACAGCTTCTGACCCGGTAGCAGCCCACCACATGCTTTGGGTATTGTCCCATGATATTTTTGTGAGTAAATACTTCAAACCTCTTGTAAGCACTAATTGCTTTCTGCCATAAGCAGAAAGGAGTTTCCTGCGTCCATCCAGTGGCTAAGCAGGATAACTAACTGCAAGTGTTGTAAGTGACCACACAAACCTTCTTTGCCAGTAAAAATGTTTGCTTATGCTGGTTGCTTTTAAAGTGTTCCAGCTTACCTGTTCCCTGTATGTGTAAATTTCCAAACCATGCGTTTTGAACTCTGTAAATAAGGTTTCTGGTGAGATTTAATGTTAATAAATAGTGTTCATAGTTATTAACAATCTCTGCCTGGATACAAAAATTAATGCAGTTATTAATTTTGAAACAGTTCTCCTTTATACACTTCCCTAAGCTATACATGTTTGGCAAGACACATCCCACATGTAAAAAATGAGGTTATGAGTTTTAAGCATTGGATTTTCTCCAAAACAAAGTCAGAAGTCTTCCATTGAAAGGTGACAATAAAATAAAGTTAATTTCAATATTGCATAATGCACAATGCCTATGACTAGAGTTAGATGCATTCTGATCAGGGAATGAGAAACCTCGTGGAAAAAATATGGATTTGAGGAAAGTGACCTCAGCCTATACAGTGGCTCCACTCTAAAACTTATTCCTATTTAAATCCATAAGCCTTATTCTGTGTTTTAAGAGTTTAAGGAAATTAATATATTCACTCAATTCTATAAAAAAAAAAAATGCTTAAAGCTAGTGCTAGAGGAGTCAACTCCACTATTGACACCTCTTTTTCTTTCAGTATCCTTGCCTTTCCTAGAGCATCTATGCAAACGAGTCCTGTATCCTCAGCAGGGTTCACAAACTGTGGCACCAAATGTGCCTCACCTATTAGGCAGTTGGTGGGTCCTACAAGTACTGAGCACAGATCCCAGTTATGCATTGTGTTGGAAAGAAACCATAGAATCATAGAACGGTAAGGTTGGAAGGGACCTCAAGAAATAATTTTTTTTTTTTTTCACTTCTTGTCACAACAGTTTTGGAAGGCTAAGAAAAGCATGTTTCTGGTAGAAAAAAAAATGTTTCTGGTAAAAAAAAAAAAAATTGAATCTTTTCTTTAAAATAATGCCACCATATTTTCCATACCACCCAGCTTCTGTAATGTTAAGTGCATCCCACTTGTTGCCACACACTATCCTCTTGCTATATCACAGAATCACAAAATGTTAGGGGTTAGGAGGGACCTTGAAAGATCATCCAGTCTAACCCCCTGCCAGAGCAGGATCACCTATATGAGATCACACAGGAATGCATACAGGCAGGTCTTGAGTATCTCCAGAGAGGGAGACTCCACAGCCCACATAAGCAGCCTGTTCCAGTGTTCTGTCACCCCCACACTGAAAAAAAAAATTCTCCTCATGTTTCCATGAAACTTCCTATGCCTCAACTTCCACCCATTGCCGCTTGTCCTGTTATTGGGCATCACCAAGCAGAGCCTGGCTCCATCCTTCTGGCACTCACCCTTTACATATTTATAAACATGAAGGAGGCCACCGCTCAGGCTCCTTCTCTCCAAGCTAAAGAGCCTCAGCTCCCTCAGTCTCTCCTTGTAAGGAAGATATTCCACTCCATAATTTTTGCTGGACTCTTTCACACAGTTCTCTGAGGTCCTTCTTGAACTGATGGATCCAGAAATGGACAGACTATTCCAGATGTATATATGATCTGGTGATGAACCACTTGGTAGAAATGCACCATCATAAAGTATATTTGGGGATCGTTTCTGAACTGTCGGTACATTCTAGCTATAAGAAGCAATGTTGTTCCCTTTCTGGCAATGTGTGTGGAACATCTTGTCATGATATGATAAGCTCTTATCAATGACAAACTGATGAAAATCAACAAATATCCAAATTCCCCGTATTCTTGAGATTACTTTTTTTTTTTTTTACTGTAAAATATCTACATTTTAATATACAAATTGCTTTGTTCTGGTAGCTTGGTTGGTTGTTTGCTTGCTTTTTATTTTGTGTGGTTTTGATTTGATTCAGTTTTGGGGTTTTTTTGTTTGTTTGTTTTCTTTTTTATCAAAAAAGTTCTCCTTCTGACTAAGACAACTATAAAAGTAGCAATATAAAAAGAAAAATAAATAATCTAAGCTTGTGGGTTGCAAGTATCCAGTCTGAGATGACATCTGTAATGTTGACAGTTGGGAGAGATGACAAGCTGTGGACAAAATCAGTGGGTAGAACACCCAAAATAGTAACACTGATTTCCAGTGGTATTTTTCAGCACTGTTCATTGCTGACCAGAATCAGCTCCTTCTGAAGACCATGGAAGTTCTACTAAAAATATAAAAAATAAAAAATAAAACAAATTAAATAATTTGTTTTAAAAAAATTAAAAAAGTAAGGTGGAGAAATATTGAATACTTTGGGAAATGCTGACCAAAAATGACACCGTGTTGTAAAGGTCAGCAGCATTGGGAGTACCACCTGAAAAAGCTGAAGGTCCTGTAATAAAAACAGAAGTGTGCCAAAGGATTGTGCTAATCACAGATGTTACAATCTTGACCTTATAAAAATTAAAAATTGATGTTTAGAGCATAATACAGCTCTGCAATCATATTTAAACATACTGATTTCATAGACACAAGAAAGTTGCACCAAAAGGTCACAGTCTAATTTCACGGCCACATATTTACTCTTTATTCCCACAGTGAAAATGTCTAAATTTCTAAAGAGCAAACCAATAATTAGTTGTTATGAAATTATTTTAGTCAATACTTAATTTCTTATTATTGATTAATGTTTAGACATTTAAAAGGTACCCTGCAGCACCAACAATATGTTTATCATATTATTCTTTTTACTCATGCTTGTAAGTATGAAAGATATTGATTAAAAGATGTGTTCTAAAATGCCAAACACTGCATTCATTATGATACAGATAATTTTCAGCTGGCTATCTCAAAAATAGAATTTGCTTAGCAAGTAATTTAAATGCTCAACAGTTAAAGATATGTTGGTGAGACAACACAGATTTCTGTTACAAAAGACAATTAGTCTTCTACTGGATTAGATGCTATGAAGTTTGCTGACAACGCCAAGCTGTGTGGTGTGGCTGACATGCTGGAGGAAAGGGAACCATCCAAAGGGACCTGACAGGCTGGAAAAGGTCCAAGCCAAGGATCTCAGCCAAGGTCCCAAGCCAACCTCAGGAAGTTCAACAAGATCAAGTGCAAGGTCTTGCACCTGGGTCAGGGCAATCCCAAGTATCACTACAGGCTGGGTGGTCACTGGCTTGAGAGCAGCCCTGGGAAAAGGGACTTGGGGGTGCTGGTGGATGAGAAGCTCAACATGAGCCAATCGTATACACTTTCAGCCCAGAGGTCAAACAGTGCCCTGGGCTGCATCAAGAGAAGCATGGCTGTCAGGTCAAGGGAGGTGATTCTCCTCCTCTACTCCACTTTGGTGAGACTGAATCTTGAGTACTGCTTCCAGTTCTGGAGCCCCTCTTACAGTAAAGATACAGACATGCTGGAGGTGTCCAGAGAAAGGTCACAAGGATGATCAGAGGGCTGGAGCACCTCTCCTATGGAGACTGAGAGAGTTGGGGTTGTTCAGTCTGGAGAACAGAAAGTTTTGAGGAGACCTTATTGCCATCTTCCAGTATCTGAAGGGGGACTACAGCAAAGCGGGAAGGGACTTTTTAGGATGTTAGGTAGTGATAAACCTGGGGGGAATGGAGTAAAACTAGAAGTGGGTAAATTCAAATTGGATATTAGGAAAAAGTTCTTCACCATGATGGTGGTGAGACACTGAAACAGGTTGCCCAGGGCGGTGGTGGAAGCTCCATCCCTGGGGGCTTTTAAGGCCAGGTTGAATGGTGCTCTGAGCAATCTAGTCTAGGGTGAGGTGTCCCTGCCTATTTCAGGGGATTGGAATTGGTTGATCTTTCAGGAGACTCCCTTCCAACCCTGACAATTCTGTGACTCTGTGAATTCTGCTTCAGGGATATATTGGAAGAGAGAGAAAGTATCAGATGTCTTAGCTTGGTTTGGTTTGTTTATTTTTCCTTGGATGACATGACCTTTGATTCCTATCATGGTTAGAAGCAAAGAGATTCTAGTTAGTGCTGTGACTTCTCAGCTCAGTCTCTGCTCAGTGAGGCACTTTCTGCAGTTCAGGACAGGTTTGCACAGCCAGTGGCTGCTTCTAGCAAGGACAACACTGATGGACTGGGCTGCCAAGGGTTGGACTACAGAAAGGCTCTGTCTTGGATTTGCTCCTGTACACATCAAGGGCACTGTCACATTTTGTGCCCCATGTTGGGGTACAGAAAGTCAGAGATGGCACCTGCAGGGAGGAACAGACAGGACAGATGACCCTCAATTGACCAACAAAGGATTCCATTCTTAGATGGCATCTTCAGGAGAAAGCTGAGGTGTCACCAGGGTCAAGCATCTTCTTCCCTGGCTGGTGTCCAAAGAGGACTCTGTCCCCTCTGTCTTCCATGTTGATTCATGTGCTCCTGAATCTAGTTCCAGAACCCAGCTCCTGAATCTGGTGCCCCTCTGCTGCGGAGTCTAGTCTGGGATTTACCCTGTGTCTGGACCCAGCATTAGTGGTGCCAATGATGCTGTCACTGATATCACGGGTTGGAGTGGATATTGGTTTGTGTTTGTTTTTATCTATTACTTTGATACTCCTTATTTCCATTCAAGGTGGTTTCATTTTCTTTCCCATCCCATTAGTCTCTCTCTGTTCTTACATTTTGTTTCCCTTTGGAAAGGAAGAGGAGTTTATGGAAAGCCTCTGACCCTCATCAACTGGCTGGCTCAGCTCTAACACTTGCCTGTCTTCAATGCTAGACTTCTAAAAAAATTATGAAGTGGTACTTAATTAAGACATTCCTTGAGCAACTAATTTGGTATCACTGGCATCATTCCGTGTAAAACTCACCTTTTGTCATTATGTCGTGCAGCAGGTGTTCAGAAACCTAAGACCCCAAACTCAGCCCAGAGAATGAAGCTGAAAAATTAGTGGCACAAGGAAGAATCCTTCAGGTTGAATTTTTTGTCCAAATTTTTATCCTTTGTTGTGTAAATATTGGGATGGAAACTGCAGTAACACTACAAACTGTCAGTGCACTAATCTGATAATGAAAATTCAGGTAGATATGAAAATAGCTTTGTAATTGTTACTTCTGAATATTGACCTCAAAGAGTGGACAGATACACTTGAAAATGTATTTAAACAATTAAAGAAGTTTGGGGTTTTACATAATACAAAGTTAATTACTTCAAATATTAAGAGTTTTAATTAATTTATCACTGTTTCCTAGTGATTCCAGTGACTTTTATTTTCTGTGTAAAACTATATGACATTATCCTTTGACCTAGTGTGGTAGTTTGAGCTAAATTTCTAGCTCAGACTTAAAAAAAAACATTCAAAACAGAGAAACTTAGAACTGGAAGCTCTGAGTGCATAGGTAAACATTTTAGAGATAGGCCATATAATGGCAACAATGGATAAGTTAATATCATTTCATTGGAGCATCAAAAGCTTTGTGTCTGGAAGCACAACCTGTACCTTCCCCTTGCTGCTTCTGCTACACCCACTGCTGTCTTCCCCTGCCACTGTTTTGACTGCTCCTGCTTTCACTGCTTTGCCACTGCTTGACCCCTTCCCCATCTGCCTTAAGGTTATTATATTCCTGAGTAACAAGCTTTATTTTCCCTGGGATATATTCTCAGACGGAGATCCTGCACAGAGACACACACAGATCAATATGATCCAAGCAATGCCAATTTATTGAATATGAACATGCATTTACATAGCCTTCTAACAGACTGTTCAGGCCAGTCCATTACAAAGCAATTGGTCCAAATCATTCAGGGACAAGCTGTTGCCCCAAACAGCTGGCCCAAATTGCCCAGATACAAATTCTCATGGAATTCTCTAATTGGTCTAATTCGTGTAAGGCGTGAGCTTGTGAGGGACCAAGCAGTTGCTACACTGCTATCTGTTCAAAATGCCCCTTGTTTTGCTCTTGATCTTCTTGTTTTTCTTTGATCTTCCTGCTTAGCTATTTTTCTCATTCCTCTAGGGATCGCTTGCAGGTGGTGTCCTTGGCCATTCGGATAAGTTTTCCAAGTAGGCTCTGAAACTTTAGTTTACAATTTAGCAGTTAGCACGCCTTGGATTGCTCACATATCCAATTAATACAGAATATTTCCCTACATTCCTGCAGTAGTTTATACTCCTTATACTGTTATATTTAGTTTAAACTATAAGAAATACAATTTTGTTTTTTCTTGACTTTCCACAAATCCATATCAGTTGGAAGAGTGCAAAACGCATTTGATGAATATACATTTGTGCATTTTGGCAACAACTCGATTTTTATCTTCCTTGATTCCCTTGTTGATAGTATCTGAAGCTATGAAAAGAATGTCCTCAGAGGAGGATACTCAGATGAGGAATTTCCAACACTCTATGGAACATTGCCAAAAGTTTGCATTAGGAATACAGAAAGGAATAAATGTTCAGAAATATATTGACATACAAACAGTAAATCTGTTTGAAGTTCTCACCATGCAAAAATGTGCTTCTGGTCATTATGAATGATTATTTCTTTTGCTGCCAAATCCTTGCAAACTTAGTTTGTACCTACAGATATAATTAACAGCATTAGTCAGTAATTCTGTTTTGTACACTCTGTGAAGATATGAATTCTACCCCAAAGGAAAATTAATAAGATGTTCTCTGTAGAAGGAGACATGTAAAAACATCAGTTTCCATTTCCTAGGAACTGAGTAGAAAAAGGAGAGCCTGCACACCAGAAGCCTATCTTTAATAGAAAACTGCATATATCTTAACTCAGTTTTATGTTCTTTTTCTTCTGGAAATGCATGATACGCATGCATTAAAAAACTTCTTTATATTAGAAACAAAGTCTAAATTCATAAGGTTTGAAAGATGCCATAAATTTAAAAGTTATATATTCTTATGGATACATTATCTTTATCCAAGGTTAGCAGGGTAGGTTGTCAACATCAACTCTTCCAAAGCCAGTTTCTAAGCTATAAACAAATACATCTTTCTGTAAATATATGTATATCCAAAACTGACCATGGCTTATGCTTGCAGGTGATGTTTTTCAACATCCTGCACTGGAGCAGAATAGAAAGTGAGTTCTGTGTTTTCTTTTATTTTAGTCATACTTGTTCTTTATGCAACACAACAGCCTGGCTGCATATCTTTATCCAGATAAAAGGCATGAAGGTGGTATACAAAGCAAGTCAGAACACAATCTATGGACAGAGTGGAACAAATGTAGCTATCCAAGATTCATTTAAGGTTAAATAAGAACTCCTTCTGAAGTTAATCAATAGATTTGAAGAGACTCCAAGAAAGCCTGCCAGCTGTGCCAGCAATATAGTTTTAGCTTTTAACATTGATACACAAACAGGAATCCAAATCAATAAGCAATTCATAAAGCCACTAAAAAGTAATGAACTATGGGCACTGCAAAGCAGGTCTTGAAATAGTAGCTTGAAATAGTCACTAGCAGGCTAGGAGTTTACAGAGTCATCAAGCAGGCTTTAAAGAGAGATCTGAACAGACTGAATAAATGGGCTAAGGCAAACTTTATGAGATTCAACAAAGCCTGCACTTGGGTCACAACAACCCCATGAATGTTACAGGCATGGAACAGAGTGTCTGGAAAGCTGTCCATGAGAGAAAATGTTGGTCAACAGACAGTTGAAAATGATCCAGCATTTGCCCATGTGGCCAAGAAGGCTGACATTATCCTGGCTTTGATAAGCCATAGTGGCTAGCAGAACCAGGGAATTGATGGTCCACTTGTACTGGGCACTGATGAGACTAAACCTTAGATACTGGTTCAGTTTTCAATCCTTCACTGCAAGAAGGACATTGAGGGGCTGGATCAGGTCAATAGAAGGGTAACAAAGCTAGTGAAGAGTCTGGAGAACAGGTATAGTGAGGAGTGTCTTCAGGCAACTGGGATTGTGAGGCTTGGAGATGACAAAGCTGAGGGGAGACCTTCTGGCTCTCTATAACTCCCTGAAAGGAGGTTGTAGTGAGGAAGGCATTGGTCTCTTTTCCCAGGGTGCAAGTAATAGGAAGAGAGTAAATGGCTTAAATTTGCACCAGGAGATGTTTAGTTTGGATATTAAAATAAACTTCCTCACAGACAAGGTTTGTGAAGCCCTGGAAGAGACAGCCCACAGAGGTGCATATGCGAAGATAAGGGAGAAGGATGCAGTTAGTTTCAAAGCTGAAGGCAGTCTTCACATTTACTTTAAATCAGATCTTATTAATTACAGCATTTCTTGCTGAATTAGTGGTCTACGAATGTGTCCTTTGTGACTGAAACAGTCTTCATAGACAAAGCAACAGACTAGGGTACAGGGAAAAGAGCTTTTTTATGAAGAAAGGTTCAGGCTGTTAAACAGAATCAGCAGAAAAAAATCCAGTCCATCACAGACTGTAATATTTACATAAAGAGTTAAAGGAGTCTGCTTGTCTGCCACTGGGCAGGAGTTAACCCAACAGGTCACTTACCTTAATCATAATTTTTAATGCAGTCTCTTTAGTGAAGGAAATCAAGATTTTTCACTAGGCATCAGGGGGAGCTCAAGAATGTAATAAAACCATTGACATTAACTGCAAAGGTTAATTAAACATTTCTGTAAGAGTAACAAGAGTTCAAACAAAATTATTCTTTAGTTTTAGCAGATACAAATACATCTTATGCTATAAAATGCTCTAGCAGTCAGGGAAGATTCCACAGATATGAGGCAGGTGTTTTCATTACAGGTGAATGAGCATGACTATTGAGTTTCGTGAGATGCCCAAACCTTACTGTCAGTTCACAAAAGGACTCCCACATTCACAAAGAGAACCAGTCCAGTTACTATTCTAAGCAAATGTTAAGTTTGGTTTCAAAGCCAACCATTCTTTACTATATAATCTCATATATATATACATATACACCCTCAGCAAGTTTGCAGATGACACCAAGCTGTGTGGCACAGTCGACTTGCTAGAGGGCAGGGATGCCATCCAGAGGGACCTGGACAGGCTGGAGAGTTGGGCCCAGGCCAACCTGATGAAATTCAATAAGGCCAAGTGTAAGGTCCTGCACCTGGGTAGGCACAATCCCAAGCACAAATACAGGCTGGGTGGTGAATGGCTGGAGAGCAGCCCTGAGGAAAAGGACCTTGGAGTCTGGGTTGATGAAAAGCTCAACATGAGCCTGCAGTGTGCACATGCAGCCCAGACAGCCAACCGAGTCCTAGGCTGCATCAAGAGAAGCGTGGCCAGCAGAGCAAGGGAGGTGATTCTGCCCCTTTACTCTGCTCTCGTCAGACCCCACCTGGAGTACTGTGTGCAGTTCTGGAACCCTCAGCACAGGAAGGACATGGAAGTGTTGGAGCGGGTCCAGAGGAGGGCCACAAAGATGATCAGAGGGCTGGAGCAGCTCTCCTATGAGGACAGGCTGAGGGAGTTGGGGCTCTTCAGCCTGGAGAAGAGAAGGCTTCGAGGGGACCTGATAGTAGCCTTCCAGTATCTGAAGGGGGCCTACAGGAAGGCTGGGGAAGGATTATTTACAAGGTCCTGCAATGACAGGACAAGGGGCAATGGGCTTAAACTGGCAGAGGGGAGATTTAGACTAGATGTTAGGAGGAAGTTCTTTACAGTAAGGGTGGTGAGGCACTGGAACAGGTTGCCCAGGGAGGTTGTGGATGCTCCCTCCCTGGATGTGTTCAAGGCCAGATTGGATGAGGCCTTGAGTAACCTGTACTAGTGGGAGGTGTCCCTGCCTATGGCAGGGGGTTGGAACTAGATGATCCTTGAGGTCCCTTCCAACCTTACTATTCTATGATTCTATGATTCTATATATGGGGTGTGGGTGGTGTGTTTATACATATTCCATATATGTATGGCAGACAGTCATGGAATCATAGAATTGCTTTGGTTGGAAAAGACCTCCAAGATCATCAAGTCTAATCATCAATTGAACACCACCATGGCCACTAAATCGTGCCCCAAAGTGCCAGGTCCACACATTTCTTGAACACCTCCACCACCTCCTCAGGAAGCCTGTTCCTGACCACTCAGTACAAAAATTTTTGCTAATACCCAATCTAAGCCTCCCCTGGTGCAACTTGAGGACATTTCATCTTATCCTGTTTCTAGTTCCCTGGGAGAAGAGCCCATCTCACTACAACCTGTTTTCAGGTAGTTTTAGAGAGTACAAAGGTCTCCCCTCAGTGTCCTCTTCTTCAGACTGCCTTGCTGAAAGGGCTTTCAAACACTGGAACAGGCTTCCCAGGGAGGTGGTTGAACCTCCACCTCTGGAAGTCTTTACAAGTTGCAGAGATGTGGTGCTGAGGGACATGGTCTAGCAGCAGCCTCAGCAGAGTTAGATAATGCATGAGTTTGATGATCTTAAAGATCTTTTTCACCCAGAAAAGATTCTATTACTCTAAATCAAATTCTCTGATATTTTGGATCAGCGTTATTACAGCTGCAAAGGTGCAACATATGTGTACCAACAACATGCTCTTTATGCAAAGAAGGACAATGATATAATGGGCACTTTGAGGTTCAGATCCTTCCCCTCTACTCTCTACTCTTGAGGCCATACTTGGTGTACTGGCTTCTGTTCTGAGTCCCCCAGTATATGAGATACATACTGATCAAAGTCCCACAAAGAACCACTGAGATGATTAAGGGACAGTGGAGAAGAGATTGAGAGAGATGGGATTGTTTAGCCTGGAGAAGAGAAGGCTCTAGGGGATCTCACAATGAATAGAAACGCCAAAAAGGAAGGTGCAGAGAAGGAAGAGCTATGTGGTGACTTCCGTGGTGGTCAGTGGCAGAACCAGACACAACAGGCACAAACTGAAACATGAAAGACTCCTCTGCACATCAGTAAACACTTTTTCACTGTAAGGGTGACAGAGCACTGACACAGCTTGCTTAGACTGGAGTCTCTGTCCTCAGAGATATATAAAGGTGATCTGGACACAGTCCTGGGTAACCAACTTTACCTTGGAGGGAATTCAATGTCTTCTTGCTCTGCAGGAGCAGGTAGGAAAAGAAGGAATATTCTATGTTTGCATTAGTCAGTGATGACAGATACCTATTCCAGTTTATGATCCATCAAAGTATAATACTACCTAAAAAGATTCAAAATGTCATCATGTAAGTATTGAGTCTCCAAAGGTTAGACTCATAAAGAAGTATATCTTTAAAAATATGTTTGATGTAAAACACGCACATTTTCTGAGAAGAAATTTAATATACTGACAACAAACCTGAACTTTACCAGATACTATGTAATAGGGTTGATAATTCTGAACGTTTCTTGCTATGTACCCACAAGCTGCAGAGTCATATCACCAGACTCACTTTAATTATCAAGTACACATTTATATTAAGTACACCTTTATGTTTTGATAGGCTACCTCGATCTCTCCCTCAGATATTTATTATACATCAGTCAGTTTGACTGTGTGGCATGCAGAACACAGGAAAGCCTCACAAATACTCAAACAGTTGTTTCATATAAAACACACTGCACTTTGGGAGAGGCATTTGTGGTACTTCCTCAGAATCCCACAGTTCTTTCAATTATAGCTCTTATGAATTTATATGTCTCATTATACAGTCATTCTGATGGAGTTTGGGGATTAAGAACTGTAGTCATTAGCTGTTTCTTCACAGAACAACTGTGACCTAAAAAAAAGAAAAGAAAAAAAAAAAAAGCAAGTTGTAAATAATAATTTCATTTTTAATATATATTCCATGTTTTATTTACAAGCAATGCTCCTACTTATCTATTAACCAGTCTCCTTGAATCTGACCATTTTCAAAGATTGACCTAATCCTGATTGTCTAAGTTTGAATAAATCATGACATGATCCTGGGAACTTGGCAAGCACATCAATGATTTTACAGCTGGCAACACACAACAGCTACATGTTGAGGGAATGAAAAAAAAATGTCGATTTCTTTACCTTGCCTCATTAGTCATCATGTGGTGATGCATGCATTACCAAGTACATGCAGTCTGCAGCTCCCATGACAGCTAGAAACCCAACAATCTCATAAAATTCATGAATTACTTGCTCCAATGCTGATTATCTTGTGCAAAAGCTAATAAGATTATTAGCTCTTCTGAAAAGTGTATTTATAAATCAATATATGCACCTTCAGTGAGAATATTAACTTAAGAGTTTGTTGGAGGAACCTATTGAAGAAATAATTAATCATAGGGGTAATCTTCAAGCATTACAAGTACTCTGTCCACCCTGAGATCACTGCACAGAAGGCACAAAAGGAACGGTCTTTTGGCTAAGCCTGTGTCCACAGATGTTTTTCAATCATCTGTCAGAAAACACAGCACTTTCAAAAGCCATCGGACACACTGAGTTAGATGGACTTGATGAAGTTTTCTCTAAACTCATAGAACAAGCCGTTTTTATTTTAATTAGTGGTGTAAGGTCTTGTGTTAAACAAAAAGGTTACATTTCAAACTTAGCCCTTAAAACAGATTATTATTTGCAAACTGCATAGCCAGTTGAGAAATTTCCAACTTGTGTGGTTGACTTTTACACCTGCTGTGTCAGAGGTGCAATGGATGTAAACTATAGCACAGGAAGCTCCACCTCAATGTGAGAAAGAGCGTCTTTACTATAACGATCACAAAGCACTGGAACAGGCTTCCCAGAGAGGTTGTGGAGTCTCTTTCTCTGGAGACTCTCAAGACCTATCTGGATGTATTCCTGTGTGACCTGTGCTACATTATATGATCCAGCTATGACAGGAGGATTGGAATATGAAGACCTCCAGAGGTCCCTTCCAACCCCTAACATCCTGTGATCCTGTGTAAGCAAAGGTGAGTGTTGCTATCATCTGTCTCTGAGGCCTGAATGCTGTTTTGCAAGGTCACTTCTCTTGTTTTGCTTGAAAAGGGAGCACATAAAATAGATCATTGAATCACAGAAGGGCTTTGTTTGGAAGACACCTTAGAGACCATCTCCTCCATCCTCCCCATCATAAGCAGGGATGCCTGTGAGATCCCCACTTGTTACACTGTCTCAAACAGGCTGTGAGGCAGCCTGATGGCCTGGATTGAAAACACTGCAACAGCGCCATGAAAAGGCTAGTTTGCATACTGCACCCTGCACAACTCTGGAGACATCACTCCTCCCCTGAAGGCGGTGATCTGGGAACTGCAACTTCCAGGTGGCCACGTGTGAGCAGAGTGCCCAACAGCTCTGCTCAGCACAGCCTGCACAGCCAGCCCTGCTACTCCACTCCCTCCACTCCATGCCTCTGCCTTCATTCTGCAGTGCTCTCTTAACTCTGCACCACTTCGCCCTTCCCATGCCGCCCACCAGCTCCACACCATCTGTCCTCCCTGGCTCCTGTCCTCATTCTGCTCTGCACTGCCTAAGGGGCCTGGATGGCTCCCTCTGCCCACACTGGGCTGTCAGCACTGCACCACTCTGTTTCCAGTGCCACCATGGAGGGATCCCTTTTTGAAATGTATGCCTGCCGCCAAGACTGTACTTGTGATAATTCTGCTACCGAACCCAGGGAACAGTGATATCCTTTCCTTTGCTTTTCAAGTCTCTCTCTCTTCTCAGTGTCTCTATCTCTACTTTCCCCTTTTCTTTTCCTTATTATTTTTCTTCTGCTCTGGTCCAATCTAATAAACCAAATTCATCAGCTATTTGGTGTCAGTATTTGACCTTTGTTTACTCCATGGGAATTATTCAAATCTTAGCACAAGATCTCCTGCTGACCACGGCTGGTACAGGATAATGGGTCATAACAACGCCTCTCAGCTAGACTCTGCTGCTCGAGGCCTCTTCCAGCCTGGTCCCAGACACCTCCAGGGAGGGGACATCCACAACTGGAAAGGGGTATCCACAACATCCCTGGGCAACCTATTCCAGAGTTTCACCATCCTCATACCGAAGAACTTCTTCCTAAGATCCAGCCTAAACCTACTCTCCCTAAGCTTCAAACCATTCTCTCTCATCCTATTGCTAGACATCCTGTTGAAAAGTCCCTCTCCAGCATTCCTGTAGGTATTTGGGTATTGGAAGGCAGATCTAAGGTCCCCTCCAGAGTTTCCTCTTCTCTAGGCTGAACAACCCCAACTCCCTCAGCCTATCCTAGATCATTCTAATGCCTGTATTAGTATGACTGCTCCAGACAGGAAAACTCTACAGCACCCCTGGGTAGCCTGTTCAAGTGTTCTGTCACCCTCACAGTGAAAGAATTCTTCCTCATGTTTCCATGAAACTTCCTATGCCTCAGCTTTCACTCATTGCTTCTTGTCCTGTCATAGCCTATCTCCATCCTCCTGCCACTTATCCTTTACATATTTATAAACATGAATGAGGTCACCCTTCAGTTTCCTCCTTTCCAAACTAGAGATCCATCTCTCTCAGTCTCTTATCATAAGATGTAGCAAGTCTTGTGTCTTTAAAGCTGATTACAGATAAAACCTCATGTTTAGTGAAATCAGTCGGGATCTTTAGAATAGCAGAATGCAATGGTTTGGAAGGGACCTGTAGAGGGTTAACCCCTCCTGGGGATGGCCTGAACCTGACCCTAGGTCCTCCTGGCTCCTCCCTGAGGGTGGTTTGAACCTGACTCCAGGTGCAGTGGTTAGCCCACTCCCACTCCCACTTCCTGTCTGGGCCCCCTATAAAAACAAAGGAACTTCCCATTTCTCTTTCTCTTTGCCCTGCCTGCCTGACAGCACTACCCTGGTTCCTGGTGCTCCTGCTTTGCTACATGGGCAGCCTACCACGTGGTGGAACAATCACCTCCTGAATTTACCTCCATTCATTGCTGTTAATCTAGTTTTATATATATATTGTATCTTGTTTCCCTTCCCTATGCCTTTTTGTAACTCCCTTTACCTTAAGTACTTTTCATTTATTGTTAAAGTTTTCCTTTTAACTTCAAAATTGAGGCAACACTATTCTTTGGGTGTTTTACCCCTTTTCACACTCTAAACCAAATTCTATCCAAAGCTGGGAGGCAACCTATTATTGTATTGTTCTCTTAGGCTTTTAGTCTCCAGGAAGCTTAAACCAGACCAAGACAAGACCTCTGAAGGTCATCTAGTCCTACCCCTTTGGAGCAAGCAGGGACATCTTCAGCTAGATTAGGTTGCTCAGAGCCCTGCCAAACCTGACCTCAAACATCCCCTGTAATGGGGGCCCTCCACCACCTCCCTTTATGCACCTTCCCACAAGCTGTATCTCACATGTACAGTGCACCAGTTTCAGAGAGGAGTGCATTTTACCAATTATTGCAAAAATTAGGGGGAAGAACTTAATCAGTTCACACAGATCTTCATTGTAACAAAAAAATGGGTGCAGGTTTAATGAAACACCCTCATTATTTATATTTATTCTTTTTTAATTACTTGTGCTGTGATTCTATCACCTATTAATATTGATCAAGCTTTCCTATTGAGCTTCATCTGTTAATGAAGTAGCTTCTGCTTTTCAACTGCACAAGGAAGCACTTTCCAGATGATCACATGCAAGGGTGAGCTCAAGATGTAGCTACTGTCACTGTTCACGCATCTGACTGATACTTGCTTTTTTTCAGCCTCTTGCCAGCAAGGCTCATGCATCTCCTGAAAGAAAATATTAAAGAGAAGCACCATGCATTTTAAGATACACATAAATATTTGTTTGGATCTTGGTGGGGAGGAGGAGTAGTTATTTTGGAGTTGGTTTGTGGGTTTGGGGTGTTTTTTTGGTTTTTTGGTTTTTGGTTTTTTTTTTTTTTGCGTTATTCACTGATGTCTAGCTACAAAGCAAGCCAGAAATTCCTAAGAATGATCTTCATGATATGAATCTCCATCACACTCTGCTTATTTGCATCTGCTAAAGAGTCACAGTCCAATATATTTCAGCTCATAATTCATGAATAAGATGTATGAAAGTGCTGTCAGCTGGCGAGGAGTGGGGAGGGTGGTGACAAAGGGTTTACTTTCCTGGGCTCTTGGGAGCAACGAGCTGAAATTCTCCAGTATCAAAGTTTGAGATGATTTCTTTTCTGTTTTGTTTTTTGTCCCCTCTGGTTTCTGCTAAATCTCTGCAAGAGATTGTTTATTGCTGCAGCTAATAAAATACTCCAGAAGCCTCATGCTTTAAGCTTCAGCAAAATCAACTACAACAAGCAGACTGCCAAATATTTCCTCCTTTTGCTCTTTTCCCATCTCTTCTTTGTGGACTGAATAACCAAACAATATCCAATTTTTTCTAGCTGCAGTCACCACTTAACAGCAAGCACATCAGTCATAGGAATGATTGGGGGACTTGAACATCTCCCCTACAAAGAGAGACTGAGAAACTTGGGGCTGTTTAGTCTGGAAAAGAGATCTTACCCATGTGTACAAATATTTGAGGGGTGGGTGTCAAGTGGATGGGGCCAATCTCTTTTCAGTGTTCCACCTAAATAAGACAAGAAGCAACAGCTACAAATTGGAACATGAGGATGAGCATGATGGAGCACTGGAACAGGCTCCCCAGGGGAGTTGTTGAATCTCCTTCTCTGGAGACTTTCAAAACCTGCCTGGATGTGTTCCTGAGCGAACTATCCTGGGTGATCCTGCTTTGGCAGCGAGGGTGGACTTGATGATCTCTGCCAGTCCCTTCCAACCTCTAAGGTTTTATGATTCTGTGATCACCATGTCAGGTAGCTTTAGAATTCAAGTTCAAAATGTATATTTTTCATACAATGAACATGCCTTAGCTCAATGAATTGAAAATGTAAAATCAAGACCCTTTTTCAAAAAATAATACTGCAGAATTGCTGCTTTCCTCCTTTGAGATTAAACATGGAGTATGGAATCAATGTATATGAATAGTTCCCCAATCTATTTTCAACTCTGCTTAACATTTTTTACTTATTTCCTTCACAGTTTACACCAAAAAAAAAAAAACCAAAAAAAAAAAAAACCACCCCACAACTTCCTTCATAAGGTCAATGACAAATTACTAAAATGTTTTCTCCATCAGAGTTTTGAGAGTGGGTGTTTTCATTCCAAAATTAAGGAGTAGGCAACATAATTCCTTTGTTCTTCTATAGAAAATGAGTTGCATGGTTGGTTTGCAGGGCTATTCATAAGATATCTGCTCCTCATTAACATAATGCCAGATCTAAATCTATCTGTGCGTTCAGTGGCAATTTCAGATCAAAGAAAGAAATATTCACTATGATAAATGGCAATAACCACTATTGGTAATAAAGGAGAAGAGTGATTGATAAACTCCATTTTTAATGTTCTTGGGGCACTTAATTCAGCCATCAGTATTCAAATCCAGCTGACATCTGTGGGAGCTCAGAGTGCTCAACAACTTGCATAAGTACTCAATAAATTGCTAGATTGAGTCCTAATCCTGCAGTCAATGTTAAGGGTAAGAGAAAACCTAATTACAGTGAGATTTTTTTTTTCCAGGTTTATTTACTGCAAGAGTTCAAAGCAAGATTGCAGCATTGATCTTAAAATATAATACAATCAAACTAAAGGAGGAACTAAGAGCTTCCTTGTAGGTCTGATCTTCTGAAAGCCTTTTATGAATTATGAGTCAAGAAGAGATAATGAACATTTATAGGTCTCTGAAGGATTAAAAAGAAAACAAACAAAAAAAAGGTGACATTATTGCAAAACAAACCTGCATAATTGCAAGCTCTGTGTTGTAGCTGCTCTTGGCCACTGGTTGAACGCAGTAGTGGAGCTTGCTGCTGGCAGCTGAACTTGAACTTATGTCCAGGCCAGGTTGTACTTTATCATCACAAAGATCCAACCCAGCAGCTTCACAGCAGATGAGCAGCAAGTTTTCCATCAGGTTCCACATGCAGGGTCTGGCCAGACTGAGTTAGGAGCTGTGTAAAGCTTGCCTCAGCTAGAAGTAATTTTTTGTGACAGTGAAAACACTATTTTTACCACTGGATAAAACAGAGATGCATTCATGTTCTCAGTCATGTGTCTCAAAATGAAGCCTGTTCTTTAGGCTTTTAGCCAGGTCACTGAAAAGAAGCTTCAGTGGAATATGAAGCAACTTGCTCCAATGCAGCCTGAATTTCAAAGAATATGAACATCCTCTAGTTTCTCTGTGCTAATGGAAACTCACATTTACTTTAATAAACAAGATAGGTAAAAACATGAGGGTTAAAGTGCTGTCTTTCACAGCAGTAGCAAAAGTTATATATGAAACACAGTTTTGTTTGGTTTGCAAACATTAACCAATCAACTGAGGGCTTAATTCAGCTATATTCCTAACCATATGAACAGTCCCACTGTAAATCAAAACTGGAAGAAAGCAGATACAAAGATAAAGAGAGTAGGTTTATTTTGTAATTGTTCACTTCCTGCAAAATTCTCTTACTGAAACTACTACCTGTGTTTTAATTTCAAAATCTGAAAGAATAACTTTGGGGGG
>VWZE01016009.1:68730-81823 GCA_013396675.1 Eubucco bourcierii
AAAAAAAAAAAAAACAAAAAAAAAAACCAAAAACCTGTAGGTATAAAGCTGAGATTTGAGGATGGAATGGGTTGCAGTGGACAGATGTGATGGTTGGTACGTAGAGATGCTCCTCACATTTATCTTCCCAGAAAACATATGTATTGATACCCATTTCATATCTGATGGTACAAGACTGGGAGGACTGACTGATATCACAACAGGCTTTCATTAAGAAGAGTGTGGCCAGCATGTTGAGACATGCTCTGCTCTGCCCTGGTGAGGCCATATCTGGAGTATTGTGTCCAATTTGGGGCTTTCCAAGAGAGAAAAGCAGCTACTGGAGAGAGTCCAGCAGATGCTGAGAGGACTGAAGCATGTCTCTGATAAGGACAGGCTGAGACACCTGAGCCTGTCTAACCTACAGAAGAAAAGACTGAGAGGGTAGGATTCAAGAGGATTGGATCAGACTCCTGTCAGTGGTGCCCAGTGACAGGACAAGTGGCAGTGGGCGCAAACTGGAACCCAGGAGGTTTCATCTGTACACCAGCAAACATTTCTTTGCTGTGAGGGTGCTGAGGCCCTGGAGCAGGGTGCCCAGAGAGGTTGTGGAGTTTCCTTCTCTGAGAACACAAACACACCTNCCTGTAGGTATAAAGCTGAGATTTGAGGATGGAATGGGTTGCAGTGGACAGATGTGATGGTTGGTACGTAGAGATGCTCCTCACATTTATCTTCCCAGAAAACATATGTATTGATACCCATTTCATATCTGATGGTACAAGACTGNACTGATGCTGAAATTCTGTGAACTGGATGAAACAAACTCTTCTAAAAAAATAACCAACCAAAAATGCACTAAAATTATAAATTTTATGTATCATTACTCTATTTTTTTTTATTACAGCAGCAGTAGTCAACAGCATCTATGGCTCCACTGAGTGCTCCAACTCTGTTAAAAACAGGGCACTGCAGCAAAAGATGCAATACTGAAAAAATGCATGAAATATGCACAAATACAATACGGAAAAGGGTTTTTTAATATATATANCTGACTGATATCACAACAGGCTTTCATTAAGAAGAGTGTGGCCAGCATGTTGAGACATGCTCTGCTCTGCCCTGGTGAGGCCATATCTGGAGTATTGTGTCCAATTTGGGGCTTTCCAAGAGAGAAAAGCAGCTACTGGAGAGAGTCCAGCAGATGCTGAGAGGACTGAAGCATGTCTCTGATAAGGANCAACTCTGTTAAAAACAGGGCACTGCAGCAAAAGATGCAATACTGAAAAAATGCATGAAATATGCACAAATACAATACGGAAAAGGGTTTTTTAATATATATATTTTAAAACTGCATTGATGTAAAATACTGTAAAATCCATTTAGACCTCATTTCAGGACACTGTGGGTTGCTTTTGAAACCTATTAACTCCATTTGAACACAGACAGCCATTCTCTGGGCAGTTCATTAAAATTTACCCTTTCTTAAGCTCAAAGGGACTTCTGACTGTTTAGTTCCCATGGGAAATATTAGGGAAAAAATTCCTATAAAAAAATCATAGCATGTCACAACACTTAATAATAGCTACAAATTAAGTAATTTTAAATAGTTTGCATTAACTTGATGGGATAAATATTCTGAGGTACTCAAGACCCTCAAGAAGAAGTGTCACAGGGATAAGCCATAGTGTGAAATTGCTATTTGAGTGCTGAATACCAATTATTTGTGATTTACTGTAATTTACTTTTAAACCCAGTAGCTTACCCAAAAAGCAGTTGGTGTAGATTATAAATGATGCATCAAGGACTTGAATTATGAAATCTCCACAAACAGCAATGGAAAGGGAGACACCCTCAGTCAGTCTTCCAGTTCCTTTCAACTACCACATACAAAAAAATGAGTAACAATGTAGGGGAAATGTGAGGAATGTGGCACTGACAGTGACATGCATAGAGTATTCTGCATGTGGAAAGCTGCCCTGTTGCAAAATAGTGCAACTGCAGAACCTTTTTCTGATTGAGGCTGGTCACCTGGTTGCTCTGCACATGCTACATAACGGCTCTTAAGACAACTGCTCCATGATAAATTCAGTCAACCAGAACCTTCTCACTTAGCCATGACTGCTGGCAAGTGATGCAACCCCTGTGACTGCATTGCTGTACTCAGACCCTCAGAGTTCCTCCCTCATCTTTTACTTGCTGGGGTCTAAAAGAGAGTGCCAACCACCACCTTCTACGCAGAGACTGTATGAAAGAGCTGGAGTGTAAAATGAAAGACAAAGGTGAAGTGCTCTGGAAACTCCATCCCTGGGCTGTGTTGCCAGGGTGCATCCTCTTTCTTCTTCATCCATGCCAAGAGAGAGCCTTTCCTCTTTGACCACAGCAGTAGCATCAGGACAGCTGCATCAAGAGTGTGAGACCCACTGTAAGTGGCACCAGTATAGGCATGAAGCATCCCAGGACATATCCATAAATACTTGTGACAAAAAGCAGTTTGGGAAAAGCTGCTGGGGAAAAAACAAACAAACAAACAAGCAAACAACAACAACAGCAAAAAAAAAAAAAAACCAAACAACCCACAACACGTGACAGGAAAGTTACTGTGGTCCTCCTGGACAGCAACTTGACCAGGCAGTGAAGTGCCTTTTGGCCAAGGCACTTTGGCCAATCTGATGACTGGCATTCTGGGCAGCACTGGGCAAATCCTTGCCAGCAGCTGGAGGGAGCTGCCCCTTTCCCTCTGCTCAGTCCTGGTGAGCCCATGCCTGCAGCGTTGTGTCCAGCTTCGTGCTCCGTGCCAAAGAGACATGGACAAAGTGGGGAAAGTCCCCGCTGCCGCTCCCCGGCCACTGCCTGCAGTGTGGCCGTTGGGGTTCAAATACACCGGGCACAGCTCGGCTCTTTCCCAGCGCCTCAGCCCGGCAGTGAAAAGCCTCTAGTGGCCACCAAAGTGTCCCACGGGAAGACTTTTCCGGCCTCCTCACGACGGGCCAACTCAGCTGCTGCCCTGGCTCCGGGTGAGCTCCTGACCTGGCTAGGGTACATTTGGGCACATCCGGACCCCGCAGAAGCCACCTCATCGATGCTCGTCTGCTGCGACAGGTCGAGCCTGAGCCCGGGGAGGAGTCAAAGCCTGTCCTGCTAGCCCCTGAAATCACTGCCCCGTCAGGAAGGTGAAAGATGGCCAAGGGCCAGGCACCGAGACTCATGGACCTCCTCCTCTGCAGAGACAGACACCTTGCTTATCACCAACTCTGCCTCTCTCTGGACCAGCTGCAGGTGCTGACCAGCAGGCAGAGGGTAGCTGCAGATGTCACCCAAGAGGAAAAGAACATGACCAACAACTCCCTCATTTTCGTCTGGCCCACTGGCCCCTCAGCTGTCACATTCCAATGAGTCTCTATGCCAGGTCCCACCAGAGCCATGGGAAGTATCTCTGTCCCACTCTGCCTGCAGGGCTTTGTCCTGCCTCTCTGGCTGTCCCCACAGGGCAGGGCTCTGTAGATGTCCAGGTCTGCCTGTAGGCTGGGGAGCAGCAGGCATTCAGGCAGCTCCAGAGTGATGGAGCTCTGGCTTACCACAGTCAGTGGGTAAACCCTGCCTAGCACTGTAGCCTGAGCCAGCCCTGCTCACAGCATGGGGTGATGCTCCAGGCACAACTACACCATGGCAAAACCAGCTCCAGAGCTAGGCACAGGTGCCCTATGCCTGGGAACAGTTTCTCAGCGGGCAGAGATGATGCAGACTCCCTGCCCAGCCCAATCCCCACCACACCCACTGCTCTTCCCCTCCAATGCCAGGGGCACCCAGCTCATTCAGGGCAGTTGGGGAGGGTCATCTGGCTGGCAGGAGTGGGCAAAGGTGGCTTGTCTCACATAACTCTTTCTCTGCCCCTTCCTCATCCACAGGCCAGCAGGAGTGGAGTGAGCCAGAGTGACCCAGCTGCCCTCCATCAAGCTCCTACTGAAGCAGTGGAGCAGCTGAGCTGCCATGCCATGCGTGCCCCTCCTGCACTTGCTTTGACCCAGGGGCTGCTGCAGCCCAGCAACAGCTGCAGAATTCTCACCTTCTGCACTTTTCCCCTTGCCCAGCAGAAACACTATATGCCAGCAGCCTGGACAACCTTCTCTGGGTCCAGAACAAGGTAAAGTTCCCTGCAGGTCCATTCTAAGCTATCCCCACCTCTTACCCACAGCCAGGAGACAACCCAGCTCCCTGGAGACCTTTCCTTCAGCTTCTGGGGCTTCCCACTGACCACAGAGCACTTCATGCAGGCTGGTGCAGACCAGCTGCCTCCCACTCCCACTGGCAGCCAAGCTGGAGATGGCCATGCAGCTGTGAGTTTGGAGAAGATGGGACTGGATGGCCCTTCCCTGCTCTGCTTTCTCATAGACCCTGGGGTTGCAGCTGCCCTTCATACAGAGGACAGAGCTGAGCTCCTGGATTTTCATTCTGCCCAAATGGTGCCTCTGCCTGTGCTCCATAACCCAGTGATAGTGCCAAGAGGAGGGTCCAGGAGCACTCTTCCTGTGGCATGTTGTGATGCAGAGGAGTTGGCTCTGCTCTCCTTGTCAGTTGATGGGATGCGTGGTAGGTGGACCGTGTGACCAGAGGTGCTGCAGAGGTGTCTGCCCCATCAGGCTCTGCCTGCAGTGAGGCTTTCTCAGCCAGGCCCTGGCAGCTCTCTGCAGCCATAAGGGCAGGCTGTCCCAGGACCTTGATTCACTCAAGTATCTCTCATTCTCTGAGCCTGCAAGATGCAATACCAGTCCTCCAGGGGCAAGGACCATCCACACAGGGCATCTTCCAGCTGGCAGCCTGTGAGCATGCCTCACACCAGCTGCAGAGACCCTCAAGAGCATGCAGGAGGTCCACCTGCCAAGTCATCCTGTGCATCTCCTGGCCACCATCCTGATGATGAGCCCTGCTTACCTGCAGCCGAGAAGTTCCCAGCATTGTGGCTTCTCATGGGCACCTGCCAGCACAAGAGACAATACATCCCTCTGCTCCTGAGCCAGTGCTGCGGATGCTGCCTGTGCTCCAGGGGCACTGCCCAAAGCCTCACCCACAGCCCTTGCCATCATTGCAGGACCTCCTGCATAACATGCCTTCTAAGCTCTTCCAGGAAGAACTTGCCACGAGTGGATGGTTGCCCTGCAGAAGACCAGCAGGCAGGAGAAGCTGGAGCACTCAGAGTAAGCATTTCCATTATCCTGCCTACTCCACACCTGCCCACTAAGTCATGACCTTCTGGATAGAGCCCTGTTTGCTGCCAGCAGCCTCTTGCTGCCACGGGGTGAGGCCTGGGGGCAGGAGGGACCGAAAAGCATATTTCTGCTTGGAGCACTTCTCAGGGACATTTCGGTTCCTTGACGAAAAAACAATGGCCAGAAGGCAGGGAGGGAAGGAGGTGGCTGTATCTCAGGGAAGACAGCCCTTCTGCTGTAGAACTGGTGTGACCAAGGAGTCTTTCCTCAGATGGGCTTGGCAGAAATCAGCCTGGGACACCTGTGTTGACAGCATCTACTGCATTAATGTCACGTTCCTGTGCCCTCACAGTGGCCAGCTAGCTGCCAAAGGCCAAACCTCCTGCTCCTCAAGAGCTTGCAGGCCCTCCTGGACAATATAAGAAGGAACATTGACAGCACCAGAATGACCATCAACAATCTGGCCATCTTCATGGGGCCAAACCTGCTCACCCCAGCAGAGGACCACATGCTGGATGTCCTTCTGCAGATGACAGGGCAGGTACACTGCATTGATCCGGTGCCTACAACCTTCAAGGGCTGCTCAGAGGTTCTTGGCTGCCTGCACTCTTCAGCAAACTCTCCCGTAGCAGCTGCCAGGAAGAGCTGCCCCACAGCTGCACAGGAGTCAAGGTCAGGGTTGACACCTAGGTTTTCAAGCACCTAGGTGGAAGCCAGTGCTTTATGGCTTGCAGGTGACAGGGCTGGTGGAGTCCCTCACTGAACACCACAAGGAACTATTTGGTAAAGACGCAGCTGAGTTTGGGAGCAGATTGGATGATGCATTAGCAGCACCAGGAGCAGAATCTGAAGCATCAGAGGTATGTGAAGGCCACAAACAGCATTGGCAACAAAAGCCTTCCCCCTCAGAATATGAACTGCTGCCACAGGGACAAGCAAGGCCATCCACCAGCTTGCAACTCTGCTGAAGCCCAGAGGAAGGCTGATGCAGCTTGATCATTGGCTTTGTGCAGTGACTCTACCCTAACAGCTCAGCTGAGTTGACCAAACCCATTCATGGGGACTGACTTTCAGAGCTAAGGTAGCAGCTGGGTACACAGCCCCTTGCCACCTCTTAATTTCCAATTTCCATTGCAGGTGCCTCCAAATCACTTCATGAAGCCCAGACCTGAAGAGCTCATCTGGGGAGAGAAGGGAAAGCAAGCTGGCTTTGATTAAGGGCAGGATTGATTCAAGCTTGTCAGGGCTTGATCTGTCTAACAATGCACTTGAAAGTGGCAGGAAAGCTCCTGGGGCCTGGCTGGACAGCAGCTTGACCAGTAGGCAGCAAAGTGCCTTTGGCTAAGGGCAGTGACTGTACTCTGGGCAGCAGTGGGCAAATCCTTGCCAGCTGCTGGAGGGAGCTGCCTCTTACCCTCTGCTCAGCCCTGGTGAGCCCCTGTCTGCAGTGCTGTGCCCAGTTCTGTGCTCCCCTGTGCCAGAAAGAGAGGGACATAGTGGGGAGAGCCCCCACTGCCACTCCCCAGCCACTGCCTGCAGTGTGGCCGTGGGGGTTACAAGGGCCCTGCCACGTTTACAGGTGAGATGCCATAGCAATGATCCCAGGGCACACAGGGCCTGCGCTGGGCCAGCCTCAGCAGCGCTAGGCATAGCTCTGCCCCAGCAGGGCACCCTCACCGTCTGAAGGCCCTCGACAGCCCCTAGTGGACTGGTTGGGCACTGTCCTGAGCCTCCAGTGTGTCCTGCAGGAAGGCTCTCTAGACCTGTCAGAACGGCCCAGATGGACTGCTGCCCTGGCATCTTCTGTGTGGTGGGACATAGCAACACTGCATGTTTGAGCAATGGTCTGAGGGCTGGGACCTTTCTGCTGTGAGGCCAGGCTGAGAGAGTTAAGACTGTTCACCCTGGAGAAGTGAAGACTCTGGGGATACCTTCCTGGGGCCTTTCAGGACTTAAAGGGACCTGAAGAATGCTGGGGACAGACCTTTGTGCAGCACTTGTTGTAATAGGAAAAGGGGCAATGAGTTTAAACTAAAAAAGGACGCTTCAGGCCTGATACAAGGAAGAAATGTTTTACAATGACTGGCCCTTTGTTGTGGTAGGCCTAAGCAGGCCAAATTAGGCTTATACATATCCTGGCTTGCCCAGACATGTTTTTCTGCTCTCCCTCCTTCTATTTTGAGGAGAGCACCTGTGGGAAAAAGGACAAAGAACCTGGAGCCACTAAGTCTGGGGTCTGTGGCCTGCCCAACAAGTGCAGTAAACAAGGTGCACACAATTGCCTTGTGCAAGGCCCGTGTTCTGCCCAAAAAAAGGTAAAGCAAGCCTATGGCTTCACCCAATATGGTAAATCTTGGATAACTGCCATTTGATTTGCTATCCTGTGGCCAAAGACCCATTCGTCTCGGGCTGTACTGGGTAAAAAGGAAATGAGCAGGGAGCAGAGAGTGCTTCGCCTGCTAAGGTGTGTCTGCTATTGCATCCATGCCTGTTGCCTCCTTGATCCTGATCTGAGACTCTGATACCTCCATGTGTTCGGCCTGCATAGCTGGCGTGACACCGTGCCCGGTCTGCACACCACAAGACATTCTCCCTGCACCTGGAAGCCTTCTGCCCAAATGCAAGCCCTGGAGATAACACAAATCGTCCAGAAAGCCAGGAACAGGTCAGAGATCGTCTGTCTCCTTTCTCCAGTACCCAGAAGCCTGAGGAAACTCCAAAGCCTCTGACAGCTACCGACAGCAACCCCACCACAAGCCTTGGGTACTGTCAGATGATATTTTTGTGAGTAAATACCTAAAGCCTTTTGTAATCATTAATTGCCTTAATGCATATTTAGCAGAAAATTGCTCCTTGCATCCATCTAGTGAGCAAGCAGTGTACTGACTGCAAGCGGTACACTGACCGCAAAGCTTTCCCTTCCATTTTAATCAAGTTCAATTAATGTATGTATTTACTAGTTATTTCTAGAACCTGTTATAACCTGTATATAGTTTCCATAATGATGCAAGAACCTATTATTATTATTANGTTCACACTTGTGATGAAGCTGCACCTTGAATATTACCTTCAGTTTTGGGCTCCTCAGTATGAGAAGGACACTGAGGTTCAGAAAAGGGTAACTAGGATGATGAAGGGTATAAAGCACAAATCTTGTAAGGAACAGCAAAGGGAACAAGAATTGTTTAGTCTAGAGTGAAGAAGGTTCAGGGGAGACCTGTCTCAACAACTCCCTGAAAGGAGTTTGGAGCAAGGTGTAGGTCAGTGTCTTCTCCAAAGTAACAGGTGATAGAACAAGAGAAAACAGCCTCAAATTGCATGAGGAGAGGTTTGGGTTGGACATTAGGAAAATTTTCATCCCTAAATGGTTTTTCAAACACAGGAACAGGCTGCTCAGGACTATGGTGATGTCCTTGCTCCTGAATGGATTTGAAAGCTGTCTAGATGTGGTGTTGAAAAACATGGCTTACTGGTTACCTGGCAGTGCTGAGTTAGTGGTTGGACATGATCATCTTAAAGGTCTCTGCCAACCGAAATAATTTTATGACCCTATTCTATGATATTTATGTTCAGCTCACCACTCTCATCTGATTTTTGGACATTTCCCACAAAGAACATTCCTTCATCTATATTGTAGCTTTTGTCTGTTTTGCCAGACTAGTACTTCTTCAGGGACTGTTAAGTATGTGAAATACCCATCTATGTGCTTTTGCAAGATGACTCTGTTTTGTGGACCTCGCTGCTCTGCACAAACACATGGCTCCTATGTCTGGGTTCAGCTCTTCATATTGCTTCTCTAAATCACACCTACATTCTCCAGACTCCTTTGAAGTCTCAGCTTTTGCTTTGTCTAGCGTATTTCTAGGGGGTTGACATTTGTGGCCCAGCATGACAGCATCTTACTTCCTTCCCAATTCTCATCTATTTTTATACCCATTAATATTTCATTCTTATTAAAGTCTAGCAATTTGTTCACACTTTCCTTTAGCCTTTCCTCTCCTTCTACACTTTTTAATTAGGAACTTTTAGCTTTCTTTTCCTTAATATTATTTCTTTTATCTTTCTTGTACCCATTATCTTGAGAATAACAATCCACAACCCTTACAAACTGCTTTAGCTTTACATATCAGCATCTGAGGAACCTGAAGATGTACAAGTCTATAGGACCTGATGAAATGCGTCCCAAAATCCTTAGGGAATTAGATGATGCAGTTGCCAAGCCACTCTCCATGATATTTGAAAAGTCTTGGCAGTCAAGCGAAGTCTCTGGGGACTGGAAGAAAGGAAACACTACACACATTTTAAAAAAACCAAACAAACAAACAAACAAAAACCACCAAAAAAACCCAAAACAAAAAACATAGAAAAGAGGACCCTGGGAGCTACTAACCTTGGTCAGCTCACCTCCATGCCTGAGAAGATTGTGGAACAGATCCTCTTAGATGCCAGGTTAAGGCACATGGAGGACAGAGAGATGATTCAAGACAGCGAGCATGGCTTTACCAGGGGCAAATCCTGCCTGACCAACCTAGTGGTTTTCTATGATAAAGTGACTATGTCAGTAGATAAGGAATGATCTATAGATGTGATCTATCTGGACTTCTGTAAGGCCTTTGGCGTTGTCTCCCCCAACATCCTGCTCACTGAGTTTGAGAGATGTGGATTTCATGGGTGGAACATTCAATGGATAAGGAATTGGCTGGATGGTCACATCCAGAGGATAGCGCTCAATGGCTCAAAGTCCAGATGGAGAGTAGTGACAAGTGGTGACCCTCAGGGGTCCATACTGCGATTGGTGCTGTTTAATGTTTTTATCAATGATACAGACAGTGAGATTGAATACACTATCAGCAAGTTAGCAGATGGCACCAAGCTGAGTGGTGCTGTCAATACACCAGAGGGATGGGATGGCATCCAGAGAAACTTGGACAAGCTGGAGAGGTGGGGCCAGGTGAAGCTCATGAGGTTCAACAAGAGCAAATGCAGAGTTCTTCACCTGGGCCAGAAAAATCCTCATTATCAATATAGACTGCAGGATGAGGACATAGAAAGCAGCCATGTGGAAAAGGACTTGGGAGTGCTGATGGAGTAGAAGCTGGACATGAGCAGACAATGTGAGCTTGCAGCCCAAAAGGCCAGTGGTACCCTGGGCTGCATCAAAAGATGCACTGCCAGCAGATCCAGAGAGGTGATTCTGCCACTCTGCTCTGCTCTAGTGAGACCTCACTGGGAGTACTGTATCCAAGTCTGGAGCCCTCAATATAGGAAGGACATGGACCTGATGGATCAGGTCCAGAGGAGGACCATGAAAATGATCAGGGAGTTGGAGCAGCTCTGCTACAAAGACAGGCTGAGGGAGCTGGGGTTGTTCAGCCTGAAGAACAGAAGGCTTCAGGGAGACCTAACAGCAGCCTTCCAGTATCTGAAGGGGGCCTGTAGGAAGGCTGGGGAGGGACTGTTTACAAAGACCTGTGGTGATAGGACAAGAGGAAGTGGTTTCAAATTAGAGAAGAGCAGATTTAGACTGGATGTTAGGAACAAGTCCTACACCATGTCAGTGGTGGAACACTGGAAGAGGNAAGAACAGAAGGCTTCAGGGAGACCTAACAGCAGCCTTCCAGTATCTGAAGGGGGCCTGTAGGAAGGCTGGGGAGGGACTGTTTACAAAGACCTGTGGTGATAGGACAAGAGGAAGTGGTTTCAAATTAGAGAAGAGCAGATTTAGACTGGATGTTAGGAACAAGTCCTACACCATGTCAGTGGTGGAACACTGGAAGAGGTTGCCCAGGGAGGTGTTTGAGGCCCCATCCCTGGACATATTCAAGGTGAGGCTTGACAGGGCTCTGGGCAACCTGAGCTAGCTGAGGATGTCCTTGCTACTGCAGGGGAGGTTGGACTAGATGACCATTGGAGATCTCTTCCAGCCCAGACCATTCTATGATTCTGTGATTCTGTGATTCTATGATTCTGTGATTCTATGATTCTATGATTCTACAATTCTATGGTTCTATCATTCTATCATTCAATGCTAAAAGTGCCTTAACAGTTCTTCCTTCTTGAGATAAACTCAAAAGAATTGTGTTAAGGTTGGTCCTCATTTCAAAACTTCTCTGTCTTCTTAGTTGCTCTTTCTTACTGGTACACTGCTAAAAGAAAATCACAGATCACCTACACAGAGCTTTTGAAAAAATCAAATACCTTTTGCTCAAAATTTTCTTCATTAGCATCACTTGGGTTCATAAACAATCTCATTATTCAGTTAGTTAAATTATCTGCAACATATTTAAATAACTTGGGCTTCTGTGGCGCTTTTTCTTCCTCTGCAGAGTTCTGTCACCCTCACAGTGAAGAAGGTTTTCCTCATGCTCACATGCAACCTCCTCTGCTTCAGCTTGCACCCACTGCCCCTTGTCATATCATTGAACATCCCTGAGCAGAGTGTGGCTCCATTCTCCCAGCACTGCCCTTCACATCTTTATAAACATGAATGAGGTCACTCCTTAGCCTCCTCCAAACTAAAGACCCCAATCTCCCTCAGCTTTTTCTCATACCTTCAGCATCTTTGTGGCTCTGTGCTGGACTCTTGCAAGCAGTTCCCTGAGGTCCTTCTTGAACTGAGGGGCCCAGAAGTAGACAGAGTATTCCATTCCAGATGAGGTCTCACCAGGGCAGAGCAGAGTGGGAGGAAAACCTCTCTTGATCTACTCACACCCTTTCTAATACACCCCAGGATGCCATTGGCCTTCTTGGCCATGAGGGCACACCTGAGGCCATGACCCTCAGGCGTCTTTCTCCTATGGTGTTCTACAACAGATAAGTCCTCAACCTATACTAGTCCATGGGGTTGTTCTCTACCAGATGCAAGACTACACTTGTCCTTGTCGTATTTCATTTAGTTTCTCCCAGCCAGACTCTCCAGCCTGTCTATATCTTGCTGAATTGCAGCACAGCCTTCCGGTTTGTCAGCCACTCTTACCAGTTTTGTGTCATCAGCAAACCTGCTGAGAGCACTCTGTGCCCTCACCAAGGTCATTGACAAATATATTGAATAGTACTAGTCCCAGTACTGATCCCTTAGAGACTACAGTAGATACAGGTCTCCAACCAGATTCAGTAATCAGTTACTGTTTTGTTTTTAAACTCCAGCTAGAAACTTTTTTTTTAAACTTCAGCAGTGTAACTCTACAGTCAGCAGAGAGGGAATTGGTCATTTTTAAAACACAAATCTTTTAAAATCATTTACTAAACAACACAGCAAGATTTTTTTTTTAATGGTTTTAATGAGAATAATTCTTAGGAGGGTGTATTTCTTTACTCCTGCTTACATCATCCTCAAGTCTTTAAATGTCACACATCTGAAATGCTACTTTCCACTCGCAAAACAACAGAACAAGCACCAAATCTTTTAAAAAGCTTAACAGAAATTACCCTCTCTGTAGTAGAGCTCTTCAAGAGCAACTGTGTTGGCATGCTGGACAACTCTGACCTTCAGCATAAGAGATGGGACTTCGCTTGGAGAGTTTGAACAAGACCTATCTCAGAGACACAGGAGGCATGGCCATCACACAGTTATCTGGAGCATTCCCACATCCCCTCAAATCTTTAAGACAAGAATAAAATATTGCTGATTTTGTAAATAATTTAAATCTTTGGCTCTTTGTCGAGTCCTGTGGGGAACGATTTGTGTGTGTGTCTGGTATCAATATGACCTACCCTGTTCTACATAAAAGAAACCAAGACTCCAACTCATAGTAATTTGGGTGCCCTCTGCTGAACCTTTGCTGGTGGCACAGATGGCTCCTGAATACCAATGCCCGTCGCAGGCTTTGTTGTTGGTGAAGAACGACCTACCTGCCTCTGTAATCACATGGATGAAGAGACTGAGCAGCTGACTGCAGTTATTTCTG
>VWZE01016010.1:0-24429 GCA_013396675.1 Eubucco bourcierii
CCTGTGCTGGGGGCTCCAGAACTGCACACAGTATCTAAGAGCCAGACTCGGATATTCAGGAACCTACGGCTGAATGATCTGTAGTAAAAGAAGCACACAAGCATTATCTGATCTTAGGCTGCCCAATAACTAATTTGCCTATAATAAGATTACTTACAGGTTCAGAAATAATTTTCTTTGCTCAGACAGGTGTCCCAATGACTGTTGATTTCCTCTGAATTAATCACTGGATGATACTCAGTGTGTTACCTCCCAGAGCTTCATAAAAGCTACTGGGAGCATACTAGTCATTTCAAGACTCATGGTGGAGGTTAGTGGACACCTCTGGAGCTTGTTTGGTCCAGCCCCTTTCAAGAAGGGTCAGTAAGAGCAGATGAGCAGATTTGCCAAAGCTTGGCTACTTGAGTTTTGAATATTTCCACAGATGGAGACCACAACCTTTCTGGGCAACATGTTCCAGTGTTTGAACACCTGCACTGTGAAACGTGTCTGATCATGAAATACAATTTTCTGCATTTCAGTTTGTGTCCACTTGCTCTTGCCCTGGGAGTGGGCACCACTGGGAAGAGTGCAGCTTTGTCTTCTTTATTCCCCCTCCTCAGGTATGTCTGCATATGGATAAGATGCCCTGGAGCTTTCCCTTCTCCAGGCTGGGCAGCTGATTATGGTGAAGCCAGAGCATTGTACTTTAAAGCCATCATGCGCTGAGGAACACAGACCTTCCAACTATAATTTGTAGCACCTTCTGTCTGGGTGCAAAGATCTCTGCCCTTAGACAGATAAGAAGACAAACACTGTTCCAAGATGTTTGCTAAAGAGGAAACATATTTCTGTAAGCACTGCAAGGTGCTCTAGAAGAAGTTTGGTGGGGTTTTTTTTTGCCTCCCCTCAGCAAAGCAAAAATATTTTGCTTGTCTTATGTCAGTTTGAAGAGAACATACATGAAATAGGAAGCTGAAGCCTTTTGCACAAGCATGTTAAAATGAAATGTCACCATGTTATGAATTCCCTCATCTTCAGGTCATGTAAAACTAGTCGTGAACTGCAGTCTTGACAACTCTATTTCTCATCACAACATTATTAATCATCTCCATCTCAGGTCTGCATCTATCTGATGCATTTCTATCTCCCCTGGTTTTTTATGGGGGTTTGATTCAAGAACACCAGAAATAAAATGCGGGCACTGGACATTTTAACATTTTATTTTTTATCTGAAGAAAGCAACTTTTAAATATCAGTCGAATACCTGAGGCATATATCAGTTCATGCTTCCCACAAGCAAAGGCATTTCATTATTTTTTAGCTCATAAATGATGTCATGCACTTTCTTATTTACTTTTTTACAGTGCAGAAGGTGACTGCATGATAAAATCTCTCTCTCCTCTGAAATTTCAAGGGTTTTTATTACTCTTTATTTTGCCAGAGGAGATGTTCAGGCTGTTTTGGATTGATACCAGTTTTTTTTCTGACCTAAGATAAAGAAAGCAGTATATAATGAAACACTGTAGAATCATAGAATGGTAAGGTTGGAAGGGACCTCAAGGATCATCTAGTTCCAACCCCCTGCCATAGGCAGGGACACCTCCCACTAGCACAGGTCACTCAAGGCCTCGTCCAACCTGGCATTGAACATCTCCAGGGAGGGAGCATCCACAACCTCCCTGGGCAACCTGTGCCAGTGTCTCACCACCCTCACTGCAAACAACTTCCTCTTAACATCCAGTTTAAATCTCCCCTCTGCCAGTTCAAACCCATTGCCCCTTGTCCTGTCATAACAAGACCTTGTCAATAGTCCCTCCCCAGCCTTCCTGTAGGCCCCCTTCAGATACTGGCAGCCTTCTCTTCTCCAGGTTGCAGAGCCCAAACTCTCTCAGCCTGTCCTCAGAGCAGAGCTGCCGCAGCCCTCTGAGCATCTTTGTGGCCTCCTCTGGACCCGCTCCCACAGTTCCATGTCCTTCCTGTGCTGGTAGCTCCAGAACTACACATAGGACTCCAGTTATATCCTCCAGCTGGATGAGTAGCATGAGTTAAAAAATGCAAACAGCTTGTACAGGGTCTATTGACAAGGTCTTGCAATGACAGGACAAGGGGCAATGGGTTTAAACTGGCAGAAGAGAGATTTAGACTGGATGTTAGGAGGAAGTTGTTTGTAGTGAGGGTGGTGAGACACTGGCACAGGTTGCCCAGGGAGGTTGTGGCTGCTCCCTCCCTGGAGGTGTTCAAGGCCAGGTTGGAGGAGGCCTTGAGTGACCTGTTCTAGTGGGAGGTGTCCCTGCCTATGGCAGGGGATTGGAACTAGATGATCCTTGAGGTCCCTTCCAACCTTACCATTCCATGTAATCAGTTACAGTGTGTAAAGAGGTTTAATCTCTGGCCGTGAATCAGTGGGAGCTTTGCCAATGGCTGTGTCCCTCATTCTGCAAAACTATCCAAAAGGAAGAAGTATTTCTTCCATAGCTGTGAAAACAGAGAGAGCACTAATGAAATTTGAGGTTGCAATTACCATTGATCTCACTGATATGGAGACTCAAGTTGTGCTTGCTTAGTAGGACAGCATCTGCGCTGCAGCCGGATTCCAGTAGCACCTTCTGTTTCCTGCACCTCTGGCAAAGCCCCGAGGGATGTGCTGTGCTAAGCAGTCCTCTGAGCACCGGGAGGAGGCAAGTGCTGTTTCTAGCAGATTTATGTCTCATCGTTAATTGAAGCTTTTCCAAAGATGTGGTTGCTGCTTCTGCTTCTTTCTACTGTCTGGTGTCTAATAAGGTGTGAGCTGTTGCTACATTCCTCCCTCAGCTGGAGCACTTAAAAGGTCCCTGCCTCCTATTTCAGTTGTGGATGTTCACTGAATCCAGCAATCTACAGCATTTATCCCCACCTCCACCATCAAATTAGCTTGGGATTGTTTAGTGGGATCAAAATTTATGGAAGAAAGTTTACCAACAGACATGCATGTGCAAATACACACATAGAGGAGCCTCATTTCTCTGTGTGGAAGTGGCTAACTGCAAGGACACTATCAACAGGACAAGTCAGGTTGGGATTATTTAATGGGTTTGTGGTTTGGTTATAGTCACAGTTTTAATAGTTCTCAGTTTCAAAGATATCTTAGTAACAATTCTTGGTTGCTGAATGTGACTGAAATAGAGCAGAATTTGGTTTTTTTTTTTTTAAATGTGCATGCTTTCAGCATTTAGCATCCTGATAGGATATTTGATTTGTTAACAGATCTTGCACAGAGTTAAATCTATTTTAAAAAATAGATATCCATTAAAATTAGGGAAGTGCAGGCAGAAAGGAAGTGCAGGTTAAACAAAGTCTAAACCAAAGACACTTTGAAGACCAAAGATCTTACATTAGTGACTCTTGGGAAATTTCTAGGCACATTAACTGCTGCCTTTTGCCTCCAAGTTCCTTTGCACTCTATTGGTACATACCCCTGTATAAAGACAGGGAGAAGATGTCTATATTGTCCTACACTACATGTGGAAAGCAGTGCCTGCTGCTCTACATAATTCAACAGAAAATGATGCATTGATCTTTGACAAGCGAAGTGCTAAAGGAGTTTTATGATCTGGAGTTTTCAAGCGACAGCAAAGCAAAACCTTACAAAAAGCACCACATCAGCTTTGTCAGACAGAGTGAAGATCTTCCCTCTGTATGGTTTACACACACTGAAGTACAAGGTGTGCTCAGCCCAGTCCATAAATACTGAAGACCAGACACATTGATAGTAGAGGGTTCCTGGGTTTAGCAGGTGGATTTAGAGCCTGAGCAGTGCTGATAGGTTAAGCAAGTTGGAGGAATGCACCACATGGACACTTTACCAGGGATTTTGTGTTCCTGGAAGTTTTCAAAACCAGATGGATATTTTTTTTTCTAAAGTAATTGTGATAATAATTATAGCAAGGACTATAAGTCCTATGTGCTGTGTGATACAGGAGATCAGAGAGACCATTACAGTCTCTAATGACTGTCTTTATAGATGCACTTAAATGCAGTAGTGGATTGTAACTGCTCTTCTCTGAAGCCTTACCATGTTTTATCAGTCTGAACTAGAGTTGCTTAGTCATTTTGTGCAGGTCACATACCTTAACCATTTTGCTTCAGTTCTTCACACCTATTGTTCCCTTCACCTGGTAATTTCTACCTCACAGAGCAAAGCTGCAGAATTAGCACTCTGAGCATCCCTTGTCTGCTCCTGTGCACAAGCCAAAGGAGCCAGTGAGCTTAAGGAGTGAAGTGAGGCCTTCCAACTGCAGGGACAACTACAATATGCATCCCCTTTTAACTCAGAGGAAAAGGGGAGGAGGAAAATATTCCCCAAGAAGCTGCCTCTGGATAACACCACCTTCAGGTTAACTTGGAGCCAGGACTCTGACATATCACACTTGCTTGGGCTTATGGCTAACATGGCAAATTAGCCCTACATGAATAAAATATCTGTCGGGCAAGACAGAGCAGTGCACAGTCCCTCTGAAACGCCTGCATGTGCCTGTGCCAAGAAAGCCAATCTGCTGGTACTGCCTGTGCACTCAGTGGCCTTACAAAAGGCTGATTCTTTGCATGAGCAGGGCATGAGGATGCCATGTCCCATCAAACAAATTGCTAGTGTTCAAACCCCTGAGAACAGGCAGAAGGAGAGGCTGCTGTTGTGTGCTATGAGTACTTTCTACTCTCTCAGGATAAATGGCTGCTAGGGAAAAGGCTGCTTCAGTATTTCTGGAATGCAGCAACAGAGTACATCAGGTTAGAGGCAACAGGTAAGTGAACCTTATTTACTGACATCAGAAAGCCTCTGTATTGTTAGATTTTACTTTTCTTCCAGTGGGTGATTTTTACAAGGTCAAGTGGCATTCAATTCCAAGCATCCAATCGATTAGGAGTGGATGGGAGGGAATTAGCCCAATGTCAGCTCACCAAAAAAAAAAAAAAAATNACAGAAAGCAGACTTCTGTGCTGTCTCTACTGTGGTTTTGTATTAGTTATTTCTTAACCTCTTGAGAAACACAGATATTGAGCTGTCAGATGTCTCTCATTTTACTAAGCATAGCTATTATATAACATTACTTACTTATTGCTTTGCTTCAGTGATTAACATTTTCTGCAGCTCTTGAAGCAATACTAGAAATGAGAGCCAAAGGCATCAGAGAATGTCTTGCAACCTCCTGCACAAGCATTAGCTTGCAAATGTCAAACACAAACTGAGTGCTTTCTCCCTGTGCCCAGTGGGAAATGCAGAAAGGACTAACAAACCTCCTTGCACTCACCTTACTTGATAAACAGATGATCCAGTTTCAGATCTAAAGTTCAAACCTGTGCTGCATTCCTCCAAGAGAGGCAGAGGCTTTTGCTGAGCCTCTCACAGCTTTTATATGAGCTGTGCTGCTATAGCCCCTTTCTTCCATGCTGCAAGTGTCCACAGCAAGCTTAGATCCAACATGATACCTAGATCATAAACAGACATCAAAAGTGACCTTTCTCTGACCAGTAGGTTGGTTCACACAATCACAGAAACACCAAGGTTGGCAAAGCTCCTCAGGATCACTGAGTAGTCCAACCTATAACCCTACTGGACAAGATTCACCTTAAACCATATCCCTAAGCACCACATCCAAACAAGCCTTAAACACATCCAGGGTGAGTGACTCCACCACCTCCCTGGGCAGCTCATTCCAGTACCTGGATCCTACCCTGTAAATGAATACTCCTGGAGAATTTCCTCAGAGAAACAAAAAGCTAAAAGCTACTGCTTAGAGTAGCCTGAGAGACTGACTGAGAATCAGGGCTGGAAACTGCTGTAAAGGACTTCTCAGCAGCCTGCTAGAGTCACAATATGCAGATGTGTCTCAGACGAAGAACAGTCCCACAAAGCAGTTACCAGGAGCCTCAGACACGATATTAGATAAGAGATTGAAGGGATCTATTTTTCTCAGGCAAGAGGGAGAAACACAAGCAAATTTCTTTTTTCTCTCTCATGTGGATCTGATGCTGTATTTCATCTATATGCCCAGGGAATAAGCTTCACTTATTTAGAACACCAAACTGGCCAACTGCATGATAAAGCTCCTATAAAACCCTGTTGTACTGTTGGTTAGATGCATGTAGACAGAAAGCCAGTGAAAGCCCCAAGATAATGAATGGCTGAGAGCAGCCCTGAGGAAAAGGCTCTGGGGGTCTGGGGTGATGAAAAGCTCAACAGGAGCCTGCAGTGTGAGTGCAGCCCAGACAGCAACTGTGTGCTGGGCTGCAGCAAGAGCAGTGTGGGCAGCAGGGCAAGGGAGGGGATTCTGCCCCTTTGCTCTGCTCTCCTCAGACCCCATCTGGAGTCCTGTGTGCAGTTCTGGAGCCCCCAGCACAGGAAGGACATGGAAGTGTTGGAGTGGGTCCAGAGGAGGCCACCAAGATGCTCAGAGGGCTGCAGCAGCTCTGCTGTGAGGACAGGCTGAGAGAGTTGGGGCTCTGCAGCCTGGAGAAGAGAAGGCTTCCAGGAGACCTTATTGTAGCCTTCCAGCCCTAGCCAATCAACCAGACCACGCCACTAAGTGCCCCATCCAGGCTTTGCTTCAACACCTCTGTATACTATACTGGTCCCTGGCTCCATCTGTCAGTTCAGGAGGCCACTTGTCCTGGAGACAACCTGTCCATTCCATATACATCATATTCAGTAGAAAGCTGACTGATCTCTCCTTCAATGTCTGATATTGGAGAAGGATTCCATCTGTTCTGCCTTTGGCCCCAATCCATCTATGCCTGAGTCCAACTCCAGAATGTAGCTCCTGAGGCCAGCTCCAGAATGCAGCTCCCAAGGCCAGCCTGGGACTGCTTGATATTGAGTCTTGTCAAATTAATGAAAGCTGCAATTACTCTTCTGCTGAAAAAAAAAAATAATTAGATAGCAGGGAGGAGGGGGAAAGAAAAAGCATAAAATTTTCACTCTGTTGTCTGTATTCTCTTCTTGTTTCCATTTGTGTCAGTCAGTGATCACTTCCTATCTTTTCACTAATAATAAGCTCTTACCTAAAAAGGATGCTGCTGCACATTGAGATGGAAGATAAAAGCACTCAGATGCCACACTAAGGAGTGTTACACATAAATGCAGAGCATTAATCACATAATGTAATTGCTTTCCAGATGCAGCAATCCTATGTGTGCCATAGACATTGCTCCCTCTAATGGGAAGTTAGTGCTAAAGTTGCATGCAGAGCCTGCCTAATATAATCCATGAGGATTTGTGGGGATGTTTCACACCACTTCCTGGAGGATTTCTAGTCATGCTTGGAAAAGAAGCCACCAGAAGTTGCACAAGGAATGAGAAGATGAATTCCACAGCAGGGGAAAAAAAGCTTAGAGAAAGCAGGACTCAGTGGACCATGGTTAAGAGAAAAGAAAGGATACAAGTTGTGTGAAGAGGAAAGACAACTACAAACAGCACTCACAGGTAATGGTAGCTTAGTGAAGAGGACATGGACAGTACAGTTCTGAAGCCCCCAGCACAAGAAGGACATGGAACTGTTGGAGTGGGTCCAGAGGAGACCACCAAGATGGCTGCAGCAGCTCTGCTGTGAGGACAGGCTGAGAGAGTTGGGGCTCTGCAGCCTGGAGAAGAGAAGGCTTCCAGGAGACCTTAGAGTAGCCTTCCAGTATCTGAAGGGGGCTACAGGAAGGCTGGAGAGGGACTATTGACAAGGCCTTGTAATGGCCAGGACAAGAGGCAATGGGTTTGAAGTGGCAGTGGGGAGATTGAAAGTAGATGTTAGGAAGAAGTTGTTTGCAGTGAGGGTGGTGAGACACTGGCACAGGTTGCCCAGGGAGGTTGTGGCTGCTCCCTCCCTGGAGGTGTTCAAGGCCAGGTTGGAGGAGGCCTTGAGTGACCTGTTCTAGTGGAAGGTGTCCCTGCCTATGACAGGGGCTTGGAACTGAATGATCCTTGAGGTCCCTTCCAACCTTACCATTCTGTGATTCTATAGAAGTAGTTGCACAGGGATAGAGCTAAATTGTGGGGAGAATCAAGAAGAAAAGGTAAAAGACAAAGAAGTGCAACATGCTTAGTCCCAATGCTTCATAGTTTAAGTATACAGCATCACAACGATGCATCTGCTTGTATATCCAGTTTCAAGCTGCAGACCTGTTGGGAGCCTTTTGTTGTTGTGAAGTCCTTGTTTTTTGTTGGACTTTAGGAATGGACATTAATGGAGAGGATTTGGTTTTGTTTGTTCCTCTGTTTTTGCTGGGAAATCTCTTAATGCGTCATTGGAACTCACCTCTGATTCATCCTTTCCAACCTGACCTCAGAGGAACCAGGGGCCGAGACCCAACTCAGGAGTTATATCTGGCCTGAACTAACAACAATTACCACAATCACCATCCACTTCCCACAAAACTGGAAAAAAAGAGGACCTCAGCTTTCTTCCATATTACCTTGGCTGCCCTCCCTTCAATGTGGTAAGTCTTCTCCAGGTTCTGTTGCGGGAACTGACTGGACACAGCTCATAGTTGGGAATATATTGGCTTCCACACTGATATTCCATCACTTAGCAAAAGGGTTAAGAAATGAAACTAGTGTTGTAATTCAGAGAGAAAATGTGTTCCAAAGTCCTCTGAAGTTAAGTGGAATGAATCCCACCAACGTCATCAACTACTGGCTTAAGGCCTCGGTAAATACAGGATTTATAAAGGAATCATTGTACATAGGGGGTGCAGAACCAAAAAGATGTCTCCATAATTCAGAGACCACAGCTGAGGAAGAGTGAGTTACAAAGATTGAAGAGATGATAGCTATAGAAGAGGGATGAAGAAACATGGACCTTAGACAAAAGCTAGGTGTGGAAGGGAAGTTGAAAGACATGAAAGCCAGGCTGAAGCTGATCCAGTACCACCTGCTGCTAGAAGGCAGCAAACATATCATCCTACTCCAATATGCCTTCTATTTCTTCATATTCTCTTTCCTCTGCAAGTTTCTTTATCTATGGCTGATATTTAATACTGCAGCTGTACTATATGCACTGTTAAATCAACACCTTGAGTCACATCATCTGCCCAAGAAGAGTGCTCCCAGCCTTTTCAGTTCTTCACAGGTACAGCCACACCTAAGCACACTGGCAGTATAAACCTTTTTCTGTGCAGGGAAACAGCCCAAGGAGAGATGAGATGGGAGCACTGAGTGCTGGGATGTAACACCCACCACATCTGAGAGCCCCTAGACTCACTTTAATAAGGATTTCCCTGTTCTTTCTGAAAGTATCTCACTCTGTCATCCCATGAGGGAGCAGAGAGTACTGCTCCATCTCCTTATCACAGTATCACAGTATCGCAAGGGTTGGAAGAGACCTCAGAGATCATCAAGTCCAACCCATCACCACAGCCCTCAAGATTAGACCATGGCACTAAGTGCCATGTCCAAACGTGCCTTGAACGCCTCCAGGGACGGTGACTCCACCACCTCCCTGGGCAGCCCATTCCAGTGGGCTGGAATGGGTTTATGTGAAGCTTAGTCAAGTAATTTGGGAGAGATGCTCTGGATTTGGTCTGGAGCAGCTCTGCTATGAGGAGAGAGTTGGGGCTCTGCAGCCTGGAGAAGAGAAGGCTTCCAGGAGACCTTGGAGTGGCCTTCCAGGATCTGAAGGGAGCTACAGGAAGGCTGGGGAGGGACTGTTGACAAGATCTTGCAATGACAGGATGAACAGCAATGGGTTTAAACTGTCAGAGGGGAGACTGAATGTGGATGTTAGGAGGAAGTTGTTTGCAGTGAGGGTGGTGAGACACTGGCACAGGTTGCCACAGAAGCACAGAGCACACCCGGGAGATGTTCAAGACCAGGTTGGATGAGTCCTTGAGTGACCTGTTCTAGTGGGAGGTGTGACTGCCTGTGGTGGGGGGTTGGAACTGGATGGGCTTTGGTCTCCCTTCCAACCTAAACCATTCTGTGATTCTATGAAATCCAGGGGCAGTCTTTGAATGTATTTTCTGCTGAAATGATCCCCATAGAATGGGTTTGCTTGACGGTTTGTCAAGCCAGCTCACCTCTTGTAAGTCAGATCTATGATCTTGTTATGAGGTGGTTTATTCCCAGTGAGATCCACCATATGGCCTTCAGACATTGAGGAGTACACTTCAGATGCCATAACTGTAGTTAGGGTCTATGTTCACAATTGCTGGCAATGGTCATCAGCATAGAAGAAACACTTCATCTGTGGCTTTACATCTCCAACACTTCATTTGTAGCTTCATGTCTCCATTTTGCATGTAGAATCATAGAATCAGTCAGGGTTGGAAGGCATCACAAGGATCATCCATTTCCAACCCCCCCTGCCATGGGCAGGGACATCTCACACTAGATCAGGCTGGCCACAGCCTCATCCAGCCTGGCCTTAAACACATCCAAGGATGAGGCTTCCACCACCTCCCTGGGAAACCTTCACCCTCGTGCTGAAGAACTTCTTCCTAACATCCAGTCTGAATCTATTTCTAGCTTGGTTCCATTCTCCCAGTCCTATCACTACCTGACAGCCTAAAAAGTCCCTCCCCAGATTTCTTGAAGTCACCTTAAGATACTGAAAGCTCACAAGAAGGTCACCTGGCAGCCTTCTCCTCTACAGACTGAACAGCCCCAACTGCCTCAGTCTCTCCTCATAGCAGAGCAGCTCCAGCCCTCTGCTCATCCTCGTGGTCCTTCTTTGGACACCTTCCAGCACATCCATAGCCCAATTGTAATAGTGGCTCCAGAACTGGATGCAGTACTCCAGGTGGATCTCATTAGTGCAGAGCAGACATGTTTGATTTCACCTGAAGTACAAGGTGGTCTCTGTGTGGCTTCTGTCATTGTACCTAGTAAACTGTCCCAGCACTCATGGTTACACTTCAAGTGTAGACCAGGAGGGTCAGTATGAGATCTGCCAGCACTGTGCTAATGTTAATCCATAGAGAGTTCGGTCCTTGGGGGACTGAGTTTGTCTGTTTGTGGGGTTTTTTGTTAGTTAGTTTGTTTGTTTTGGATTTTTGTTTGTTTGTTTGTATAACTATTTGCTTTTTTCCCGCAGAAGTTATCACCAGACTGCAAGATGCTGAGAGTTTCCAGCAGGGGGCAGCATTTATTCATTAGTGAAAGAAGAGGCTCCAGCCTGAAAGGATCTGGCACCCAAAACTGAAATACAAACTCAGAAATCCCTTACTGAAGGAAAAATGTTTGCAGATGGGTGGACTAGCAGCAGCGTGAGGGGTGTAGGAGGGAGGGTGGGTTTAACAGCTGGCACCAGGCCTCTCTCATCCTCTTCACCGGTGTGATGCAAGCATGGCTTGGAGTTTACTTAGAGAAGTTGGATGCACTGGGGCAGTGCCAGCAGATGAGCTGGATCAAAACATTCCCATTTAGGGAAATATTTTTATCAAAAAGTTCGCAGTGCTCTCCCTGGTTCAGAATGATTACTTCAAGTATGGGAAACCCAGATTAAGTGTGCAGAATATTATCACAATCCTAATAATACAGCATACTTTGCTTTTAGGAGTTGGTATTTATTTGGGTTTTTTTTTAATCCATTCAGGCTACTGACTGTTTTGAAAGGGTTCAGTGTTAAAAAATATTCTTCTAAGGGTGTCTCTTAACCTGAAATCTTAAGAGTTTTGAATATATGGTCTCAGAATGTAACAACCTTGAAATTAGTTTTCTGCAGGGCTGTGAATAGAAAGCAGAAGAGTATTTTAGCAGTTGAAAAGTGAAGAAGCAGCCTTCATGTATGTTCTTTGTATGAGCTCAAGCCAGTACCAAGGGTGTGTTTTCAGTGATGTGAACACTTGTAGACTTAGCATTAAATTCCTTTTAAAAATCTCAGCTTTGAGGAGTGCAACTGTGGGTGCAGAACAGTCTCCACAAAGCAAGGCAACTCGACTGGGAGCAGCTCTACAGCAGAGGCATCCTGCAGTGACCCATGTGCTCTGGCCAGTCTCTCCTTTAATTAGCAGCATGGAAGCCTAGTACACACATCTGAATTAACTAAGAGGCTGGTGAACAACAAAGCATGTGGCTTCAACATGGCTAGAGGCACATCCATGACAAAGAGGGGAATAAACGTTCTGGGTGCACAGTCTAGCCTAGTGCCTCGTCTCTATCAGTCACAGATGGAGAGCTTGCAGGTTTCTAGGGAAGACCAGAAGAGCAGCACAAGGATCTAGTATTACATACCCAAGCAGTCTCATAGCCTCCAGCATCTTAAAGCTTGGGGACTTTTCGAGGGAAAGTCACCGTCTTCATAGCTTAAGCACTTTTTTCCTACAAGAATAGATCCTTGAACTCATGGGAACTGTTCCTCAGTGTCCTGTGGCAAGGTGTCCCACAGCTCCCTTACACTCTGAGCAATCATCTGCCTCCCTTCATCTATTTCAACCCACCACATGCTGCTTTCAGCTGATAACCTCCGGTTATTGCACCAGGAAAGGAGGCAAAACATACCCACCCACTCTGCTTGGTAGCTCTCCACCACCTGCCTCCATGGTCTCCTTACTGTGCTGAAGATGCTTAGCTACTCCTTCATGGGAAGCTACTCCCTGTTGTGACCAGTCACCAGGAAGAGGATGGCCAATGATAAGGACTTTGCTGAGGGTTATCAAAACCACCAGGGCTGTGTCCATGCCTAGCCTCTAAGGCTCTGCCCCTCTGTGCAAAGCAGAGTCAAGCCAACAACTCACAAGGAACCCTTCAAGCCCCTCTGTCCAAGCTACACAAAATCCCACATTTCTTTGTCTGCAGCATGTGCTGCAGTGTGGTGTGGTAATAGCTGAACTCGATTTAAATGAACCACAGCCTAGCCACAGCAGCACGGAGCTCAGCAGAGGGTAATTTACTCTGCCTCTTAGCAGGGATCCTTAAAGAGTCATGACAGGTCCAAGTAATCTGTCAAAGCGCAGCCTGGCGAGCCAGCAGCCTCTGGATGCTAATCACTTACAAACAATAGGCTCGTTATATGCAAATTAACAGGAGAAGTGCTGATTGGCCACCGCATCTGCTGAGACTACTGCTCCATTTAAAAAGGACTTTAACTACCCTGAAATCTTTAAATTTCAACTAAAAATAATAAAATAAATAAGTGACCACAGTCTGCAGCTTTGTTTCAAAACAACCTGATCCCCTCCGCCAGCCTGCGCGCAGAGCCTGCGAGCGCCGCCGACACGGCAAGCTGCAAACGGCGCTCCTGAGGTCCACGGGGAAAAGAACAATAACAAATCGATCCAGACACCGAGTTCCTCAAACAGCTCTGGTTTTAATTAATTTTAATTCCCCGCTCCATTACGAATTATACTTGTTAAATGTCAGAAAAATCCATCTGATCCCAGGGAGCGAGTCGTGTGTTCGTGGAACACATAGGTGGGTTTTATACTTGGCTGTTTCCTTCCAGGGGAGCCAGAGCTGAACTGGAGGAGCAGGACAGCAGCTAGACACTGCCTGGAGCAGGTTCCCACCTTGGTTTGAAGTTGAACAACAGCTCTGTAGTCAACTGCTTACTGTTTTCCTCCAGTTGATATTCAATTGTGGGAAGGTTATGAGTTTTCCCAATGCCAGTGTGCAAAGCTGATCTTAATTAAAATATTCCATTGAAAATGTTTCATAAGATAGGAATACAAGACTGACGCCAGTCTGTCACAATTCACTAGACCACTTGAAATCTGGAATCAGCCTGGCAGGTCAGGAGCTGCTGTTGCTGTACTGTAGCCAAATCAAGCCTCAGACAGAAGGTTTGGCTTCTAGAAGGGTGGGTTTTGAAGTCTTTTTTTGACTTGGGATAGGGGTTTTTTGGTGGTGGTAGTTGAGTGATTTTTGTTTGTGGGTTGTTTTTTTCCCAGTGTGTGTGTGTGGTTTTGTGCTGTTGGGGTTTTCTGTTTGTTTTTGGGTTGGGTTGGTTTCTTTCTGTCTCTCTCTTTTTTTTTTTTTTTTTTTTTTTTTTTTTTTTTTTTTTTTTTTTTTTTTTTGGTGTGTGTGTGGTTTTTTGTTTGGGTTTTTTTTTTGTTTGTTTGTTTGGGTGTGGGTTTTTGTTTGTTTGTTGGTATAATTATTAAGTACACCACATGAGATGTGTTTACGGTGCCTTTAAGGCAGGCAAGAAGCCTGTAGGGTCTTTACGGTCCTGTTTCGCTCCTGGTAACAACACATAGGCTAAGTATATGCTAACTTCCATAGATGTGCAGTAGAGACAGCACTAAAAATAATGAGTCTTATAGGGATGGATCTGGCTACCTCAATATACACATCTACAAGTGAAGTCTGGTCTTAAAGCTCTTTTCAGAAGAGCAGCCACAATTTAAGCTACCACACATATGTAGTACTTCTTTTATCTGCAAATGCAGAAGAAAACTGACAGCAATGCTCTAGAGTCTTCTGAGTCACAAGCCTGCTAACTCCCATCCACATCACTTTCTAGAAGGCTCTTCCTTGTAAAACTAGCACTCCTCCCTCCCAGCTGAATGAATTCCCACCCACATCACTTTCTAGAAGGCTCTTCCTTGTAAAACTAGCACTCCTCCCTCCCAGCTGAATGAATTCCCACCCACATCACTTTCTAGAAGGCTCTTCCTTGTAAAACTAGCACTCCTCCCTCCCAGCTGAATGAATTCCCACCCACATCACTTTCTAGAAGGCTCTTCCTTGTAAAACTAGCACTCCTCCCTCCCAGCTGAATGAATTCCCACCCACATCACTTTCTAGAAGGCTCTTCCTTGTAAAACTAGCACTCCTCCCTCCCAGCTGAATGAATTCCCACCCACATCACTTTCTAGAAGGCTCTTCATTATAAAACTAGTTTTCATCCCTCCCAGCTGAATGATCTAACTCATAAGTTTGTGGTCCCAGAGGTTTCAGACCAAAACATCTGAAATCTCAAGTGTCTGGCAGATCAGTGTGCCTATCAGTGAGGTTTCAACTGCAGATGCTTTGAAGTCAATATTGTCTCCAAGAGATGTTTTGCAAGTGAGCAGAAAGAAGCAGCTAAACATAGAGGAGCTCAACCTAAGAAAGAAGGCCCAGCCATCACCCACAGGTGACATTACAGTGACATTACAATGATCTTCAAGCCTAATCCTGCATAACCGGGGGGCCACCAGGCCCCCCGGCCTTTAGATCACCTCCACCATTCACCCAGGGTGCACCATAGGCACTCACCAGCAACAATGGGAGGAGGATGCCTCTGCCCAGATGGGCAAGCTTAGATCTTCTGCCATTCCTGAGGCTCATTATAAAGAGGAATGGGCAGGGAGGGCAAAGTGGCCACACCTGTGGTGGGAGGAGACTCCAACAGAACCCAGCTGCTCTGGATTTGGGGGGAAAAGGGGGGAAATGAGATGTGGGGTGGGAATGGGAAAGGAATGGAGGAAAAGAAGAGGTGGTCCTGAAAGGAGAGGAAAAGGATGTCTGCAGCAGATGTACACATGGGTAAATAAGGTGTTTACCTGTGCTCCTTTTGTGGTTTGCTGTGTTTTCTTTTCCATAAGAAAGCACTCAGGACCTCATGCAGCACTGCTGTTACATCAGTGATGGTCATACCACACAGCACAAACACGTTGCTTGCTTTCCCTAATTAATAGAATCATAGAATGGTAAGGTTGGAAGGGACCTCAAGGATCATCCAGTTCCAACCCCCTGCCATAGGCAGGGACACTTCCCACTAGAACAGCTCACTCAAGACCTCCTCCAACCTGGCCTTGAACACCTCCAGGCAGGGAGCAGCCACAACCTCCCTGGGCAACCTGTGCCAGTGTCTCNCTGTCGGCCCCCTTCAGATACTGGAAGCCTACTATCAGATCTCCTCAAAACCTTCTCTTCTCCAGGCTGCAGAGCCCCAACTTTCTCAGCCCGTCCTCATAGAGTTATTTAGAGTTATAGAGTCTGTCCTCATAGAGTTAATTAAGAGTAATATTAAACAGCTATTTCAGCTGTGCACATTGGACAGAGGAATGTGACCCATTCTAGGTAACAAAAACACCCCACTTTGATAGAATCATAGAATCAGAATGTAGTTTAGGTTGGAAGGGACCTCAAAGATCATCTAGTTCCAACGCCCTGCCATAGGTAGGGACACCTCCCACTACAAGAGCACTTACATTGTGCTCTTCCTGCAATAATGTTAGTGTGCTTTCCAAAAGAACTTCTTTAGCCTCACAGTATCCATGGGTGCTTATTGAAGGAACAATTCCCCTACACTTCCTGCTGGAAACACTGACAAAGAAGATGTAAGTCGAATTTTCAGATGCTTTCAGTGCAGAGATATGCATGCAGAGTGCAGGTATATCACTGGAAACAGTTTTTAATTTCACTAACTACCCATACAGATGGGCAGCCAAATACAGGGATGGTCACCTTCATCTGAATCCAGTTGTTGTTAGGCCAAAATAATCATTAAAAAATGTGTATCTATTTGGAGCCCCTAAACTCCTGAACTTCAGGTTTTACAGTCATGAAGGCAATTTTTAGGTTTAGTTCATAGATGCATAGAATGGTTTGGGTGGGAAGGGCCATTTGTTTCCACCTTCCACTAGAAAAGATTGCGCAAGGCCTCATCCAGCCTGGCCTTGACCTCTGGGGAGGGACCACCCCCAACCACCCTATGGAACCTGTTCCAGCATCTCACCACCCTCACTGCAAAGAATTTCCAGTTTAAGTCTATCCTCCTTGATCTTCAATCCATTCCCTTTCATCCTGTTACTACAAGCTGTTGCAAAATCTCCCTTCCCACCTTTCTTGTAGGCCCCCTTCAGCCATGCTGTGAGGTCTCCCTTTAAGCCTTCTTTTCCCCAGGTGCAGCCTTGCAAATATTTAGTTCAGCCTTGCAAATATCTCCAGTGATGCTGCCTGTTTTTCCACCAAAATACACTTCTTTTGTGACCAAAGGCATGAGCGTTCCTGAATCTACTGAAGCAAACTTCTAACCTTTGGTGCTGCTGCTACTGAAGAGTGCAGTATCATTATCATAGAATCACAGCATGTTAGGGGCTGGAAGAGACCTCCAAAGCTCATCCAGTCCAAACCCCCTGCCAGAGCAGGATCTGCTAGACCAGATCACACAGGAATGCATCCAGGTGGGTTTTGAATATCTCCAGAGAGGGAGACTCCACACCCACCCTGGGCAGCCTGTCTCAGGGTTCTGTCACTTATGATAAAAGTTTAAGCAAACAAGGCTATGTGGATAAATATGGATAAGAAAGGACATATCTATTCTGAGATAGATTTATTAAACTCTTTTATGGTCTCAAGTATCCTCTGAGATAGGAGGTGTGAATGCTCCTGGTTTAAAAAGACAAGAAAAGCAGATGAAGAATCAGATAAAGAGTGACAATGTTTCCCAAAGATTGCAAAGCAATGCAATCCAAACAGCCTTCACACCCTTTCTATTTCAAGAAAGAGAGGCAGAAAATTCACTCTCCAGCGTGATTGTGTGATTTGGTTACCTTCTGGTGCCCAGGTAGCAAAAAGAATCATAGAACCATAGAATGGTAAGGTTGGAAGTGACCTCAAAGATTATCTAGTTCCAACCTTCTGCCGCAGGCAGGGACACATCCTACTAGTACAGGTCACTCAAGGCTTCATCCAACCTGGCCTTGAACACCTCCAGGGAGGGAACAGCCACAACCTCCCTGAATGATGCAGTCCAAACCCCCTGCCAGAGCAGGATCTCCTATACCAGATCACAGTATCACCAGGGTTGGAAGAGACCTCAAAGCTCATCAAGTCCAACCCATTACCACAGCCCTCAAGACCAGACCATGGCACTAAGTGCCACGTCCAAACCTGCCTTGAACACCTCCAGGGACGCTGACTCCACCACCTCCCTGGGCAGCCCATTCCAGCAGGCAAGGACTCTCTCAGGCAAGAACTTTCTCCTCACCTCCAGCCTAAACTTCCCCTGGCACAGCTTGAGACTGTGTCCTCTTGTTCTGCTGCTGGTTGCCCGAGAGAAGAAGGTAACCTCCCCCTGGCTACAACCACCCTTCAGGTAGCTGGAGACAGCAAGAAGGTCTCCCCTGAGCCTCCTCTTCTCCAGGCTAAACAGTCCCAGCTCCCTCAGCCTCTCTCCATAGGGATGCCTCGATGCCTCTCCCCAGCCTCGTTGCCCTTCTCTGGACATGCTCAAGCACCTCAATGTCCTTCTTCAATTGAGGAGCCCAGAACTGGACACAGGACTCAAGGTGTGGCCTTGAGATCACACAGGAACGGATCCAGGCAGGTCTTTAATACCTCCAGAAAGAGAGACTCCACAACCCCCCTGGGCAGCCTGTTCCCATCTCCTGCCACCCTCACAGAGGAAAAAAAATTCCTCCTCATGTTTAAATGAAACAGAATCTTTGTGATGATTAGGAAACAGGCACACCCTGAGAAGTCCTGCACTCTTGAGGACCCACCTAAAATCCAGAGCTGGGAAGACACATTTTTATTTTGCAAAGTATTGTAGGTGAAAAATATTTTTCCATGATGTTTGTGGTGTTTTTTTAGTTTGTTTGTTTGCTTGCACTGCTCCTTTTTGTGGTATTCTGAGTGACTTCCCAATTTTCCTTCTTTCCACAGACTACCATCCCCATAAGTATCAGATTTGTTCCCATTCTAGCTGGATTTTCGAGTGGTTGTTTTGGAGTCTGGATTTATCTCCCTTGAGTCTCATATTTAGGCATCAGTAAACTGGATCATGTAACTTATAAACTGACTTGAGGCATAATTCAGAGTTAAGGAAATGTTTTGAGGTTAAAAAAAAAAAAACAAAACCCCAACAGTCTACTTTTCACATCCATGCACCTCTCCACGCCTGCCTCCTAGAATCAGCTGGGATGCCAAACGACGCCAAGTTACCTGCTGCCTCAGGAGCTGGGACACAGATTTGAAACCTCCATGGGCTTACAAAGTGTCTGGTTTCTTGAGTCATAGAATTATGGAATGGTTTGGGTTGGAAGGGATCTCCAACAGTCATCCAAGTCCAGCCCCTCTGCAGTCAGCAGGGACATCCTCCACTAGATCAGGTTGCTCAGAGCCTTGTCAAGCCTGACCTTGAATAGCTCCAGGGATGGGGCCTCAACCACCTCCCTGGGCAACCTGTTCCAGCGTTCCACTACTCTCGTGGTAAAGAACCTGTATCTAACATCCAGCCTAACTCTGCTCTTCTCTAATTTCAAATCTTTGCCCCTCAAACTGTCCCCACAGGCCTTTGCAAACAGTCCCTCTGCAGCCTTCTTGCAGCCCCCTTCAGGTACTGGCAGGCTGCTATTAGGTCTCTCCTGAGCCTTCTCTTCTCCAGGCTGCACAACCCCAGCTCCCTCAGCCTGTCCTCACAGCAGAGGTTCTCCAGCCCCTGGATCATCTCTGTGGCCCTCCTCTGAACCTGCTCCATCAGGTCCAAGTCCTGCCTGTGTTGAGGACTCCAGAAGTGGATGCAGTACTCCAGGTGAGGTCTTACTAGAGCAAAGTGGCAGACTCACTGCTCTTGATCCTCTGGCCATATTTCTTTTGGTGCAGCCCAGGATTTGATTTGCCTTGGGGGCTGCAAGCACACGCTGTTGGCTCATCTCCAGTTTCTCATCCACCAGAACTCCCAAGTTCTTTTCTGCAGGGCTATTTTCTATGACCTCATCCCCCAGCCTGTACTGATAATGAGAATTGTTCTGACCCAGGTGCAGGACCCTGCACGTGGTCTGGTTGAGCCCCATGAGGTTTATGTGGGCCCAGCTCTTTGGTTTGTGAGCCTAGGTGAACCTCCCAAGGTTCAACCAGAGTGCTTGCATTGCACCACATTGACAGTTGCTAATGACTGTCAGTAAAGGTTGGGTTTTTTCCCCATTTTTATCTTTTCTTCCCTTTGGCTATGCAGTAGACTCTGACTCTTTCAGTGGTTGGAAGCATGGGCAGAGTCAAAAAAGGACATTCAGAAAGGAATAGGAAATCCAAAGAAACAAATGGAAAAGGAGCTCTGTATTTGCTCTTGACTTCCAAATCCACACCTCCCCCTGCAACCTCCCCACCCCCCCACCAATCTCTTGCAGTGTTCACTGTATCTTTTATCCACTTTGTGTGGTTTTCTGCTCCTTTTCCCTGTTGCAGACATTAAAGAACTACAGGTCAGTTCATTTTTTTATTGAGAGACCATGTATAAATAAAGCTAATTCAAAGGCTTTCTGTCTTCATCTTTGCATTAGGTGAGCTAAGCTGTCACAGCTCCACACCTTTGAAAAGAAATGGACATGTAGAATCATAGAATCACAGAATCAGTTAGGGCTGGAAGGGACCACAAGGATCATCCAGTTCCAATCCCCCTGACATGGGCAGGGACATCCTACCTAGATCAGGCTGGCCAGAGCCTCATCCAACCTGGCCTTAAACACCTTCAGGAATGGGGCCTCAACCACCTCCCTGGGCAACGCCTTCCAGGCTCTCACCACTCTCATGCTGAAGAACTTCTTCCTCATGTCCAGTCTGAATCTCCTCACCTCCAACTTTGCTCCATTCCCCCTAGTCCTGTCACTATCTGAGAGCCTAAATAGTCCCTGTTGAGCATGACTTTGCCAGCAGATAGTAAAGCTCATGTAAATGGAGGTACTCGTAGGGCTGCAGGAACAGGATCAGGACCTGCAGAACATTCACTCAACGTGACATTTTTAGCATGTTAGCTAAAACCATTTTTAAGTGAAGCATCTTTTTTACATATTAAAGTGCACTGTTGGGCTTTGGCTTTGCTATTTGAGGAGAGAGAGGGCAGTTCACAAATGTAATGGAACAGCTGTAGGACTGAAGTGTTTTTCAGGGGAACTCACCCACGGATGTTCCTATGTGTCAGCAGTGTTAATTCAATTAGTCTGAAACTAATTTAAGCAGACCATTATTGTCCAGGATGGTGGAAGTTCTGCAATCTTCCTTTGAAAGCATTTTTATCCCCATGAAACTTGAATGCCAAAAACTAACTTAAATTTTCCTGCAGCAGTTTACAGAGCCTGATCCAATTCCCATTGAAGCTAACAGAGCCACTTCAATTACTCCTCCAGCAAGAACAATTTATTATGACAATGTCTCACTCTTCATTGACCTCTGTTCAATTTATCTTCAACCATAATCCTCCCCACTCCCAATCTCTGTGTTAAATTACTACTGAGCCAATTTCCCTTCTTCTTATCTATTTCATGATTTCTCCACCTTCAAACCATTTCATATTGGCCTTTACTGGATCCCATTGATTAATTTCAGCTCAGTTTTTTTCGAGACCTAGTACTAAAGTTGATTGGATTTTCAGTTTTCCCAGATCCCCTTCACCTGGAATTTTGTAGTCTGCTATTGTCAGCAAGACAAATATTGGGACTTTACATTTCTGGCAAATGAAGTAGAAAAATGTATGCAGGCTGGGATTACTGGAACATTGGGAGCTTTCCCTCTCACATCTTTGCTTTATGGATGGCAGGAATAACGTAAGAAGAAACTCAGAGGCACTTTGTCATTCACACCTTTGACAGTTCATTCCTTTACTAAAGCAGCTGCTACTGCCAAACTTTTATATTGGTGCTGAGTATCACTAAGAGAATTACTTGGGATGCAGGCTATGTAGGGGGAGAATAGGTACTCTGTTTCTTGGCTGACAAACTGTGTCTTATTTACAGTTAACTTTGGTAGCTCTACGAAAATACCTTCCCATGAAGCTTTTGTATTCACTTAAACACCCTGCTGAAATAATAGCACTCAGCATTAACTCACCTGTAAACTGGAGGGAAGCTTAAAGGCTAGAAGCCTATTACAACAATGAATTTAGATCCTAAAAGTCCTACAAAAACAAATGGTAGCCTTATGAAGTTGCCCATAAATCCATTTCAATGTGGTTTTGTGAATATCACTACCACTGCGACGCTCTCCTTTGCCCAAATACTGCGTTCACTTTGAGAACACAGTAGGTTCACACCCGTAATTAAGGTGTTCCAGCTGAAGATGGTTACAGAGGCCACAGTGACAGGTCTAACAGTGCTGCTGGTCTCCGTGCAGTGGAGTAAGAACAGCTGTCAGGAGTCAAACAAAAGATCTGGTGGCCAAACTCTGTCAACAGCCAGAAACAGAGGCCAAGAGAAGAGTCCAAAGGCAGGTCAAGCGTACAGTGATGATTCCCCAGTCTCCCTTCCCAGCCTACAGCAGTCTGCAGCTCAGCAACCTCTTTTCCAGAAGTGGGATCTATGTATTCAATAGCCCTTGAGGGATTTCTTCCCTTTTCCCATAAATTGGGCTACTCAAGTTAGCAGCTGCGTAAGCCTTCTGGCATTCAGCACTGACCATACAACTGCGTGTTCCACAGCTTCACTAGCAAGGGATGAAAGCAAATTTCATCTTCTCTGCAACCAAAACTAGCACTTAGTCATTTAATTTGATGTCATCTACTTCTAATAGAGACAGACAGTGAGCAGTCATTTCCTACTTACATTATTAATTGGTCTACATCCACATGTCCTATCTACCCTCATGTCTCTCTTGTCCAAGCTCTAGGCTGATTGTTCCTGATGTTAAAGCTCTTCTCATGTCTCTCTTGTCCAAGCTCTAGGCTGATTGTTCCTGTTGTTAAAGCTCTTCTCATGTCTCTCTTGTCCAAGCTCTAGGCTGATTGTTCCTGATGTTAAAGCTCTTCTCATGTCTCTCTTGTCCAAGCTCTAGGCTGATTGTTCCTGATGTTAAAGCTCTTCTCATGTCTCTCTTGTCCAAGCTCTAGGCTGATTGTTCCTGATGTTAAAGCTCTTCTCATGTCTCTCTTGTCCAAGCTCTAGGCTGATTGTTCCTGATGTTAAAGCTCTTCTCATGTCTCTCTTGTCCAAGCTCTAGGCTATTTGTTCCTGATGTTAAAGCCACATCTTTGTTGGCCTCCTCTGGATCTTTGCTTTTACTGCCACATCTTCCTGAGATGAGGTTTCTGAACTGCACAAACTCCTCTGTAGATGTGCTCTGTACTCACACTGTAGGAAAATGATGATCTTTCTTGTTCCTCATTTCCTGCAATTTCACTTGGGTTTGACAGCACTCAGACCATGGTTCTCTGGCTTGTAGATGCAGCCTTGCTAGTCTCCCATCCAACAATTTTATTTATTTCTCACCAGCTGGCATTAAAATAACAGTGAGAATAAGGTTTCACCTCCTACTGACAGCTTGCTCTCTGCCTTTTGTGTTGCCTCCAAGTCAAGGCTCTGATTTAAACTACCCTTTATTCATTCCCATTTCAGTCTAAGGCAGTCAAAAGTTTGGCACTTCAGAGTGATGTACTTCTCACTGCCTGTCTTCTACTGAGCTCAAACACTTTTGCTTTCTCACTTTAAAAGCTCACAACAACAAGACTGTTCAAGGAACTTTACAAACTTAGCACTTAAAACTGACAGTTCAAATTAACTAATCTCATTGTTTTCTGTTTCACAATGTAAATTATGTTCTGCACCCCCAAGATTCTATCTAGGAAGAACATTTACTCCAGTGGGGCTTAGCTGGTAGAGACTCTACCATAGGCTACATTACTGTTTTCAGTCTTTGAATTAATTATTCAAACTATCTCAAGGCAGGATTAAATTACGGCAGAGTAAGTGGCTTTATCATTGCACACTTATGCTCTGAGAGGCCTTTTGTTTTAGCTACTCCTGTCTCAGACCACAAACAAACACCAATTCTACACATAAAAGGGCATAAATATAATGCCCTCTTGATGTATCTCCAACCAAATGAAAAGGACAGCTGTGTAGTTTGAATGATGCTCAGGTGAGCCTCAAGTAGAATTCAGCCTGGAGGTCAAAGACAGCGCAGCTGAGTTGCTCCCTCTCTGTTTCTCATCAGGCAGAGCAGGAGAGATGGCTGTGGAAAGAAAGTGTTGATGCACAGCAGTGAACCTTTGAAGCTGCTGCTGCATTTTACAGCAGTGCCATCTGGTCCTCTGGGGAAGGCAAGAAGGCAATCATCCTGCTTCTGACCCACTCAGAAAGGCTTTGGTTTAAAAAATGACTGATGACAGTCAGAGATGTGAGGAGATGCTTAACCATCAGATTGTCTTTGTCTCATCTGAAAGGAGAATTTCTGTGTTCAGGCTACATTTCCATTTTCCCCGCTAGTGATATGAAGCTCCTAAAGGACAGAGGATATTGAGAGGTTGGCACAGGCCCACCTCACATGGAATACCTTGCAGTTGTTATCCCCAAAAAGGCTTAGCCAGTGCTCTGAATTGGAAAGCTGTTTGTGTGAATTTGAAATGAATACTTCCTTCCAGCAACAGATACTCAATTCTTCTTCCAAATGCTGAAGTGTTAGAAATACCATTTCTGAAAATATGACATGGAAGTAGAGCAATCCTTTAAAAAATAGAATTTAAATGTTTGAATCTTGAAATCATAGAACCACAGAATGGCTTAGGTTGGAAGGCACTTCAAAGATCATCCAGTTCCAACCTTCTTCCATAGGCAGGGACACCTCCCACT
>VWZE01016011.1:1366-14574 GCA_013396675.1 Eubucco bourcierii
AGTAACCTGTACTAGTGGGAGGTGTCCCTGCCTATGGCAGGGGGTTGGAACTAGATGATCCTCGAGGTCCCTTCCAACCTTACCATTCTATGATTCTATGATTCTATGAAACACTCAAGCAACAGAAATAATGCCATTACTGCAGGTTAAGTTTTGGCACCATACTAAACCCACACTGCTACTGCTCTCTGCTATTTCTGCAGTAACTTACCCACTTCCTAGCAGTGACAACCTACAATGACAGATGAGGAAGGAGGATCTCAAATTAAGTGGAATGAAATAATAAATAGGCTACAAAAGTAAGAGTATTTGTACTTGTCCAGCACTCTATTGCCTTCATTTCTTCTCCCTTGCCACATGTCCACTGACAGGAGGAGGTAATTTACAACGTCAAGGCAATCCATGTCTGTCTGTGCTGAGTTCCTGCACTCATATTTCTACTTGCTTGTAGCTAGCTGAAGTCACAATAAGCCCAGCCACAGAGATGAGTTACAGAGGCCATCCTTCATTTCACAAGGCATCTTTAAATACCACTCCTAGTTAACTTGCACTCATTATCATCAGCAAGCAACGTTTCTGCCATGCTCTCCTAATTGCCAGAGATTTGCCCCAGTAAATCATGAAAAGGTGAAGTTATTTTTCATGCTAAATATGGTGTACAATATTCATCTGCTTTATGTTGTTGTTCTGAGTAATGCAGTGGCCTGGACTCCTAGCAATTTATAATTCTGCCAGATCAGAGCTGGGGGAAGGAGGAGGGGGGAGGGGCGGTGGGGGAAAGACGAGCAACAAACAACAGAAGGATGTCATTCCTGCTGAAATTCTCTGTGTAAATTACAAACTGTTGGGAAGTTACATTGGGCTTTCTACACAGAGCACAATGCCCAGCTGGGGTCACATCAGCAGGGCAAAGATGGAGACACAGCTTGGTTTGAAGTGTTTTAAAAGCAAAGTAATTAACTATCTATCAAACAACACCCAGCCTGCTTTCCATTTCCCTGTTTGATCCTGAAGCCTGCTTTTTGATGTTAGTTCTGAATATAAATCCTAGAGACCACAAGGAAATGCAGACACTTTGCTCTGGTGAGACCTCATCTGGAGTACTGTGTCCAGCTCTGGTGCCCTCAACACAGGAAGGACATGGACATGAGGGAGTAAGTCTAGAGGACGCCACAAAAATGATCAGGGGGTTGGAGCAGCTCTGCTGTGAGGACAGGCTGAGGGAGCTGGGAGTGTTCAGCCTGGAGAAGAGAAGGCTCTAGGGAGACCTAATAGCAGCCTGCCAGTAGCTGAAGGGATCCTATCAGAAGGCTGCAGAGGGACTGTTTGCAAAGGTTTGCAGGGACAGGATGAGGGCAATGGTTTGAAGTGAGAGCAGTGCAGATTTAGATTGGATGTAAGGAACAAGTTCTGCACCTTAAGGGTGCTGGAACACTGCAACAGGCTGCCCAGGGAGGTGGTTGTGCTCCCATCCCTAGAGATATTCAAGGTCAGGCTGGAGAGGGCTCTGAGCAACCTGATCTAGATGTCCCTGCTGACTGCAGGGGAGTTGGACTAGATGAGCTTTGGAGGTCCTTTCCAAGCCAAACTGTTCTGAGATGTACATGAGACAGTTGTGCTGCTGATCCCAACCACATCAAATGGAGCTCCTGGTCCAACACAGAGGTGATCTATTCCTCACCAGCAGTGTGCACTAGACACAGAGCATCCCTAAAGCAGCTCTTTTCCATGCTTGTATTCCAGAGCATTTAATTCCTGTGCAATCCTGACTTCTTTTCTCTTTCATTCTAGGTTAATCTTGACTTGGAGAGGTACCTGGGGGTATTGCTTGGTAGCCAAGTGAACATGAGCCAGCAGTGCCCAGGTGGCCAAGAAAGCCAATGGCATCCTGGCTTGGGTTAGAAGCAGGGTGGGCAGCAGGGACAGGAGGGGATCATCCCCCTGTGCTCAGCACTGCTGAGGCCACACCTCAAGTGCTGTGTTCAGCTCTGGGCCACTCACTGCAAGAAGGACATTGAAGGACTGGAGTATGCCCAGAGCAGGGCAATGAGGCTGGAGAAGGGCCTGGAGCAGCTGAGGGTGAGGAGGGACTGAGGGAGCTGGAGGTATGCAGGTGGAGGCTGAGGGCAGAGCTCATTGCTCTCTGCAGCTCCCTGCAGGGAGGTTGGAGCAAGGAGGGAGCAGCCTCTGCTGTTGGTGGCAAAGGGACAGGAGCAGAGGAAATGGTTCCAAGCTGCAGCAGGGGAGGTTCAGGCTGGATGCTAGGAAATATTTCTTGCCAGAGAGGGTTCTCAGACCTTGGAATGGTCTGCCCAGGGCAGTGCTGCAGGCACCATCCTTGGAGGTGTTTGAGCAGTGTGTGGGACATGATTTAGTGCTGACCCTAAACTGGGTCAAAGGTTGGCCTGGATGATCTTTGAGGTCTCTTGCAACCAGATGTTTTCTGTGATTCTGTGGTTCTTCTGACATTCATCTTGTCTCTGTCCTGGATGTGTGAGTCACTGCTGAGAGCAATGCTACTGTAGTAGAGATTGAAAAACCAAAAAGGTAACTGCTTTAATCAAGTGACACAGGTGCAACCTCATTTTTCTGGGACCCCATACACACAAATTTCAAAGACTTACCCCCAAAATAGTTCTATGCAACTGACCTTTAGGTCATGATGTACTTTGAAAATGCAGTTGCTGCAGGAGAGAGGAATGTGACAACAGACAGGAGTCAGACTGTTTGTGTGTTCCTTGTGACAGCAGAATCCATCATTCTAAATGTTCCAGATCCCATAAAACTAATAATTGGCAAAGAGCATTGTAGATTATGCACCATTCAGAGACTCAGAGATCCACAGAATACCAGGCTGGAAGGGACCTCAAGGATCATCCAGTCCAACCTTTCAGGGTAAGAATACAGCTTAATTGAGCTGGCCCAGCATGCTGGCAAGCCTTGGAACTGTCTAATCCACCACCTCCACCTCTCTTGGGAGTTTATTATAGAATCATAGAATGGTAAGGTTGGAAGGGACCTCAAGGATCATCTAGTTCCAGCCCCATGCCATAGGCAGGGACACTTCCTACTAGTACAGGGCACTCAAGGCCTCCTTCAACCTGGCCTTGAACACCTGCAGGGAGGGAGCAGTCACAACCTCCCTGGGCAACCTGTGCCAGTGTCTCACCACCCTCACTGCAAACAACTTATTCCTAACATCCAGTTTCAGTCTCCCCTCTGCCAGTCCAAACCCATTGCCCCTTGTCCTGGCATTACAAGACCTTGTCAGTAGTCCCCCCCTAGCCTTCCTGTAGGCCCCCTTCAGATACTGGAAGGCTATTCTAAGGTCTCCTCAAAGCCTTCTCTTCTCCAGGCTGCAGAGCCCCAGCTCTCTCAGTCTGTCCTCAGAGCAGAGCTGCTGCAGCCCTCTGAGCATCTTCGTGGCCTCCTCTGGACTGGATCAAACAGTTCCGTGTCCTTCTTGTGCTGGGGCTCCAGAACTGTTTATTCCAATTTCACTGAGAGAAGAGAGCAAAGATTTTCCTTCATATAATTTTATGGTCTACGTTGTGAAATATGATGAGAAAAAGCAAGGAAACAGTAATAAACAGGGCAGGGACAGTTTATTTATACTGCCAGCATATGCAGACCATTTGACAGTCATCCTCAGACACTGAGCTGTGTTTGAAACTGGCACAGGTTGCCCAGGGAGGTTGTGGATTCCTCTCCCTGCAGGTGTTCTAGGCCAGGTTGGATGAGGCCTGGAGCAACCTGGGCTAGTGAGAGCTGTCCCTGCCCATGGTAGGGGATTGGAACTGGATGATTTAGATGAAGATTTAGAGTGGATGTTAGGAGGAAGTTCTTTACAGTGAGGGTGGTGAGGCACTGGCACAGGTTGCCCAGAGAGGCTGTGGCTGCTCCCTCCCTGGAGGTGTTCAAGGCCAGGTTGGATGAGGCCTTGAGTGAGCTGTACTAGTGGGAGGTGTCCCTGCCTATGGCAGGGGGTTGGAACTAGATGATCCTTGAGGTCCCTTCCAACCTTACCATTCTATGATTCTATGATCTTTAAGGTCCCTTCCAAGCCAAACCATTCTATGAATCTAAGAAAGCTGCAGCAGAGAGCACCATGAACTATCTATTGTAGAACAGGTTTGTGACAATATCTTAGGTCAAGTGGAAGATCTATATGCACAGTCATGTCACTTGCTGTTGAATATAAAATGAAGTTTACATTTCTGATGAAAAGGGGGGAGGAAAAAACCCACATTCAGGGAGACCTGGAATCACTGTTCTCAGTTTGATATTAAGCAGAACATTTTGACAACAACTCTATGCAAGTGACAAGACCAGGAAGAGAAGAGTTGCCAAGCAACCCAGCTGAAGATATCACTCACCTTGTGCAGCTGATAGTATTGCTGGGCACCTGCTCCTCCTTGCTCTTCTCCTGTCCACAGCACCACACGCAGTGTCCTTTTGGGCCGAAGGCCTAAAACACAGTTCCAAATCTTGGTTGGATACTAAATTCCCATGGAGCTGAGCTTTTTTGGGTTTTTGCACTGAACAACTCCAGGTCTTGCGTAACCTGTGCCAGGGTCTCACCACCCTCACTAGAAAGAATTTCTTCCTATCTCCAGTCTCAATCTGCCCTTCTCAAGCTTTAATCCATTCCCTCTCATCCTAGCACTACAAGCCCTTGTCAAAAGTCCCTTCCTGTAGGCCTCTTGTAGGCGCCTTCCTGTAGGCCTCTTGTAGGCGCCTTCCTGTAGGCCTTCTTGTAGGCCTCTTCCTGTAGGCCTCTTGTAGGCCTCTTCCTGTAGGCCTTCTTGTAGGCCTCTTCAGGTACTGGAAGGCTGCTCTGAGGTCTCCCTGGAGCCTTCTCTCCTCCAGGTTGAATAGTTCCAACTCTCCCAGCCTGTCCCCATGGGGGAGGTTCTCCAACCCTCTGATCATCTTCATGGCCTCCTCTGGACCCTCTCCAGCAGCTCCATGTCTTTCTTATGCTGTGGGCCCCAGTGCTGCAGGTGAGGTCTGAGCAGAGCACAGTATAGGAGCAGAATCCCCTCCCTGTGCTGCTGCTCTCCCTGCAGCCAGCACACAGCTGCCTCTGGGTTGCCAGCCACCAGTGCTGGCACCAACTGACAGCTCCAAGGCCTTCTCCTCCAGGCTGCTCTCATCTTTGTGCCTCTCCTCTGCTCCTACTGCAACAGGGCAAAATACATTGATAAACAAATACATCTGAGACGTCAAACCTGAGAGCACACAAGAATAAAGAGACCAAGCATAAATGTTGCTTTCTGTGCAGTGTGATGTAACTACTTCTGAGCAAGAATAAAGCCCTTAAAATGACTGAAAAAAAAAAATTAAAAAAAAAAANNAAAAAAACCATAAAAAGAATGAAAAAAAAAAATTAAAAAAAAAAAAAAGGAGAAGAAACATTGAGGTGATTATCAGAAGTGATAAGACATAAATTAGCACACACACATTGCTGTACTGAGGAGAAATAATATCCATAACACTGTCAAAACTCACTTCATTTCCTAGCTGAAATGGATGAGATTTACAAACAGACATAGCCCTCTTTTGGTTTTTTTTCCCCCTTTCTTGACACAATGCAAATTAAATGAGTTTTTCCTTCTTGAAACTACAGTTTGGAAACCTTCAGAAATGAAAGCAGAGCACCCAAAACCACTTCAAATGCGTTAAAAAACACCTTGGACCTGCAGACATTTCCTAATGAAGGAAGCACAAATGAGTGGTTTAAAGGTGCTTTTTCTAAGTGTGGGTCTGCTGGCTCCAAACATAAAGGTCATCAAATCTCATTATGAGGCTCAACAAGGCTCTGGGCAACCTGATCTAGCTGAGAATGTCCTGTTGACTGCAGAGGAGGTTGGACTAGGTGACCTGAAGGTTCCTTCCAACCCAGACCATCCTGTGATTATGCCACTGCAGACATCCAGGATGAGAGAAGGATGAGGGAGGTGATTCTGTCCCTCTGCTCTAATCTTGTGAGACCCCATCTGGAGCATTGTGTGATCTTTAAAGTCATAGAATCATAGAATGGTAAAGTTGGAAGGGACCTCAAGGATCATCTAGTTCCAACCCCCTGCCATAGGCAGGGACACCTCCCACTAGTACAGCTCACTCAAGGCCTCATCCAACCTGGCCTTCAACACCTCCAGGGAGGGAGCAGCCACAACCTCCCTGGGCAACCTGTGCCAGTGTCTCACTTCCCTCACTGTAAACAACTTCCTCCTAACATCCAGTTTCAATCTGCCCTCTGCCAGTTCAAACCCATTGCCCCTTGTCCTGTCATTACAAGACCTTGTCAATGGTCCCTCCCCAGCCTTCCTGGAGCCCCCTTCAGATACTGGAAGGCTACTCTAAGGTCTCCTGGAAGCCTTCTCTTCTCCAGGCTGAAGAGCCCCAACTCTTGTAGCCTGTCCTCAGAACAGAGCTGCTGCAGCCCTCTGAGCATCTTTATGGCCTCCTCTGGACCCTTCCATGACGATGATTCTACGATGAGGTTAGATGTGGTGACAAAGAAGTCATCTCTCAGTATTATGTTCCTACAGGTGGGAGCTGAACACAAGAGCTGGCCAAAAGGGAGAGCTTCAGCAAAGACTCTGGCACTTCCCAGCTGAGGAAAGTGCATTTCACCACAGCAAACACACAGGTTGCTAGCAGAGCAACCCAAAACAAAAGAAGTGTAGCCAGCAGGTTGAGAGAGGGGATTCTGATCCTCTGCTCTGCTCTGCTCTGGTAAGACTGCACCTGGAGTACTGCATCCAGCTCAGAAGCCTTCAAAACAGGAAGGCCAAAGAGCACATGGAGAGGGGCCAGAGGAGGACCACAAAAATGATCAGGGGGTTGGAGCAGCTCTGCTATGGGGACAGGCTGAAGGAGCTGGGGGTGTGCAGCCTGGAGAAGAGAAGGCTCCAGGCAGACCTAATAGAAACCTTCCAGTACCTGAAGGGGGCTACAAGAAGGCTGCAGAGGGACTGTTTGCAAAGGCCTGCAGTGATAGGACAAGGGGCAATGGTTGTAAATGAGAGCAGAGCAGATTTAGGTTGGATGTTAGGAACATGTTCTGCAGTATGACGGTGCTGGAACACTGCAACAAGTTACCCAGGGAGGTGGCTGGGGCTCCATCCCTGGAGATATTCAAGGTGAGGCTCAACAGGGCACTGAGCAACCTGATCTAGTGGAGGATGTCCCTGCTGAGTGTGGAGGGTGTTGGACTGGATGAGCTTTGGAGGTGACTTCCAATCCAAACCATTCTGTGATTCTATGATTCTATGAATTATTTGAACCAGTAGAGTGATGCATTTCACGCATGCATGATAGCAAAACAAGGGAATAAAAATTACAGAGCAATGAGGATGATGTGGGGAGTTGAGCATTCCCCCTATGAAGAGAGCCTGAGAGTCCTGGGGCTGTTTAGTGTGGAGAAGAGAAGGCTGAGAGGGGATCTGAGCAATGTCTATCAATATCTGAGGGGTGAGTACCGAGTGGAGGGGGGCAAGTTCTTTTCAGTGGTGTGCAGAAACAAGACAAGGAGCAATGGATGCAAATGGATACACAGAAAGTTTCATCTCACCATGAGGAGAAACCTCTTTACAGTGAGGGTGACAGAGCCCTGGAGCAGGCTGTCCAGAGAGGTTGTGGAGTCTCCTCTGGAGACTTCCAAACCCCATCTGGATGCATTCCTGTGCAGACTACTCTGGGGGATCCTGCTTGGCAAGGAAGTTGAACTCTGTGGTCTCTGGAAGTCCTTCCAAACCTCTAAAGTTCTGTGATTCTGTGATTATATCATGCCACAATGAACTTTCCCTTCAGAGAGCAGCTTCTTGTGAATGGAACTAAAGTTTTTTGCTTATTTTGAATGGAAGAGTCAGCAAACACAGAAGGGTTTTGTTTTTTTGTTCCTGAGGGAGGAAATAAATTTTGATTTTAAGTTTTGTGATTTTCCAAGAATCACAGAAGAAAAATTAAAAACCACTACAAGAAGGAAAAGGCCTGGATTCATCTGTAGAAGCATTTGTAAAAGAATTCCATAGAGGAATCCTCTTTAGTTTGCTTTAAAAGACCAAAACTTAACAGAGTTGCACTCTTGTTTGCAGTCACAAGTTGATATTCCAATCATTCTGATGCTGGGATAATGAGAGAGAAGAGGTTCAAACAATGCAAAACAAAGGAACAGGAACTCACAGGAATGTCTGATGTTCACCACTGAAGTATGAGAGTGGCTGGCCACATACCAGAGCTTGCCTACAAAGAGCTCTTCCAGAAGCAATGAGGTTGTTTCAAGTGCACAGCTCCTTCTGATCAGGAGCAGGGAAAGCTTGTTCATTATTTAAACCCTGCCAGAGCCAAGAGCAGGAGCAGCAGCTGATTTTAGGTTTCAGAGAACAGATGGTGCATTCCTCTTGACCACAGGTTACAGGTCTGAAAAAAGGGAACACTCAGGAAAAATAGATTCGTAGAACGGTAAGGCTGGAAGGGACATCAAGGATCATCTAGTTCCAACCCCCTGCCATAGGCAGGGACACCTCCCACTAGCACAGGCACATCATTCCATCTGATGAAGGAAGAAAAGCATCCTTGGGTATCAAATAGACACTCTGGAAAGTTTTGAAATAGTTCTGCCTTCTCCACAAATATCCCTGAAACTCATCATGAACTTTGAGCAGAAAACCAAACAAACCAAACCACAAACAAACAAACAAAAAACCAACTAACAAATCAACAAAGCTAGCAAGAATTCCCAGGTGAATTCTTCCACCAAAGTGCACACACACCAGTGTGGTCAGACCTCACCTGCAGTATACGTGCAGCTCTGGAGACCATGATGCAAGTGGGACATGGACCTGCTGGAGTGAGTCATAGAATCATAGAATGGGTTAGGTTGGAAGGGACCTCTAAAGCTCAGCCAGTTCCAACCCCCCTTTGCCATAGGCAGGGACACCTCCCACTACAACAGGTTGCTCAAGGTCTCATCCAACCTGGCCTTGAACACCTCCAGGGAGGTTGTGGAGCACAGAATCACCCAACGTGATCAAAGATCACATTCTGTGATTCTGTGTTCCTCAGCCTCCCTGGGCAACCTGTGCCAGTGTCTCACCACCCTCACTGCAAACTTCCTCCTAACATCCAGTTTCAATCTCCCCTCTGCCAGTTTAAACCCATTCCTCCTCACCCTGGCATCACAAGAACTTGTCAATAGTCCACCCCCAGCCCTCCTGTAGCCCCCTTCAGATACTGGAAGGCTACTCCAAGGTCTCCTGGAAGCCTTCTCTTCTCCAGGCTGCAGAGCCCAAACTCTCTCAGCCTATCCTCATAGCAGAGCTGCTGCAGCCCTCTGAGCATCTTGGTGGCTTTCTCTGGACTGGCTCAAACAGTTCCATGAGCTGCTTGTGCTAGGGGCTCAAGAACTGTACACAGAGTCCAGAGGAGGCCATCAAGATAATCAGAGGGCTGCAGAACCTCTACAGTGAATACAGTCTGAGAGAATTGCTCAGCCTGGAGAGAAGGCTCTGGGGATACCTTAAAGATGTATTTCTGTATCTGAAGGGGACCTACAGGAAATCTGTGGAGGGACTGTTTAGAGGGCCCTGTTTGGATAGGATGAAGGGCAATGGTTTGAAACCGGAGCAGGGCAGAGTTAGGTTGGACATCAGGAGGGAGTTCTGCACAGTGAGAGTGGTGAAATCCTGGAACAGGCTGCTCAGGGATGTGGTTGAGACCCCATGGCTGGAGACAATGAAGATCAGACTGGATGTGTCCCTGTGCAGCCTGCTGTGGTTGGAGGTGTCCCTGTTGAGCGCAGAGGGTTGGCCAAGATGCCCTTTGAAGGTCCCTTCCACCCCAATGCAACCTGTGAAGCTGATTTTAAGAGACAAACTTGTACTACATTCATAACAAGCATGAATGTTTGTGCTACTACACAAAATCTGCTTTCTAAGACAACCTTTGACATGCCCTGCAAACACAGTGCAGGAAAAAGAATTTAAAATGAAATACTTACCTAGATCCTTAACGAGTGACAATGCCTCCCATGATATAAATGCTCCACCACCATCATCCATAGCTCCCTGCCCAACATCCCAGCTATCCAGATGTCCACTGATCAATACAACCTGGAAAAGTAAGGAGGAGAGAAGACATCCACATGAAAACACTGAATTAGAAAAGTCAGTTCAGCATTTAAGCATTCTAATGATTTTGTCATCAGTTTGGTTTTCTATTTTAGAACAGGAGGAAGGAAACATTTCAACTAAAGTATTGTTCTCCAGTCACTCAAGTCTTGCACCTGAGAAAGAACAAGCCCAGGGATCAGGATAGGTTGGGGACTGAGCTGCTGGAAAGCAGTGAAGGGGAAAAGGACTTGGGGATCCTGATGGATGGGAGGGTATCCATGAGCCAGCAATGTGCTCTGGTGGCAAAGAAGGCCAAGGGCATCCTGGGGTGGATTAGAAGGGCTGTGGTGAGTAGGTCAGAGAGGTTCTCCTGCCCCTCTACTCTGCCTTGGGGAGGCTGCATCTGGAATATTGTGTCCAGTTCTGGGGCACTCACTTCAAGAAGGTCCTCAGGGAGCTGACTGAAAGAATCCAGCACAGAGGCACAAAGATGCCAAAGGGAGTGGAACATCTCTCTTATGAGGAGAGCCTGAGGGCGCTGGGGCTGTGCTGCTGGGAGAGGAGGAGACTGAGAGGTGACCTCAGCAATGGTTATAAAGATGTGCAGGGTGAGTGGCAGGAGGCTGCAGCCAGGCTCTGCTGGGTGATGCCCAATGACAGCACAAAGGGCAATGGTGGAAGCTGAGGCACAGGAAGTTCCATGGAAACATGAGGACAATTTTTTTTCCCTGTGAGGGTGCCAGAGCACTGGAACAGGCTGCCCAGGGAGGTTGTGGAGTCTCTTTCTTTGGAGACATTCACAACCTGCCTGGATGTGTACCTTTGTGACCTACCCTGGGTGATCCTGCTCTGGCAGGGGGGTGGACTGGATGATCTCTGGAGGTGCCTTCCAACCCCTGACATTCTGTGAATCTTTGAGATGATCAAATGCATCCTACTGCTTCAACCCACAGCCTAAACCCAACTAGATGTGCCATGAGAAATACTTCAGTGAGGAAGCTGCATCAGGGACAGTTTAGACTGGAGGTGAGGAGAAAGTTCTTGCCTGAGAGAGTCATTGACTGCTGGAATGGGCTGCCCAGGGAGGTGGTGGAGTCAGGGTCCCTGGAGGGGTTCAAGGTAGGTTTGGACGTGGCACTTGGTGCCATGGTCTGGTCTTGAGGGCTGTGGTAATGGGTTGGACTTGATGAGCTTTGAGGTCTCTTCCAACCTTGGTGATACTGTGATACTGTGTGTGATTTGTCTTGCACATTAACCAAGTGTCTGCTCCCCAGAGAGACAGGACAGCTACATGGCAGAAGGGTGAAGATTTCTTTCATCCTCCAGCCGTTTAAACTCTTAGGCATAAAAATTGATTAACCTTATTTTTAAGGTTAATAAAGAAGAAATATGAACTTAGACTGAAGTGTTCCCAGAGAGAGTTTGTTGGTTTATTTTATATCTCTGATACTCGTCACAAAGGACCTGTAACTCAGCACTGGGTCCCACATGTGCTACAACAAGGACAAGGCATTAAAACTATCTCTATGACTAATGGAACAATAAAACTAAAACTTAAACACATGGTAGCAAGACCCAGATGAGGTTTCTGCAAAATAAATGTTGCTGTTACAGGTGGGGATAGTAGTCTGTGTCATTCCAGATACTTTCCAGAGCTCAGAAACAGCCATGCCTCCTATCACCTTGTCCATATGGGAAGAGACTCTCTCTCCTGGAATATCATCTCAGATTTTGCTCATGTGGTAAGGCCACATCTGGAATATTGTGTCCAGTTCTGGGCTCCTCATTTCAAGACAGACCTCAGGGAACTGCTTGAGAGAGTCCAGCTCAGAGCCCCCAAGCTGCTGCAGGCAGTGGAACATCTCCTGTGAGGCCAGGCTGAGGGAGCTGGGGCTGGGAGCTTGGAGCAGAGGAGCCTCAGGGCTGCCCTCATTGCTGTGCTAAAGATGTGCAGGGCAGTGTCAGGAGGACAGAGCCAGGCTCTGCTCAGGGGTGGCCAAGGACAGCACAAGGAGCACTGGGTGGTAAGGTTGGAAGGGACCTCAAGGATCATCTAGTTCCAAGCCCCTGCCATAGGCAGGCACATCTCCCACTAGCACAGCTCACTCAAGGCCTCATCCAACCTGGCCTTCAACACCTCCAGGGAGGTTGCAGAGCACAAAATCACCCAACGTGATCAAAGATCACATTCTGTGATTCTGTGCTCCTCAACCTCCCTGGGCAACCTGTGCCAGTGTCTCACCACCCTCACTGTAAACAACTTCTCCCTAACATCCAGTCTAAATCTTCCATCTGCCAGTTCAAACCCATTGCCCCTTGTCCTGGCATTGCAAGACCTTGTCAATAATCCCTCCCCAGCCTTTCTGTAGGCCTCTTTCAGATACTGGAAGGCTACTCTAAGGGTTTATAAGGACCTAAATATTTTCTTCATTTCACTGTGTTGACAACAGAAGGACAAGGGAAAAGAGAAAGGCAGAGTATCATGTCACTAACTAGTGGGCAAATAAACCAGTTGGCAGGACTAAATCTAAACCCATTATGCTTAACTTGCCTTCAAAAGTATAATGAAATGAAGTCTTCACATCCACAAAATTGCAAGTAAAGAGCAGTAAATCTGGTCTGGCTCTTTTAGGATGTATTAGGATCATCTGCAACAGTGCTTGCAAATGTCTTCTGGAAAGTGGTGGCACTAAGCAATATGATTCTGCTTACTCACACAGCAAAGCTGGCACTGGGGCCCAGAGCAACCTTCCCCTCTTAAAGGAATGAGTCTGCAGATTGTTTCTTTCCCCCTTTTAGGACAAAGCTCTACCATCTGGAATAAAAAGTTGCTGTGTAATCAGTTTTTTTGCCCTGGTCCATACTCTTCCCTACTCCATCTCAAACCTTCAACTCACAGAGCAAAATGAATGAAAACTTTATAGAGTTAACATTTCACAGAATCACAGAATGTCAGGGGCTGGAAAGGACCTTCAAAGCTCATCCAGTTCAACCCCCTGTCAGAGCAGGATCACCCAGAGCAGATCACACAGGAACACAGACAGGCAGGTTTCGAATGCCTCCAGAGAGGGAGACTCCACAACCTCCCTG
>VWZE01016014.1:0-39130 GCA_013396675.1 Eubucco bourcierii
TCCCTTCCAACCTTACTATTCTATGATTCTATGTTTGCTCCTACTTAGGAACTCTCAAGGGAAAGATGAGGGAAGAAACTGTATCAAGCACTCCGACTTGAATGAAAATTTTGGAAATAATATTTTACTCTGTCATATCTTACTCCAATTCTGTTTTAAACAGTATTGAGAATAGACACCCAGTAAAACATTAAAAACACTGGCTAGCTGAGCTTCTCTGTACCAAAGCATCTGTATCCAAGAGCTTAAACACTTCCCTATTGTGATCCAAATAACAAGGCATTTATACATTTAACCTCGATTCATACATTCTTAAGTAACAATGAGTTTTTAAATTAAACTGACATGAATTATTCTTACTGAAATAGCTTTAGCATGACGTATGCACAAAGGTGTCTGCTATATTAGGCACATGCTGATTTATGGTATTTCTAATATGTAACAATCATACAAGTCCTAAAGTTAGTATCCTTCCACCCAAGAGAGCTTATTCTCTCCAATACACATAGCTGTATTGTACCCAGTTCACTAATAACAAAGCAGAAGATGAAACAACTATTCAAATTTCCTCTGGAATAATATTCCACAATACAAGAGTTAAGTCATTTTTTGTGATTGGTTCCCACACTGAACATTTCCACATTTATGCAGCCAGCACACTTGGACAACTCTTGGTTTATCTAAACCAATAGTTATTTTACTTACTGATATGAAAGCTTCAAACAAAGACATCTTTGTCTAACGCACAGGAATAAAATCTGACCTAATGATTTTAGCCTTCTCCTGCCCCATGATCCCAGTACCCACCTGTGAAGCATCATAAAACTGTGCTGACCTTTTGGGTCTCCTTAGACAATTGCAGAAATCCTTACTTCGACACAAATAAAGCACAATACCTGGTCTCCTCCTTGGCCTGCTTTCAAACCTTCCAGAAGCAGCCACCAGGTTCAAGAATTCCTAGAATGAACTGGTACCACCTGCTTAAAATCTGCCTTGAGGTGATAAAGCAATTGGATATATTGTCCTTGCATGCAGGGATAAGTGTACAAGGTGACTAAAGGAGAGTAATAATACTCCCACATACCTTGCAGCTCAGTGAGAGCACTGTTCAGCAGCATGCCAAGTCAGAACACCTACAGGGGACATCATCTTCATTCTCATGAAAAAAGCTGATGCCATAAACTTAATTCCAAATTGTGGTCTGAAAATAACACGGTATTGAGGTACTAGTAAGCATTTTCATGTAGAAAATGACTGCATATATATTGCATATAGACATCAGTTATAATGTGGGTTTAAGTATCTGTAACCTCCCACCACCTAGGCATACAAAATCTTCCCAAGTATCAAAACATCTTCTATTAATATAGTAGTGCCTGAAGGCTAATAACATTTTTTTATTAGCCCTGCTTTGGAATAAATAGTGGATTTCAGAAAGCTTTTCTCTCAATTGCAAATGAATCTCCAAAGACAACCCAAAACCATAATGGTTTTTATGATGTGTTCTACATATAATAAGCATACTTTAAGAAAAATTAAATGTGAAAAATTTTAACCTAATTTCAAGCAGTCATGGAAAAAAGCCAAAAACACTCATTTTTGAGGTTTGCTTGGGTTTCTCACTTTGGAAAATACTGTATTCACAAATTTGAAGATTTGAACAATTTGAACAATTGATTACCCTTGAGTTAGAAATTTTAGATCTATACTTGCATTGACACACTGACCATCTCTACTTCAATGAAGAATATTAAAGCAAGACAGAGGAGTTCCAGCAATTTTAGTCTGACAGTTCCTCACAAACCAAATCTGACCTATAGAGGCAAAAAGGACAAAAGATCACAAGTTCACTTCTACCTCTCTTTCCTAATTCAATCCTATTATAACTCATTTAGGTATCACAAGGCAGACTGGCATCTATCTCCTTTCAGATGAGGGTCTGAAAGGTTCACAGGACAACAGGATGTCAGTGGTTGGAAGAGGCCTAAAGAGATTGAGTCCAACCACCCTGCCAGAGCAGGACCACACAATCTAGCTCAAGTCACAGAAGAATGCATCCAGACCACCCTTGAAAGTCTCCACAGGAGACTCCACAGCCTCTCTGGGGAGCTTGTTCCAGCGTTCTGTGACCCTTACAGTAAACAAGTTCCCCCTTGTGTAGAGGTGGAACTTCCCGTGCTGCAACTTACATCCATTGCTCCTTGTCCTATCACAGGAAGCAAGTGAAAAGAGCCTGTTCCCCAGCTCCTAACACCCAGGCATTTATTAAATCCCCTCTCAGTCTTCCACAGAGTAAAAAGCCCCAGGTCACTCAGCCTCTCCTCATAAGGCATGTGCTTCAGTCTCCTAATCATTCTTGTAACCCTTCGCTGGACCCTCTCAGACATAAACCCAGGTTTCATTCTCTCAGCTTGTTTTGACAAGAGAACTGACATATCTCCATTCTTGACTATACTTAAGAGTTCGAGTCAGATATTTTGGAACAGCCCATTTTAGACACAAAACATCTCAAACCCTGCCTCCACGCCCTCAGTAGGGCAATCCTATGTGCATCCTCAAAAATCCCATTATGCCTCCATAGCTGCCATGCCACTTCAATTTTGATTATGCATACAGCTTTCTTGCATCCAAGTTAAAAAAACAAACAAAAAAACAAAACACCAACAAACAACAAGCCTTGCAATCTGACAACCTTTGCCTTGTACAAAAATAAATATGCTTGTGTAGTACTCAATTTGAACTTCACATGTTGACTGAAAACCAACATGGCACAGCATTTTTCTCCGTGATAAAAGCAGTTCAGGTTCCATATTAGAGCCTATCACTGATACCCAGTTTACACAAATGTTTTTCAAAAGTCAGAATAAAACTTAGATAATATTAATAATTATGTAGTACAAATACAGTACTAGAAGATAAAGTGGAGGCTGATGGAATTAACAGCAAAGGAGATCTGAGGTAGAGGCAAATGCAATAGATAGATTAAAAATATACCCTTGTTGACATTTTGGTTTTTAAATCTTTAAATGGATCTGTTTCTTTCAAGACATACCTATTAATAAAATTACACCAGTCTTGATGTACAGGGCTAAGTGACACATCACCAAACACTGCTCTTTTTAAAAAGGATTAGAAGGTTTGATTTCTTAAATTCACATATTAAAAGACAAGAACAAGGCTGATTGAGGAGGCCTGAGAAGATGAGTAGGCTAAATTTTGTTCCCATATCAAGAAGATTTTAATAAATTAAACTGAATTAAATTCATCATATTTAGAAAACAGCAGTGAAACCACTCCAAGTAAGACTCTGAGAATTTTATGCTCTGCATTTTTACTGGGAAATTCCTATTTATTTAACTGCATCCTCTACAAAAGGGCTTGCAAGCTTTTGACTGGATCACACAGAAAATGTTTCCCTCGAGTGCCTATCCTCCTACCCCCTTAATCTGACATTTTGCCAAGAGTCTTAATAACATAAGCATTTTTAAACAATGGTTATAAGGAAACAATCTGTCCCAAAAGCTTTGACCTAGGTCAAAAAAAAAATTCTTTCTTTCACAATAGGGCATTCTTGAAACACACTCTAGATGCTCATTTCTTTACTACTTTGATACACATTCCACAGTACAGAAGTTTCCAGCATGCAGGAAAGGTTATCCGAACTGATTTTCTAATGTTTTCAATATTTTACAATATTACTCAATGATATTTTAAAACCATATAATAACTCAAAAATTCAGCTTGAGACAATTATTTTGGGCCAGAGTTCATCGAAAATCTAAGCAGCACTTGCAGCATCAGGCTTTTAGTATGCTATTTTGGCCATGTATTTGGAACAGTTGTAGGAAAAGCTATAATCCATGTTTACAGCAATGAATATGAGACATGGGTTCAGCAGATGAACACAAAAAGTACAGTGTATAAGTGATTTTCTGAAGGATGCAGAAAAGAGAAGAGGATGGTTAAGAAGGAAAGATTACTCAACAGTCAATTTAGGAAGAAGAAATAGACAAACAAGTGGCTTTTTGAAAGAGGCCAAGTGGTAAATAACACAGGTTAGGTTATTTTTATCAATTACTTCTTTCTTCCACTGACAAACCTTAACATTAAAAAGCATAAAAATGTGTTGCAGATCACTACAAGAACCTCTTAAATTCAAAGACAAGTATTTCAGTGCCAGTCCTGCACATATTTTCTGCTACACATCATCTGAAAAGGAACTAAGGAGTTACAATAGGAATTACTGTCTCTTCTGCTAAGTCATTTAAAAAAAACCAAACGCACAAAAAAACACCAAAAAAACACCAACCACCACCCCCCCACAAGAAAAAAACACACAACCAAAAAACAAAACAAATAAACAAACAAACAAAACCACCAAAAAAATCCCCACAACCCAACCAACCACCACACCATCCCTGGACACACCTTGTAAGAATCACCTGCATGTTGCTATGTTTATGTCCCAAACACCTAAAACACAACTTTTTTTCTGCAAACTGAAGTTTTCCCAGGCTTAACCAACACGTCCTATCCGAAAGTGTAAGGAATGCTTTACATGTGTACACTCCATTAAGAGGAAAAATTAGAATCATAGAATGGTAAGGTTGAAAGGGATTTCAAATATCATCTACTTCCAAGTCCCTGCCATAGGCAGGGACACCTCCCACTAGTACAACTCACTCAAGGCCTCCTCCAACCTGGCCTTGAACACCTCCAGGGACGGAGCAGCCACAGCCTCCCTGGGCAACCTGTGCCAGTGCCTCACGACCCTCACGGGAAAGAACTTCCTCTTAACATCTAGTCTCCCCTCTGCCAGTTTAAATCCATTGCCCCTCGTCCTGTCATTACAAGGCCTTGTAAGTAGTCCCTCCCCAGCCTTCCCGTAGCCTTCAGATACTGGAAGGCTACTATAAGGTCTCCTCGAAGCCTTCTCTTCTCCAGGCTGCAAAGCCCCAGATCTCTCAGCTTGTCCTCATAGTAGAACTGCTCCAGCCCTCTCAGCATCTTCATGGCCCTCCTCTGGACCTGCTCCAACAGTTCCATATCCTTCCTGTGCTGGGGGCTCCAGAACTGCACACAGTACTCCAGATGGGGTCTGACGAGAGTACAGTAAAGAGGCAGAATCCCCTCCCATGCCCTGTTGGCCACGCTGCTCTTGATGCAGCCCAGGACTCGGTTGCTGTCTGAACTGCAGGAGCACACTGCAGGCTCATGTTGATCTTTTCATCAACCCAGAGTCCCAGGTCCTTTTCCTCAGGGCTGCTCTCCAGCCATTCACCACCCAGCCTGGAGTTGTGCTTGGGATTGTGCCTGCCCAGGTGCAGGACCTTACACTTGGCCCTGTTAAATTTCATGAGGTTGGCCTGGGCCCACCTCTCCAGGTCCCTCTGGATGGCATCCCTGCCCTCTAGCAAGTCGACTGTGCCACACAGCTTGGTGTCATCTGCAAACTTGCTATGGGTGCACTTGATTCCTCTGTCCATACCACTGACAAAGATGTTAAACAGATGTTAAATTGCCTGAGAAGTATTTCCTTTGAGTCATTTCTTCATGAAAAATGCTGCACGTAATCTACAGCACCTGTTTTTGCATATTGCCCCCAAGATCATTTACATTAAAGATTTGCTTATGCAAAATTGAAAAAGCTATTTAATGTCAATCAACACAGTTCAACAGGACAGGCTGCTGCACACCTGGCAAAAATTCTCAGTGAGAATTATAAGAACTATCTGTGCTCTTTTTAAATTTCTAAGAGCATGTGAAACAAACAGGTCACAAAACTTTTTCCAGTTCACTTTACAAATGAAGTACAGGTGTTAACATGGCCCACAAAAGACCACCTTACAAATCAAACACACAACATAAGGCCAGTGCTGACCCTCCAAATTCCAATAGCTTTTTCTCAAGAGCTATTCATTGCATGGGCAATCTCATTTTCAGATCACCCTTTCAGCTAAACTTTTCACATCAGAAGGGTTTTCATTCAACCGTTTCTTTTAAAAAACACATGTAAGAGTATCAGTTAGAGAAGCACATATCACTCTGCCTTATTTTTTTTCCACATAGTTCCAGAATTTCTGAGATCTCTCTTCTGAAAGAAGTTTCTACTTCTACACACAGATTTCATGTGGGAGATGGCCTTCTGTGTGTAGTTTCCAGTTTATCATTACATCATCCTCATTGATAACACAAAACTTTCAACAAGGTCAGATACTTAAACCCAGGATTTGACTACTTTCTGTAAAATCCTCACTATAGCAGCACTATTCATCCAGCCCCATAAACAATTATTCCCTGTTCCCAGTGGAGATCTGAGAGAAGTTAGCCTTTTGAAATGAATGTGCAGGTAGACAGTTCTAGAGGTAGTATTTAGTAGTTGCCAGTGAGAATCACAGAACAATGCAGATCTCTCTGAAATTCCAACACATACCCTATCAAACCCATCTCATTTGACTAGATTCATTAGCTCCAGTTGATAGAAGTAAGGATGAGGATGAAAGATTTCTGGCAGAGTGTTTGATATAGTATGACATGACATTCTTACACAATTGGTACCATAGAGAGTCAGTAGAGCACTAATAAAAACTGAAAAATGTTTTTAGGTGTGTCAAAGAAAGCATTACAGAATAGATGTACTCTCCTGCAGGTTAGGCAGCAGTGCTTATTAAGGTTGCCATTATCATCAGTGGAGTGGAAACAGTCACTGAAGATACCATTTGCATACAAAACATTGGCAGACAAATAGGGAGGACAATGATGTCATGTTTAGTGATCTAAACTGCTTCAAAAGATAGGTCTGTTCAAATATTCATACATTTGGTTAATGTAGTTACAGACGCCAGCTACTCATCAATCAAGGCTCTGGGTTTCTGCTGAATATCAACTTAAAAGTTCATTCAATGGCCTACAGTGAGAGTCAGCAGCTCCTGACTCAGCTCATTAATGCAGAGCTCAGGAAGGAGTGCAAACCCATCACTTCCTAATCCAGACAACTACTGCTAAAACCAGGCTGCATTCTGAGGAACTCTGGGAAAAATGTTTTCTGTCTTCCTGATAGGTTTGGGTTGAGTTTTTTGTTTGGTTTGTTGTTTGGTTTTTTTTTTTTAATCCTTAAAAGAAAACAGCAGTTATGTCACACTGAGGTACCATCATAATTCAAGCACCACTTCTAATCAAGTATATATTGATATATATTTGAAGTAAGCAGCTCAAAGGAACCAAAATATAAAGGAGCCTTTTTCTTGTAGTCTCAGCTTTAGTCTTTTGGAGATTTTCTAGATAATTAGCAGTTCTAGATAATTACCTCTTCCTCCCTGTTCAGGAAATGATATAAGCCAGGCCAGTTCAAACTGTCACTATTCTAAAGAAAGAAGGCTTTCTCCAGGGTGATATAGGTGTATTTTTTCCCAGATCACATTAAGAGCTATAATCTCATTGTCTTTTAAGTGTTTGTCCTCTTTTTTCAGAGTATGAGAGCTTCAAAGGCAGAAAGAAAAATATCAACATCTCTAAGACTTCTAAATTCTCAAGAGTCTTTGGCATGAGCTTTGTATTTCAAGGTTACTGAAGTGTCTTTGAAACAAATGGTTTCCCTGCTGTGATTTAACAATATCAAATAAATAATGATTATATAAGTGGAATCAGAGTTTCAAGCACACTCTCATAATATAAGGAGAAACAGAAAAGTCTATTCTGTCTATTGTGAAGTATGAAAGTTATCTTAACATATAATTTCCTTCTGCCTGAAAGTTTGCTGCATTGAATATTCCCCATGTCTGTCTTACTGTGAAAATCTGTCACAACAATCTTAAAAACACATCTTCTCTGAAAATATTTTACTTGAACAAGTGCATTTATAAGCAAATACTTTTCTTCTGCTGTGTATAATCAAGAATCCTTTTGATTACTGTGTGAAAGGAAAATAATTCTAAAAGGATTATAATTATTAGAACTCTCTGCAGGAAAGCTATAGATGTATCTGGCTAAATCCACTGTCTTGCTCCACTATGAGTTTTCTGAACAAACAGTTCTAATATGCGGGCTTATCCCCATCAGTGTCTGTGCAATGTATGCTTATACTGAAATATAAGTGCCTAATAATACTGTGCCTTAACATTTGCCAACAAGTTGAAATCTAATCAAGTCTATCTACTCATAAATAAGTATAACTTAATAAAATTCAGAATCATTACAAGTTCCTTTATTATTAGCAACTTTCCAAGAAGTTCCACTGTCGACCTTTTTTAACCCCTCCTATTTCCAGTAAACATGACTAAAAGCTGTCATATAGATTGTACTTCCTTTCGAAACAAGTAAAATACGGGGTGCAGCAGAACGTTCATCTTCTTTAGAGGTGAATCAAAAGATACTAAACATGCCGTAGGTTAACTTCTGATAAATATCTGGAAGTATTTTAAAAATCAGAAGGATTGTTTTTTTAAAAATACTGATATTTCAAAATGTTTGAAAAGTTTGTTTCAGAGAGGTCTGAAACAAAGACTCCAACCCTTTGCTTCCTCATTTCTTAAGCATGGTTCTATATGAAAGTTCAAAGTTGAACATTTATGATTTCTTAACACATATTCCTTATAACTATGTTTAGTCAGTTAGCACAGGATTTCAGAGGCAATGGGTGCAGGGCCGGCAAAATAAAATTCAAACTTGGTTCAGTGGCAAAAATGCCATTTCACAGGTTGTCAGTTTGCTGGTTCTATAAAAGCAATCAGGCTGCGTTCTTTGTACGCATGACATCAATGTGCAAACTTAATCAACTAATATTACTAAATGAGGTTTCCCGCACGCAAGGAAACAGAAATTCATTTCATTCTTCAAACTGACATCAGCCCTATACATCCAGTAATAATGAAATATTAGATTTTAGTCAGGCATTAAAACAAACAAATTTAAAAAAAAAAAAAAAAAAAAAATAAAAAACACACGCAAAACCCACCAAACCTGAAGAATCTCAGTAACAAAACTCGAAACATGAAATTCATAGACACCCACAAGGTGTGACATTACCTGATGCCTGCACAGTTCTAGCAAAGTACTTGACACATTCCTAGCAAAGAGTATTAATGATTCAAAGCTTTCTTCTGGGCACACTGTATCACCTTGCAAAAGCAGATACAGAAAGTTCAGCTGACCAGGCCAAATACAACCTCCAACCTTCGCCTATCTCTTTCTTTTCAAACACCCATTCTTTATGCTGTGACACAAAATGTCACAGTGTGAAACCAAAACAACTAACTAGTGACTGTTAACAGTAATTGGGAAGACAAGAGTTCGGCCCCTGCATAAAGCCTAAAGAGGTTTCTCTCTACCAGTATGGCATGCATCTGCCTTAAACCAGGCAGGTTTTATAATCAGAATTCGTAAACATTAATAACTTAAGGGTAAACTTCTTGCATAACTTCTTAAAGCCCTGCACTGAAACATTAGTTTCCAGGGAAAGCTCTGTCCCTCATTTACTACTGCAACTGGAGCAGTGATTTAGAGCTGAATGCGTGCTGTGCTTTCTTTTGAGTTCTTACTGTTGCCCACACTAAGAGCACGCACATGCAAGCCACAGCTTGCACAAACCAGACGATCCACAGTGTTAGTTTAACTTACTCTGTTGACTCAAAGCACAATAATCTTAAGATTTTGCTGAATGAAGGTGCTATAAAGATCAGAGGTTATCAGTTCCCACTAATTATTAGCACATTAATAGCCGTGAAATTGTCTGAAAGTATAGGTACTCCACAAAACAGAAATGATTTCTAGTTAAAAGATAACAAAACTAAAAAAAGGCGTTAGCGAGAAGGATAAAGCTACAAACTGATTCAAAGTACCAAGTGACTAAAAGCGAAGGATCGGCAAAAAGCCCTTTAGTTCCTGGCTCTCCACCAAATTCTCAGTCAGTAGAAACAAACGCTTGTAAAAGTATCAGTTGCCTATCTGAACTTTGTGCAAAGTTTTACAAGAAATAAATTAAAAACAAAGTCTCATGAACAAAGACTTTCTAATGAAAGTCTTTCTGAGCTATAACCATTCACGAAGTCAGCAGAACTTCCATTCAGAAGACAGAATTCCGAGAACGACTCATTACCTGAGCACTCGTCTAGATCATAAAAAACTAAGGGAGGCAGACAAGAAGAAAAGAATTCGACACTTTCCCAAACTCATGCCTCCCCTCTCAAACGAGATCAAGCCAGAGCCATGCACCATAGGGAGAAGGACGAGGAGGTAAACACTACCTGCCAGCGGCCGTAGCTGAGCAGCAGGAGAGCCAGGGGGATGGCGGTGCCCGACATGGCGTGGGTGGAGGGCATGCTATACTCGGAGTTGTAGAAGACTTCCAGCTTCACCACGGGCGGGGAGGCAGGCCGCGGCCAGCGAATGACATCCTTGGTGCACTGTCCCAGGTACATCACCCACACCCAGATGATGATAAGCCTCCGCCCCAGCCAGGCGTCCAAGTTCCAGATGCAGAAGGGGAAGAAGAGGATGTAGAAAAGCTCGTTGCCCAGCTCCGTTCCCAGGCTGAAGAGATAGTAGAGGAAGCGGCTACGGGTGGAGAACTCCTGGCTGCCGTCCTCCTCCGTGAGAGAGTTGCGGCGCGGCCTCCTCCTCCACCGCTGCGGGGGGACCGCCCCGCTGAGCACGGTCCCGTTGCCGGCAGGATGCCCTTGCTCTCCCGCCCGGTCCGCGGCCGGAGGACCGCCGTTAACCACTGGCCCCCCGCCTCCAGCTCGCTGTTCCGCGTCGGCCCAGCCCGAAGGCCCCTCCACGCCACAGAGACGCTGGAAGGCGGCCACTTTCCGTGGGTCTTGCAGGTGGGCGGCCAGCCGGGCTAAGCGCCGGCGGAGAGCCATGGTGGGAGAACGAGGCCGCCCGCGAGAGGCGGGCTGAGAGCGGCGAAGCGCTGCCCGGTACGGCGGGCGGGAAGATGAGGTGGTGCTTCGCCGGAGGGGCTGCAGAACGGACCTCTGCGCGCCACGGGGAAGGGGAAACTGCTCCTCGAGCACACCCGCTCGAAGGCGAAGAGTCGCCGAGCGACGGACACCGCCCAGCTCTTCCCGCCCACAGGCCACCACCGACTGCCCTCCGCTCGGCGCTCGACTCCCCGCGCCCGCTCCGCCCGCCGCTCGCTCGCTCCCTCACGCGCGTACCCGCCACCGCCCCTCGCCGTCACTGCTGCTCCGCGCCTGCGCACAACGCCTGTCACCACGGGGATCCCCGGGGAAACCTCATGACGGCGTGGATTGGTACCGACTCTTTCCCTATCCCGCCCCATACTGTCAGTGGGGCCAATCAGGGCCTAGCATGGAGCGAGACAGCGAGCGGTGTGTCTCGGCCTCGAGAGTGAGGCGCGGAGGCTGCTGCCGGGTCTGGCTTCTGGCGGTCCTTGACTTCCACAGGGCACTTGAGGCACGCCGGTTCCTGCTCGAGTGCAGCAGCCCTGTTACCGACATCACTGGTCTCCGGCGAGTTTTCTTTCTGACTTAGGGTGAGGTGCTGCCGTCCTCGCTTTACTCACCGTGTACCACCTCCGAGACCTTCGCTCGACTGCCCCTCCCCTCTGCCCAAATCGAACTTGGATGCCTAAATGCGGTGGTGTAGAGACTAAAGGGAAAGACAGAGCCTGTGAGGGGTCTTAACCCGCAGCGGTCAGTGGAGGTGATAGAGGCGATGCGTTACCGCAGGGACGTGGAGCAGGCAGCTGCTGAGGGAGACTTTTGCTGGGTGTGGGGGAAGGGGTTGTGCCTTCCCCCATCTCTCCATAGACGGGACGAGGTTCTACCTCTCCTTCATGCACGGCGTGCATGACTTGAAGTTCATACGAAGATGAAAATGTAGGTAGTTTGAAAGTCCTTTGAAAGTGAGAAATAGGAGCTTTGGTCACCAGTGATGCCTCTGCCTATGCAACAGGTACTGACCTACACACAATTCCTCAGTAAAAATAGCTAGTAATGTTACTTTGAGGAAGTACTTCACTCAGACGTTATAGTATATGATATAAACATTGGGTGCATGCAGTGCCATGAAAATGGCCAGATCTCAAGATGAGGAAGTCTGTAGGAAAACTTAGTTGGAAAGAGAGGATGTCTAAAGAGGTTGCTGTAGTAGGTTTTCTGTTGTATGGCATTTTTAGCCGCGATCTGGAAGCAAATCTAAACCTGCTGCTGCAAAAATTCATCTCCAAGAGTAACGGAGTCTTAAACAATGATGAGGAAAGAGCACTGATCAGGGCAGTTCATAGAACCATCTCGCTCAAACTTTGTGAATTTTAATCCAGCCAAAAAAAAAAAAATATATATATATATCTTAAGAACCAAGTCTAAAGTCTCTAACTGGAGAGTAGAAGACTATATTTGGGGAATGTAATGACTTTGAGAAGGATTTAAGGGTTAGAATAAGTAAGCAGTCAGATACGGGCTGTACTGTATGCTGTTGTGGCAGAAAAGGATAATATATTAAAAAAGGATTGTAAAAAGTCTATTTTACTTCTCATGGCTGGCCTCAACAATGCTGTCCACAGGACAGTACATACAGGCCTGGGCTTCAGTTGTTAAGGAGTAGAAAGTTAGAGCAAAAACTTGAAGCAGAATGTTCTGAAGGTGGGAGAAAATGCATACACTGGGAGGTTTTAGGAGCTCAGGCTGTTAAAAGTTATCTAATAGAGGACTGGGAGGTGTCTTGATTGTAGTGTATAGGAACAGTCCTGGGGAGAAATACGGAGTATTAAAAGACTTTAATCTTTTCAAGAAAGGCATAATAAGAAATAATGGCTGGAGGCAAAAGCCAGACAAATTCAAAGAGGAAATAAGACACACGTTTTTACATGGTTAACCACCAGAACATATTCCCAGGAGAAGTTGAGGAATGTTTAATGTCTTCTGTTGAAGGTTAGATGTATTTCTGAAAACTATTTTTTAGCCAAGGAGAAGTTATACTTTCTTTTATTGGACAGTTACAGGCTGAAATCTGATGGTGTGTGTTGCACATAGTGACACGCTAATCTAGTGGGACCACAATGGTTTAAGTTTTAAGTGCCAGAAGCAGATGTTTCATTAATAACCATGAGCATTAGAATTTATTTTTTTTTGCTTTAAAATAGTTATGGTCCATAAAAAAAGATTACCTGAATTAAGGTTTCAGGTGTAGAAGAATATACTTACTAAGACAAGTATTGCCCTTTTACTTCCTTTGATTACTTAGATAAATTTCTCTGCATTTCCGTTTAAATTTCTGAAGGAATAGATCCTTGCAAGAAAATTTCTTACAAAGTCTGGATAATAATCCTCCAAGAAGTATTTCATAAGGTGATCATCAATTAAATAGAATTGCCTCAAGGCCAAGAGAATTGGAACACACCAAATGAATCCTGATAGATTTCCTATATTGTACATTATATATTGCATATGTTTGCCTTCTACAGTTTTAACCTCACTTGAAGCATTATCATAACATGAATAATTACATTACCAATGGAGGAGCTGTTATTACTGAAAGAGGGATGAATGAAATATAAATAAGATTTCAAATCAGCAGCTTGGCAGAGAAACACGATAAAACCACCCCTGAAATAGTATGATCAGTGTTTCTATCTTGAGAGTGGAAGATGTGCTGTCATTTCTGTTCCTTCAGTGAAATGTGTGATGCTAATCCTGAAAGATACGTGTGCTTCCTAATTTACATCCTTCCCTTTTCCCTGTCTCTTGAGCAGAAAATGCAAAGACAGGAGCTGAAAAACAAGCTGCTGCTTGCTTCTGCTCATTTTCCCAGGGTCAGGTCACAATCTCCCCTTCAACACAGAAAAAAAAATCTGTTAATTAATTTGATGATTATTTTGGGAATGAGATCTGAATAACTGTACAGTGATAAAAAAATCACAGTGATTATAAAGGTTAAAATCAGACTTCTTTTTATGATATGCACTTGGTAACTTTTTGAAGTTACCAAGTTAAGCTGAAAGTGTGTGTGGTTGAAACTTGTTTACTTTGAACTATGAGGGTGAAAATTGCATTATGTTAATACCGAAGTAGCTTTTAAATTACTTTTGTGCATTAGAAGTAGATAACCATTGCAGTGGGCGCTCCAGGAGGAGCATGGAGTGCACACTATAACGGAACGTTTCCAGATAATGTGTTTTCCTTCTACTGTCTGTGAAGCTGTGGCCCCAAAGCTGTCTTGAATACACTGCAGCTTCCCACACCAGCGCTCTCTGAGCATGACACTCATAGCACATGCATTTGCAAGCCTGCCGGCCAAACCAGCATACTCGGAGCTAAATTCCCACAGACTGTAAATAATTGACAAGACAGCTGTGGGAATCGATGGCAAATGAGGAGCAGAACACTTCATGCTTACAGCAGCTGCTGTGACCGTCCTGTCCAAGTGACAGGAGCGGAATCAGAAGTTCCTTTTAGAAGCTTGGCATCTATTTGGATGACCACTCTTAATGTATTTAAGGTGCCAGTTACGCCTTTAAACAATTGGAGACGAGTTTGCCTGAGTCATCAGCAGCCGGTTGTTTTTCTCTCTTAATATAACTGAAGAGCAGGTGGCAGGGCATTCTCCAGCACTGCAGGACTTGTTTCCTGTCATCATCTGAAATAACTTGAACCTGGTCATCTTTCCATGCAAAAGATGTCTATATAATAGCATTTTGTGAAGAGAATTAATGATGAAGGATGGTGTTATGATTTAGCCTAGAAGGCAGCTACTGGGAAGAAAATTAACTATCCCAACTGAAAGCAGTACAGATGGACAAGAGCATCTGTAGATATCTGAATGACTAGTTTCCTGATGACATTTTTTTTTTCTAATGCTGCCAGGGTTTTGTTTTATTATTGATGATGTTAAAGTGCCTGGAGTAAAAGGAAAGCTTAATTTTAGACAGTTTTGAATGTAAATTAATAAAATGTGCTAGTCATGCCATGTTTATTATTACTTTTAAAAAGAAATTGGTGAGTTGAATGTCCAGATTTAAGAAGGTAAGAGTGTACTTATAGTAATTAAAAATACATAGGAGAATAAGGAAACTTAAATTATTTCCAAATAACATCTATTACTGTATTAAAAAAACACCTCACAAAACAAAAAAACCCACAACCCAGAGAGTGCTTTAATTTATTCTTTAGTATGAGCTATTGCACTAGCTCAATGAAGGAGCACTGGGGAAGTGCTAGTGTTACATTACAGCAGCAAGAGAAAGAATATGCTGAAGAGTTTTCAGCTCACTCTGTACTTGGACATTGCTGAATTCTACACAGTACTTTCTTAGTAAGCAATTTAAGATGTTAAAATATAGCCTATCTCTCTACAAGTTACCACTCATGAATTCCAGTGATAGCTTTTTTTGATAGCACTCTAAAAGTAAAAATGTATTTAATGGACCAATGTAGCATTTCTCTTAGGTAGGTAAGGTCTAACAACTATGTTATTCTCCATGGGTAAAAAAAAAAAAAAAAAAAAAAAAAGTTAATTATCTTGGAATAAGATTTAATTCTTCTCTCCTTCTTGTTGATATTCTGATTGCTTTGCTGAAGACTTTACCAGCTACATTAAAAAGTAAGTTCAACTACTTGCTGCAATCCCCTGTAGCTCCATGTGTAAGAGTGCCTTCTTATTTTTTGTTAGGTATTATAACAACTTATTATTTGCTCTTGTAAATCTGTTAGAGTCTTTGGGCAAGTATCCTTGTTCACACACTATTAAATTGCTGTAATATTTGAGTATGATAAGGGAAGGTGACTTAGTACTTCAGAAATCTGATCTACTGGCAGACCAGATAAACTGAAACACAAATGGCCAAATAGCATTAACTTAGCAACACCACCATCAGCAACAAAAGGAGAAACTCCAGGCTTTGTTTAAATGGTGGATGTTTTGCTGCAGAGTCGCAGGTCTGGATTTTGCAGGAAATGGAATCAGGTGGCTTTGGTGTGTACCTGTTTTAGCACAGGGTGCCACAGCAGCACATGTTCTCATGTCACAAGATGTACTTCTTATTATAATGCCACCTTGTTTAGATGAGGGATGAGTATGCCTGTCCTTATGGCATCTGCCCAGCTGCTTGGGCTAGTTTTTGTTTTTCTCCTCCACATGGCTATACTGGCACATCACCTTGGAAAGACACAAAATTTTAGTGACATGGATAACTGTATGCAGATCCAAGGTGTACAGTGCTGTGATTTGTTGCAACGAACAAGAGTGAAAAAAGCTGAAGATAAGTAATAAAAGAGGCTGCAGTGACACAGCTGCCTCTGTAAGGTCATACCAGGAATGCAGTTAAGACTCTTTTTGTTCTCCTGTGAACTTCAGTCGATGTGTTTGACCACATGGCATGCCATTTCAAACCATTCTGCTAAGGTGCCATTATTAAGGAGGGTTTCTGTTACGTTAAAACTAAGATTACTCAATTTTCAACGTTATCTTAAATTATTATATGTCCTCAATTATAGCATGAGAATATAGTACAATCTAATGATTGTAATTTGCAATCTGAAGGTTGGCAACTCCTTAGGACAACTCTATGAGGGAGTGGAAAGCATAATTACCACCCCCTTCATTCTTCAACTGGGAGAGAGACAGATTTGGTAACAGTTTCATTGTGCTTCTCTTTCTTCCATTTTCCCAGGTTCCTGTAATTTTAATTTTTTAATTTTGTAATCTGCTGTCAGTATGGTGAGAAAATGAAGACTTTTTTTTCCCCTGTGGTGTCTCAAAGAAACTGGGAAATCCTAAAGCAACAATGAGTTTTTGATGGTTTTGCCTCTTCATCCCAGTATTTGGAAGTGAAAGCAATTACATTTGGGAAGGCAGGGAAGAGGTTGATTGCTCCGTGGGTGAGTAGGGTTTGTTTGCTCTTTTTTTCAAAAATAAGCAGCGAAAAAAGAGGAGGAGGTTTAGATTCCTGCTTTTTTAAAAGCTTGGGTTAATAATACCTAGTTGTAGGTGTGAAACTCTCATTTCTGGAAGGTGTTTCTTCATCCTGGTTACCAGGAATTAATTTGTAGAACTGCTTGGTTTTATTCAGAATAGCTGACGCTGCCTTCATGACTATGCTCTCCTTTATTATCCACACTGTTTCACTGTGGAAGAGGTAAGTTACTCATCCAGTTCATGCACATGTTTGGGCACCATCACTGTATTATTTTGTAGCTATATTTTATTACTAGCTAGACGGCAAAGAAGAGATAGAATAAAGCAAACCCCCAAACCTGTTCATAGCTCTTAATCAGCCTAGAGCCCAGAGTTAGAGAGTTCCTTCTCCCACACATAATCTGAACTTCTGTGCTTGTATAGTACTTGCAGCCTTTTTACCACTCATTTCTGCAGATCTCTTAGAGAGTCCTTTCAGAAACAAGTTCTTTCACAATGAATTGCATTGGCTGCAATTATTGCATATTATATCGGATTTTGTATGCAAGAGTGTCTGAAGCCAACTATGCTGCAGGGGCAAACAAATGCTGAGAACTCCTGGCGGCAGGAAACTTGTTGGAGCATGCTGCAAGCAGCAGGGATCCCAGCTCCCGGTTCCCCAGTGGCAGAATCTTCTCAATGATGAGCGAGTTCAAAGAGCACATTACCAGTCCAGGGATGGAAGCAAGACTCTTCATAAGGCATTGCAGAGTTGAGGTTCACCCATGATGCCCCTCAGACACAAGCTGATCACATCAAAGGAGTTACAGCTTCACGGATAAAAAGAAAAGTGCACCTTTTCCAGAGTCCAGACCCATTCTGATTACTCCAGCTCAACAGAGAGGTGCACCCTATACTTCACTAATAGGAAGGAAATTATGAGAATCGACCTGAATAGCAGGAGCAGAGTTTGTCACATGGCAACCTAGGACAGGGAAACAAGGAGAAAGGTAGCGTGTTCAAATCCTAGCATCAGACTCAACAGCTTATGTGCAGGAAACTAGGCAAGGTGTATAGGTGCCAAATAAAGCACTAGGGAAGAGAGATTTATTATAAGAGAATTAGGACTGAAGTATGAGATACACAGCAGATGGGAATTTGCCTCAGAATGTACCGATGCATGTTTTAATCAATTCTGGACTTCTATTTCTTGGAAAATACCAAATTGCCAAGGTTATGAATTGGAGTTGATTCATGTTCAAGGGTGTGTCAAGTTACCCATCATTTGAGTAGGAGGAGTGAAAGCTTCCCTAGGGTTTTTTCCAACAACATTTGTTGATTTTCTATTTAGGAGTGGAAAGGAAGCCACAATTTAGGGAAAGTGTTCATAATTCATGCTAATTTTGAATTGTCATCAGTTTCTGGAGCACCATTTTTAACTATTGCTGTTATTACAAATGAGGTCATCCATATCAGAGTGAAGATCTGATCTGCAGTCAATTAAAAAACAAAACAAAACAAAACCAACAAAAAAACCCCAGTGTGAGCATGTTAATCACTGTAGTATTTTCAATTTAACTCCTAACTTTCAAACTAATCTCTGGAGGCCAAAACAAAGCTCTTAGGCTCCTTCTGCAGTTCAGGGGAAAAGGCAGATACTTAGAACAGGACGTCTACAGGCTGATGGGAGAGCTGTTTGGAATTAGCCGATAACAAACTAAATGTGAGGATGGATCTGAAACTCCATCCCACACCTCAGGCAGGACAAAAGGTCAGATACTTTGAATTATGTGCAATAGCATCTCTACATCTGCTAGTCAGTTACAAGTGTTTTTATAAATAATTGTGTAATGTCACTTTCTTCCAGGATAGGATACCCATGTCTTGCATAATTGCCTAGTGGTCAGAGCTTTTGCCTGGGAAGGACCTTTCTAAGCTCTTTTCTCAGTGTGATAACCAGTATCAATTCACTCTCACTATGGTCCTGTTCATTGCAGATGAACTGAGAATATTCACAACATCACCAGAAGCCTTCTCCTTTCAGTCTGCTGAAAATGCCAGCACTTTCTCTCAGTATTTCATTTTCAGAACATTATGTGTTCCCAGTCCTGGGCAGGGTCTCAGGGAAAGGCCAGATGTGCTCAAAACACATGATGAGCACTCAGAAGAACTTGCTTGCCTTACTGCTGCACCCTTTTCCAGGCAGTGCAATCCATGCATCCCAGGGCAATTCAGAACCTGTATGACAAGTATTTTGAATGTAACCAGTAGTTCTGTAGGCTCTCACTCTCAGAGTAGCATAAACGTTGCTGCTTTTCTTAATTACACAGAAAGTGCTCAGAATTATGTGAGTGACTGGGATATTTCCTCAAATGTAAATTAACCATTAAAATATCATCCAGAGGTAAATAATTAAAATTTTAGAGGTGAGGATTTAAAATATGTAGACTTACCTTCAGACATCCAAGTCTTTGCACTGTCATGACAGATGGGTTATACAGTATATACTTCAAGCTCCATAAATAGGGCTCAGGTGGATTCATTTAGTCGGGTTCAAGAAGGTTACCTATAACTCCTCTGCTGTGGCAGCTGTCTGATGTGAGAGAGATATGTAAAAATTCCCCAAATCACTAAACTGGAGTGCCCATGACTGCAGAGACAGCAGTGACAGGTAGGACCATGCTCTTGGGTGCTGTGGTTCAGGAACACAGCAAAGACATAGCTATATGCTGTCTGAATCCCTGGAGAAGCCTGTTCTGCTATGCACACCTGGCACCTTGTAATGTTGGGCCCAGCACTGTTCACAAAGAAACCACAAGCTTTAGTGAGAACAATAAAGCAAGATAAGCATCACAGTTTCCCACAATAGCTTAACTAGAGAGTGGAAAATCTAAATTCAGTTTCAACTTGGTCTGATGGGATGCATCTCACACATGACTCAGGAGACTGCTGTAGCCAGCAGAATATGGCATAGCCCAGGGCATTGCATCTTCCATCCCTCCTGATTTAGACTGTTGGTTGTAAAATGCAGAGGTCTAAAAAGAGGTCTAACAAGACAGCATACGACTTGCAATCCATTGATTGGGATGCAGGAGATCTGCATTTGATGAAGCTCAAGTGCTTTTGCTGCAAAGGGAACAGAAGCACTTGATTAGATTAATAGGTATTGGGAATTGCAATATTTGTATTAGATGGCCCCTAATTCCTGCCCTTGGATTTCAGTGAGATTAGGCATGCAACAAAAGTGAAGCAGCTGTAGACTGGAATCAGGATTTGTCATTGGTAGAAGCTGGCCAAGAACACAAGACTGCTGACTCACAGAGCTGTGGTGCAGCCATGCTTAAAGCATAAACGTAGGGTGCAGGTGCTCTGTGTTGGTTTACCCATACATCTTCTAATCCCACCCTCATGATCTGCAATGGCTGCTGAAAAGCAAGCACTAAAATATGACGTGTAGTTAGGCATTTTTAAAAGGAGCTGCTAATTTTGGAGGCAGTGGGAGGCTGTCTAGCTTTTTGATTGCTGTATTAAAAACAAAATAAAAAAGTTTATAACTAAGCATGACTGGGGGAACTTGCAACATACACTCACCTAATCTTAGATTTTTGGAGTTTTTCTGGCTGTCAGATGGTTTTCTCCCTGTATGCTGGAAGTCCTCACTTCCTGTAATGTGGTTTTACCTTAGGACTGTCCTGCTGTCCAACTCTGTGTATATATATATAGATACATATATATGTGTGTATGTACACTTTTTAAAATATGCCTTGTATCACTAGCTCTGTCAGCTTTCTCCCCTTCAGTCATGTGGGCAGTCAGGAGAACTCTTAAAACTTGCCTTGGTGTTGTGTATGTAGTGTGTCTGGCAGAGGTTCTGCAGCCGCAAGCTGTGCAACCATTTCTGCCCTACTATTTAATCCTATCAGCACTGGGAGAATGGTCACACTTCAGGTTTTATGGTAGGGCCATAAAAACACTTGACTGTCTTCCTGATGATGATATTAACAAGGAGAAAATTGGATTTGTTCTGTGGTGTGCTGGTTTGAGGCTAATTAGAATATATTAATAGAGAAAATTACACTATAGGCTGTGAAAGGAAAACATCATGATGTCTACTTCACTCATACGCTTGCTAAGAAATTGTTTGGGAACACTAACCAAAACAGTAGATAAGTCAGTCTCTGTCTGTCGCTTGCTGGAGCAGGAGCTGCTGGGGCGATCTAGCAGCTTCTGGGCTCTGACTCCTCTGCTGATTAATCCTCACTAACCACTTTTCTTCTAACTCCCCTGGCCAATCCTCCTAATTTACCTTGCACGTAAGGCAAACCTTGGGGTAAGGTACAGGGGTGGGGAGAAGGTGGAAGGGTGGTTGGGAGCCCCTCCTGGGGTCTCTGATTTCTGGGAGGGGAGTTGTGTTTCTGTATTACCTTTAACTTGTATATTTCTGTAAATATTCTGTCTATAGTGTATATCTCTGCTTGTACGTTGTGCTAAGCTGTAAATAGAGCTTCATCACTTAACTTCCAGCCGGCTGAGTTCTAGTCTGGGTCATTTTACAAAGTGTAGGGGGGCGGGGAACTCCCAAACCGCCACATGTGAGAAAAAAAAAAAAAAATCTAAACAGACTCTCTTAGCAGAGGCATTTCTTTGTGGGATGGGGGTTTTAAGTTCCACCTAAGGCAGGACTCAAGAAGTTTTTTGCTAGCAAACTTGGGCTTCATTAAGACACTGGAAACACAAAGTCAGAATAATGCAGTTGCTTGAGGACATAGCGTATGTCCTTGGATGAGTATGAAAATAATTATCCAGTATCGTTTACACAATGAAATCATAAACAAAACCTAACTAAAATGTTAAAGCTTCATAGAATCACAGATTCTGTGCATTACCTGGTATGTCAGTAGAGCTTACCCTTCTGTCTAGAGAATTTTCCAGCCTCTGAGCCCACAAGACTTGGTGTTCATTCTAATAGTGACTTGCTCGGTGTTGTGTCCAAAGAATGAGGGAGAGAACAAGACATGGATGGTATAGCAGTGACTAACAGCCCTATTTCAGATGCAGATTGAACAAGGACATCCACCATCCAAGGAAACCCACGCTAAAGTGGGACCACGACTTCTGTACGCAACAAGTAATGGTGTCTAGATAGTGTAAGAGACTGTTCACCATGCTGCTATTGCATATCATGCTCAGTTGAACCCTGGAGGATAGTACTTCACCCAAGTGGCAGACCCTACTGACAACTGTCTGCAAGATCTTTAATGAAGATGCAGTAGTTTTTTTTCTGTAACTTCACAAGGTGGATTGATTTTTGAAACAAGTGTGCAGAAAAAATAAGTCAGGTTCTCTTAATGGGAGCTCAGTGTCTGTTGGGCACAGTTACACAGCACTTGGCAAGCTGATCAGAGCAACCCTGGTGATGGCAACTGGGATCAGCTGCAGCTCAGCCATAGCCAGGCAAAGCCACAGCAAGGAGGCAGGACCACATTCAAGCCAGGAGGGGAAGTCAAGAACGCAAGGACAGGATCAGGCACAAGGCAAGGCATAGCTCAGCTTGGCAGTCTTGTCCCAGGATACAGAGCTGGCTCTGAAGACAGGCACCAAATCCCTTGGAGCAGGGGAAGAGGAGGTGGCAGAGTGTGTTGGTGCTTGAAGGATCCTGACTGTGAAAGCTAAGATGCAGTTGTATTTGTTACGGTGTGCAAGATGCAGGAAAACCTGAAACAAATCTAGATCACAAATCTGAAACTCAGATCAGATATTGTGTAAGCCTGACTAAGTTTTGTGATCTGTATCACTGAACCTGAGCCATATATTCAACAACTCTGTCTTGATTTATTTACTTTGGCTTGAGTTGTTTAAAACCTGAAGTCTGAACAAGTTTGTATAAATAGTCATTTATAGCCTTCTGGTTTCAGCTGCTTTTTTTGCTACATACCATTTCTAACATAAGTACTCTTTCCATGCAAGGATGGAGGAAGCCTGCATGCATGAGCCTGGGTGGCATTTTAAAAAATCCTTAGAAACCATCACCTCTTACTTTAGGGGGTTACTTCTTACAAGGTAATCTGTGTAGGTATTTGGTATGAAGTGATCTCCAAGTTAAAGCAGCCACAATATGCTACCAAATGCATAATTACAAAAAACAAAAAAACCCAAAACAAACAAATAAACAAACAAAAAACCTCAAACAACTCTTTGTAATACCTTTCTGTGAAATTTTTCATTTCCAGTGAGGGTACTGACCAGTGCTGTGATTCTGCAAGGACTTATCTTTATGCATTGTGTTCACACATCACTTCAGAGTCACTGGGGTTGCACTCAGTGCTAGAAGTTGAATATGTCTGAATCTTGGCAAGGTCATAAAATACTTGAAATGGGTTTTGTGTAGCCTGTGAAACTACTGCTAGTAGAACTAAGATGCTACTTTGTTGAAATACTCTCTGTAAAGACAATTTAAAAAATTTAAATGTAAAGAAATTATTTAGGTCAAGGTTGATAGTTGCTTAATGGGCGTCCAGGGCTCACTTAACTCCAAATAAAGTCACAGTATCACAGTATCATAGTATCACAGTATCACCAGGGTTGGAAGAGACCTCAAAGATCATCAAGTCCAACCCGTCACCACAGACCTCAAGACTAGACCATGGCACTAAGTGCCACGTCCAAACACGCCTTGAACACCTCCAGGGACAGTGACTCCACCACCTCCTTGGGCAGCCCATTCCAGTAGCCAATGACTCTCTCAGTCAAGAACTTTCTCCTCACCTCCAGCCTAAACTTCCCCTGGCACAGCTTGAGGCTCTGTCCTCTTGTTCTGGTGCTGGTTGCCTGAGAGAAGAAGGTAACCTCCCCCTGGCTACAACCACCCTTCAGGTAGTTGTAGACAGCAATAAGGTCCCCCCTGAGCCTTCTCTTCTCCAGGCTAAACAATCCCAGCTCCCTCAGCCTCTCTTCATAGGGTTTGTGCTCGAGGCCTCTCACCAGCCCTCTGGACAAGAGGAGCCCCAAGTCTTTAACACCTCTGCAAGCCAGTATGTTGTTAGCAGGCATAAAGCTTATAAAGTCCTTTTTTCTCTCTGTGATTCTGTACAAATAAGGGGGCGATAAGGACACTTGATTGCCTTTGTAGATAATTGATGAAAAGCGGCAGAAAAGTTGTTATCAAGGAATGCCTGTATTTGTGAATAATTTCCCTGTAGACACATAATTTCTTATCAGACAGAGGAACCTTGGCGCCTATGTAGAAAAATACTACTCATGTCAAATCTACTCATGTTTCTGGACAGTGAGACTATTAAAGTATGAGCTATAAACTGCCAGCACAGTTCCTGATAAAACAACACTGATGGTTTGCAAAAGCTGTTTTCACACTCTAACCCATATGGTCTAACTGCACGCAAAAGAAAATAATTGAGAAGATAGGGTTATAACAACAGCTATTTGTTGTGCCAGAAAATCGATGTCAGAGTCTTTTACCTGTCCTCTAACTAATAGTGAAAGAGTGAAAAACATCACACCAGCATGCATCTATCCCATGCTTAATGTAAAACTGCTTCTTGAAGGCATAAAAACAAAGAAGGTAATTCTGAAAATGACAGGAGAAAAATTCAAGACGAATTTCTGCTAACAGAAATGCTGACCCTACAGAAAGCATATTAAATCTTCCCATGGTTAAGAGCCACAGCCTCTGTAATAGGTATCCCTGAGGGCTGGCAGAAAGGCAGGGCCTTCATGGGCAGGAGGTGGCTCTGGCCCCGACGGCTGGGCAAAGCTGGAGGAAGTGTCCAGTTGCCATCTACAGTGGCCCCTGGAGCTGTTACTTTCATATGTCCATATGGGTGGTGCCTCTTCTGCCAGGGCTTGTATTCACCAACAGCCATCCCACCAAAATCCCTTTGTGCACTCACACCTGAAGCAGATCAGGAAACAGCCTTTGCGTGGACACCCCACCTCTCATTGTTCATGGACTGCATGAGCAGTACTCTCTGCTTATGTGCCCTCTGCTCCAGCTTCTGGGCACAGCAAGTTAAACACAGATGACAGAAATTCATGAAGGGAAGTGTTTGAAAACCATGCAGGATTTGCGTCAGCATTTGCTTCCACCAGGACTCTTCAGGCATGTGAATAAAGCTCCACGAGGTGGAGAGGGGAAAAGAGAGTGTTTCACCCGAAAGAAGAATTTGTACAAAGAGCAGAGCTGCCAGAGCAGTACAGAGTTTGATTTTAAAAAGTAGTCACAGGACAAAATTTCCAGACTGGGCATGGCGGGTGGGGGGTGGGGTGGGAATGCCACAAAATGCTTAGCTAAGAGAAGCCAGAGAAAAGACATGGAACTGTTTTTTCTTAATTACTCTGTCTGGGAAAAGATTATATAGAGATTAAGGGAAGTGCATGTTTGCAGAGATATTACTACTTGAGGGACAGCCAAGAGATCAGAGGTTGTCCTGAGCTTTACCAGTCCAGTGCCTTTCAACTGGTGAAACCACACAGTGCAGCACTGAAATATAGCTGGCACTGGCTGGCAGGCTCTACAGTCAGCCTGTGCAGGTGCTTTAAATGATGCTTGGCCAAAGCAGAGGCACATATTATGATGAAAAGACTTGAGCATGACAAATCATACCACTTTTTTGGTTAGGATTACTTAAAAAACCATTCTGTGAATAACTGTGGGTATGTCAGTGTGGCATGCACTGAGATACCACAGATGGTCTCGCCTGTGTTCCATGCCTGTCGAAAGCTGCGTGCCTGCATTTGTGCACTGCCAAGCCCCAGCAGAAAAGCCCCATGGGAGCAGGGTATATTGACTTTGAATCAGCACCAGGCTAATCTGATAACATGGCTTTTAGTTGGCCTCTCGGGCAGAGCTCACTTGGATCTAAGGGGATTATACCATGGACGGTTACACTATGTTAAGGCTGCTCGCAAGGTATTTGTGTAATGAAAAAAACCATCGTGTATTCCTAGTTGCTTTATTTATACAGCTATATTACTACCCTGTTTTACTGAGTGCCAGTTTGCTTCAATAAATTTAACTATTATTCTCCTGTACCCTCTGAAACCTGCTCTTAGTCCAGGGGCCCTGGGGAAGCTGTGTATCAAAAACCAGTTGGTGTAAAAAATTGGCTGCTACAAACAGGACAGGCTTGTATCAAAGCAGTGCAAAATAAGCAAGTGAGAGTGAGTAGTGCTGCATCAATGCAGAGCAGCTCTGAATGTGTTTTCCCAGACTTTTGCCAGCCTGGGTCCATCTTTGCTGATTATCTGTAGGTGGGAGCCAGCTTTTACACAGGTAATCAAATCCAAAAATGGCTCTTTGCTGTTTTCTAAAGCAGGAGCTTTCTCCAGCCCTTTGATCAGAAGCCTGTTCCAGTCCTTTCAGTGAAGATCCTTCAGTGAAGGTCCTTCCAAACCTTTCAGTGAAGAAATTTTTCTTAATGTTTAATCTACACCTCCCATAATGCAACTTGAGGCCATTTCCTCTCATCCTATCACATGTTATTTGGGATAAGAGCCTGACCTCCACCTCATTCCAACCTCCTTGCAGGTAGCTGCAGAGAGCAGTAAGGTTTGAGTGCTACTTGAAAAATGTACTGTCAGATACTTGCAGTGTTTAAATGTGAGTAGAGATCCGTAATTAAAAAGTTTAAGTTAAAAAGCAAAGTAAAATATCGGAAAGGGCAAACCTAGATTTCCTTTTCCTGAAAACGTGGTGAGATGTTAAATAGTACACATCCTGTTTCTGTGACACTAATTGGTTTATTCTAATGAACTAAATAAAAAAGAAGGTCTATGATAGAATCAAACACATGTACTACTTTGCAAAATTACATAGCTGTGCAGAAATATATTTAGGCAGATATGCTGCTACTCAAAATCTAAAACTAGGTAGTTGTAGCTAACTGTGAAGGTTTAGGAGCTACCTGCCCCCCACACTTTGTAAAATGACCCAGACTATAACTCAGCCGGCTGGAAGTTAAGGACTGAAGCTCTATTTACAGCTCAGCACAATGTACAAGCAGAGATATACACTACAGACAGGAATAGTTACAGAAATATACAAGTTAAAGGTAATACAGAAACACAACTCCCCTCCCAGAAATCAGAGACCCCAGGAGGGGCTCCCAACCACCCTTCCACCTTCTCCCCAACCCCTGTACCTTACCCCAAGGTTTGCCTTACGTGCAAGGTAAATTAGGAGGATTGGCCAGGGGAGTTAGAAGAAAAGTGGCTAGTGAAAATTAATCGGCAGAGGAGCCAGAGCCAGAAGCTGATAGACCACCCCAGCTGCTGTTCTCCCAGCAAGAGACAGACAGAGAATGCCTTATCTATATTTTGGTTATTTTTCCCAAAACAATTTTTTCAGCAAGCATATGAGTGAAGTAGACATAACCATTGTTTTCCTTTCACAGCCTATAGTGTAATTTTCTCTATTAAAATATTCCAATTAGCCTCAAACGAGCACACTAACTTGAAACAAAACATTAGAAAGACAGACAAGTGATCGGTAAAGATTTTGCTATGAAAGTATGGGGAAATTGAAAGTTCATCGGATTGATGTCTTAGCTTTCTTCTCTCTTCCACCAGTTCGATGGTTTCGCTTAGGAGCAGGTTCAGTGTTCATGCAGTGACTGAAGAGAAACAAACTACCTTATGGAAAAGCCACCTAGTGGTACAGAGAAATGGTGCCAAGCAGGAGCAGGTGCCTCTTGATACCAAGGAAAGCTGTTGTCATACTGGGACACCGTGCTGCAGTATGCTAGAAAGGCCATTTATTACTACTCTTGGAAATCCGGAATGTGTATTACACACAAGCAGGAAACCCACAAACATATTAAATAAATTTTCCAAAGAATGACATCACTTTATGTTGGATTGTTGCCTGGTTTATATCTGCCATGTAAACAATAAAATTTCATTTAGAACTGTTTAAGAGAATTAAAAGAGGATGAATGAATTTGCCCCATTTTTATCACCACCTGTCCAAACAAATACAAGAGTTACTGTAAGTTCAGCTACTGAGAGCTCAGAAGGAGGAGAAAGCCCATGGAGCATCTGTGCTATTTATTTTAATAATTTTGTCATGGACTTAAAGTACAATTCCATGCATTTACAGAGCTAAGGAGGAACACTGTTTAGCTGTATCTTTGTTCTGGATCCCACTGATTACCTTTTTAAGGATCATAATGTTGCTGGAAAGAATTGGGAAAGCCATCCAATTTAGGAAAATAAAAATTCAGCCTCCTAGGAAATAGCTTCCTGATGAGGTAGACCTGGATAGTTCAGGACTGACACATGAACATCTGCCTCTTAAGAAAGGCAGAGAGGAGCAGGCAAATGATAACAACAACTCCATTTCTTCAGGACCCTTTGCCTCAGCACAAGCAGTGGAGAGGTATTGAAGGAATAAAGGCACATCTCCTTTCGGCACATGAATGATTAAACCTGAGCCTCTGTAAAGAGTAACAGGCTTGTTCTTATCTGCAGTTAAAATGTGAAGTTATAACCCATATGCTGGGGACCCGAAGGTCTTTGCAGCTTTGTGCTCAAGCCACAGTGTTTTCTCATTTGCAGATTCATCTGGGAACACACAGATGAGGGAGTTCTGACAGCATGGAGGGATTAGCTCATACGCATATGGCAGATACATTGCATAGACAGATCTTACATGATTCTTCAGCCTGTGCTGGTTGTTGAATGAGGACAGAGTGAGGGAAAAGGGGACACCATGGCAAGCTAGAGCTGGCTTATGTGTCTGCTAAGAATCTTAAGATGGTGCAAACAAACACCTTTTACTGCAGGCTGCCTGTGATGTGCATCCAGCTCTGAGGAGTAAGCAGCCCTAGTCACTGCTTACCTCTAAGGGGTCACAATGCAGGAAAGGGATATGGCAAAGCCCTCAGCTTTATAAAGGACAGATGTAAATGAAGAAGACTATGAAGAAGAAACCTCTTTAGGTAAATTAATTTAATCTTCAGAATGGGAGACTTAACGAGTCAAGCTAGGCAATTAGAGTAATTACCCGTAAATGGTTAATTACATAAATGCATCTGTACATACACACCAGGCCTGAAATTTACACCATGTAGTGAGTGCATGAATGTGACAATCTACATCAAATAAATCACAGGATTTATGAATATGCACTGACGGAATAGCATCTGCTGAGCAAAAGGAGGAGTGGAGACATAGGAAAATATCCAGAAGTACTGGCATTGCCCTGAACAGCATAGAACTTGATACCCAGGGAGATTGGGATGCAAGAGAGGGGAGCAAGGACAACTAATCCAACAATTGTCTTATACACACTGATACTTACTCCTAAGTCATGGAGTGTTGCTTTAAGGACACTAATTAATTTCTTCTTTCTGAAGCCATTGATCAACATTCTCCAGGCTGGTATGGTGTGGCCAAAAGGAAACCAGGTGGATGCAAATCCAAGGTGAAAAATAAAAAAGGAAATTTTGAAGATGTGTCACATTTGTAGGGTTGTGAGGTGCAGTACTCCCAGCTTGTGCAGCCAAAAATCACACATAGCTTGGAACAAGCTAGTCAGCTTTCTAGACAAGGAAAGCAGAAGCCTGTGTGAGTGTCAGAAGGCACATATAAGCTTCCCAGGATATACACATTTGGCTTTCCTTGCTCATTAAAGCTATTTAGAATAGGAGGATAATTTGGGGGATGTGTGTGGGTGTGTGTCAGAGTGCCTGAAAGCAGTAGCATTTATAGATGGAGTCAAGGCCTCCATACATCTGCTGCTTTTCTCTAATTAGTTCCTTTCTATTTGATAAAGATTTCCAGAGGTGAGGCAGCTGAAATCTCGGTGGAGTATGTCCGTGAGCACTTTCCACAGGACAAGGTACCAGCATGTGAAGGGAGCCTACAAGAAAGCCAAGAAGGGATTTTTTACAAGGGCTTGTAGTGGTATGATGAGAGGGAGTGGCTTTAAGCTTGAGGAGGGTAGATTTAGACTAGATATTAGGAAGAAATTCTTTACAGTGAGGGTGGTGAGATGCTAGAACAGGTTGCCCAGGGAGATTGTGGATGCCCTCTCCTTGTAGGTATTCAAGGGCAGGTCAGATGAGCCCTTGAGCAACCTGTTCTAGTGGGAGGCATCCCTGCCTATGGCAAGGGGGTTGGAACTAGATGATCTTTAATGTCCCTTCCAATTTAAATCATTCTATGAATCTATGAATCCATGCAGATGCCCTGTAGGACTGTAGCACTTGCACCCTGTGCTGCGCACACACGTGCAGCAGGTCTTCCACCCTTCAGAAAATCTCAGCCACTGGGGCCACATTCAGTCCAACCACTTGATGCTCTTCCCAAAACCATGCACTATAATCCTGCAGGAAATCTTGTACAGTGCTAGTGTCCTTGAATAAGACTGTTCACAGGCAAAGCAGCTTCGGCTGTCACCCATTTCCAAGCTCCAATAAAGACTTTTGAAAGACTTTGGGCAGTCACTCTGGTTTGCACTCCATTCATTTGGGTGACAGTAAAGACAAAGGTAAAAATCAAAAAATCTCACAAGCAAATACTACCTGATGAAATTTCTGTAGTAGTTCTTGGTTCTGCAGTAGCTGAAAGAGGCATTGTGTGACACAAGACCCTGTATTCGGGGAGAAGTTCTATTGGCTGTTTAATACACTCCCAGAGCAGAAAACATCAGTCAAATATTTACCTTGAGATTTAGGAAGAATACCGCAGTAATCCTGAACAATCCCAGGGTTCCACACTAGTGTTATGTTTTAATGAACAAGCCTAAACAGATGAATTCTTTAGCTCACTGAACTCATTGCTTAAGGTCTCAATTACATTTTTTCTTTATTAAAAAACATGGGGAATATTTTGTATATTTTCTTTGCAGTAACTGGGAGTATTTTATACAACTGGGAATATTTTATATGTTTTCTTTGCAGCCATAGGAATCCCTTCTTTTTAAGGAGTTTCCTTAGGTCAGTGAAAACAAGACATTCTTTTCTACATACTGCCTGAGAATGTACTCTGATTAATTACTGCTCTGTCACCATTCAAGACTGGAAATAAAGAGTTTTCATAGATTCCTAGGCCATGTTCTTTGCACAGTTTGTGGGATTGGGCAGTCCTGCCAGTAATGCCTCGCTGCCACTCTCTGGAGGACGTGCCTGGAAGCTGCTTCTGCTGCCATGTTTCCTGTAGGAAGGCTGGATCTTGGAGGAAATTTAAACCACACAGCCTAAAGTAAAGGTTTTGCTTTGATATGCATTTTCCAGTTAAGATGCTTATGGGTAGAGCTGATGCACTTTTGAGTTGGAGCAGCAAAATAAATTGTAAATACACAGCTCCTGGTTTTTCAGCCTGTCCTTGCTGGCTGTGGTAGTTACTGGTTTCCTAGTAGCCCGCTGTGGGTTCTCACACCTTACTCTCACACTAGTTTCCAAGCTGTGGGAGGCTTATCATTCCATTCAGTATCTTATCAGGACCATAAACCCAGCTATTGCTTCTTCATATTTGTAGGGAAACACCTCCTCTTTAACTTATCTGATCAGACAGTCTTCTTGTCAGACTATCCTTTAAAAGCACAGAGGAGAGGGGCATGCAGTACAGGCATACAAAATCTGATTTCTCAGGTTTTTACAGCTAAAGTCAAATGGGATTACAAAACAGCAATATATAGCACATGCAGCTGTTTGATGTTTACATGAGCATGCGACATTAACCTCTGTAGTACGAAACAGACAAAACATAGAACTTAGCTCGACCATGAAATCCCCTCCTTCTGCTTTAATCCTTCCAGGTGAAGGCCGGAGCAGGAAACTTTGACTCCATGATGCTTAAAACAGTGAAAAACAACAAGGCTGGTCTCAGTGCCAGGTATCAGCTCTCCCCTAGAAACTCGAGGTCATGTAATAGTTACAAATCAGTGAAACAGACTTTCAAAGCGTTTGGCGGTGGTGCCTTTCCAGCCACTAGCAAAAGTGGCAGAAATTCTTCCTTAGAAAAATCCCTCCTGAATATTCATTACCTGCTGTCCCAGAGCATTTGCTGTTGATTTTCCCCCCAGTGTGACTGATGTGCTTCTCCACTAGATGTCACAGTTGTTTCTGCAAACCTCAGGGCGGTCGGTTAAAAGCATTTAGTGACAGTCCCTCGTTTAGACCGGCCTTCAGCGCACTGACATTTCCCTCCCAGCTGGAACCTTGACAAAACGCTTTCAAGTAGATTTGCACCAAAACAATTTTGACTTCATCGGGAGTATTCGTTTTGTCCGTAGCATTGCAAGGAGTTCACCTACTACGCCTGTGCCTGGCAATGCAAAGATCCATTGGAATTTTTTGCATTTTTTATTTTCAATTAGTTCAGTTACCTGCTTAAGCATAGCTTGAGAGACTAAATGACATCTGAAAAAAGCAGGGAAACTTCTTTTCTTCCTTTTACTCACAACAGGAAGACAGCTGAGGATGAAAGCTAGCACTTCTGAAATCTCAAAATTGTTCTTTTGTAGTATACTCTAGGTGACCGTGCTCTAGCAGTGTGGGGTTGTGTAGATGATCTTCAGAGATCACTTCCAACCCCTGCCTGTGATGGTTTGGGAGTTCCCCGTCCCCCAGACTTTGTAAAATGACCCAGACTAGAACTCAGCCAGCTGGAAGTTAAGGACTGAAGCTCTATTTACAGCTCAGCACAATATACAAGCAGATAAATACACAATATACTGGAATATTTACAGAAATATACAAGTTAAAGGTAATACAGAAACACAGCACCCCTCCCAGAAATCAGAGACCCCAAGAGGGGCTCCCAACCACCCTTCCTCCTTCTTTCCACCCCTCTACCCACCCCAGGGTCTGGCTTATGCACAAGGTGAGTTTTGAGGATCAGCCAGGGGAGTTAGAAATAGGGTGGTTAGTTAGGTTACTCAGCAGAGAGGAGAAGACAAAAAGCTAGAGAGACCCAGACTCTCTGAGTGTTTTATCTATATTTGTGTTCTTATACATCTCAACAAGCCTATGAGTGAAGTAGACATCACCATTGTTTTCACAGCCTATAATATAATTTTCTTCATTAAAATATTCCAATTAGCCTCAAACCAGCACACTACCATTCTGTGAAATCCAGAAAACAAGTCAAAATCCAATTACAGAAAATGCTTCTTTATTTAATAAATTACCCTTTTAAAACTTTTTTGAAGTGGAAGTTCTGTGTGTTTTCCTGTATGTAGTCAGGACAGTTATTTTGCAGAGTAAAAATAAACTTTAAAGCACTTGTTTATTCATTTTTAACTTCAACCCAACCTCCATCCAATGTGACCAATATGTGAAAATGTTAGAAAAACGTTATTCACCATTTCTAATAGTTTTGGGGTTTTTAAAAATAATTAGGAATCTGAATAAATGCATATGCAATACAGAGTCACTTGAATACATAAAAGCTACAGGTACCCTCCTGGTTAGTCACATGTAATGAATTCTGACAGTTACTAAAATCAATCTTTCTTTAATAATCCAAATAACTGTGGAGACACAATGTAAAAAAAGAAAACAAAAATACCATAGATTTTTAATGTTAAGATTTCTTGATTTTTAACTCTGTCACTGTTAAAATTAATCTTTTCCATCATCCCTGGGTTCTACAGTTAATTGCCTCTTACATATACAATGCACAGCAGGCAATTACCCTTTTGCAGCTACATCTCTGGATTCAGCGTTTTTCATTAAATTATAATTATAATGGATCTTCAAAGTTGTCATGAAAATAAAGGATTATCAGCACTGCAAATGAATGTTTAATGGCTTGATCTAAACATCAACAATGAGCAACTTCTCTGTATTTCAGCTCTGGCCTTTTACCCCATTCCTGCTTCACTTTCAGACTCACATGAAGTGATTAAGGAGCATGGAGCCAGACGACACAGTGAACTTTGTTATTAAAACAGCATGGAGTAATACTCTGAGCTTGAGAGAGATTTAAATTTTGTTTAGTCCACGGTGGCAGTGGAATAACAGCATCTGTGTGTCACACAGGGCTTTCTTGGAGGCTCATCTATCACTTGCAGGTGAGTTGCTTCATTGCTCCAACAAGCACAAGCTCTCTCACACCCAGTTTACCTTCACTTGCATCAGACAGAGATGAGTTTTTCCCTAAGAGATGTAAGAGGCAATATTTATAGAAATAGAGCCTGGTCATACATGTTTCATATTGCCTGTAGAGAACTCAAGGTAGCTTTTTGTTCAAAACAAGGCAAGATGCAGCAATCTTGCTACTGAAGTATAGGCTACCACATGACAGGACATCTTGCTGTGCATCTGGTTGTAAGCATTGGTTTCTGCCCACTGGTTGGCATTGCAGGTGTTGCCACAGTCCAGCTCTGCTGCAAGGTCACTCTGAAGGCTCATCTTTAGGATATGGCTCAGCCTATCAAGCTGCTGGCAAATCAAGTTCTCCTGATCCCTCACTTTGTTGTTCACTGGCATGGTGAGTCAGGGTGCTCAAACAGCCCAGCCAGAAGCTATTTTCAGTTTTTACAATGTTTGTTTCTTCAACTCCCTGAAGGGCAAGATCATTGTGTCATCAGCAACTACCAGCACCAGCACCTCAGTCCTGCCCAGCTACAAGTGTGACACAGAGGGGAATGGAGACCTGACTATGCATTTTGGGGCCTGTGGGCAGGTAAATGGACTCAGTTATCTCACAAAACTACATGCCCTTTGCAGCGAATCCAGTGATGACATGACCATGGGATTAATTTATTAAGTTGATTTGATTGACCAGAAGCATCTCAGAAAGTACCTCCAAGAAAGAGCAGAACAGAATAGAATATTTTCAGTTGGAAGGACCTACAGTAATCATCCAGTCCAACTGCCTCACTGCTTCAGGGCTGACCAAAAGATAAAGCATGGTACTAAAGGTATTGTCCAAATGCCTGTTAAACACTGACAGGCTTGAGGCATCAACCACCTCTCTGGGAAGTTTGTGTTTGACTCTGTAAAGGAAAACCTCCTAATAGTTTTCTGTGGCTCTGTTAGTTGAACTGACTCACCCTACAGGACTCTGATCTCTAGATCTGGTGCAGGATGGAAGGAAAGGACATGGCTGAGGCAGCTCAGGAAGTGATCACCCTACTGTGACCACCCCATTTAGATCAGCTTAAACAAAATCCTGTCTCACATTCACCCATGTGGAAAGAGATACAAGAAGCTGCAGTGCTTGCAGTGCTGCTCACTTTCTCCTCACATCCCTGATCCATCAACCATGGACTCCTGTGCCGGTTCCAGCCAGTCAAGCAATAACTAACTATGTGCCTTTTTCCACATCATTCTGCAGCTGCATTGACTAATTTAAACTGTGATTTATGTCTCCCTGAAGTGCCAGTCCCTATACTGGCCATTCAACTGGAGGTGGTGGGGAAGCACACAAGCACCTCTCAGAGCAGCAGTGATATCTTGCATTAGTCACCCTTCACCCAGGCCCTGGCTGTACCAGGACTTCATCACTCTTCGCATGCATGTTTCTCCCCTCTTTGGCCTTCCCATTCTCATCTACATGAACTTCTGTTCTGCCAGGAACTCCTCTGCTCCTGATATTTTCTGAACACTAACTGGGACCATTTCTTTCCTTGACCACCAAACCCTGATAAGGCTCAAACATCAGTTTGACAAACTTTGGCTTGAATTGGTGCAACCTCCACCTGTCTCCAGCAGGTGCTCCTGTATGACTACCCAAAATTACTCTATTACCTCTGACACGTCCAGGGCCATGCACAGGGTCCTTTTACCGTTTTTCTGCTGGTTTCAGCAATATGCCCCTTTGCCACATGAGAGTCCTGGATTTTATGCACTACAAACCCTAATGGTAACAACCCCTGGAAGAATTGTAATCACCGCAGAATTTCTGCCATGCTTGCAAGGTTCTTTGACCTTGTTTTTCCAAGGCATGCAGTTTATGACACAGGGTAATACATCACACTGGCCTATATATCAGTAGATGTTCTCCAGAAATTAAAATTCAGAAAAAGCATTTGCTTTATTTTTGCAGAACAAGGGGCAGAGATTCACTGTTTGGTAGGCAGGGGATTGTCCAACAGCCTCCTCAGTTGCCCAGAGCTAGATGCACACCAAGACCAAATTTTGGTAGTATGTATCTGAGAAAGAAGGCAGGGGCTTTCTGTCAGAAAGTGTCTGGGACTTTCTGTCAGAAAGTCTCCTCATCATCAGAAAGGACAAGGGGTTATCACTGTCTTCCACGGCTGAGGAAATTCAAAGCTGACTGCAGGGCTTGTAACCAGCTGCCTCAGAGCAAGGCTCCTCCACGGAGCTGGCAGCCAATGTGGTGGGCAAGCTCACTCTGACAGGTCAGCTGTGAGACGCAGCATCCTCGGGATGAGAATAGGAGGTTGCAAGGCTGTGGAGAGCTGTGGGAAAAAATGGGGGTTGTGGGTCTGGTCTGTGGGGCCCTGTACAGGCTGAGGTGGGATGACAGCAGCACTGCACTTAAATCTGCAGCACTGTGCTGGTAGGGTCTCTTTTGTTGCCTTTTCTCTTCCCTTTCTTTGAGATGTGAGGTTGACTGCTGATTGTGGACAGCTTGATGTTTGGGCTATACACAAAGTAAGGTGTTTGGCTTTCCCCCCGACAAATTGCAAGCAAGGTGTTGCTCTGTGGTCAGCCCCAGGCAGTGAACGAGCAAACTCGTGACTGGCACTAATGTGTGGCTGGTAGCTGTCCGCACATGGCGGGATGGTGGTACATGAGCTCCCGTGGAGCAGAATTTCCCCCAGCACCTGGCACCATGGCCTCAGCAGCCAAAAATAGCCAGGGAGGGTTGTTGCAGGGAGGGTGATACTGCTGAGGGGGTGGGGCCACACTTCAAGGGACAATCTGTCGCACGGGTAAAAAGCACAACGGTGGCTTATTTAGCATGCTTTTCCCTTGGTTTCAGAAAAGCTATTTACAAATAAATACCAAATCGTTTGCTCAGAAGAAGACTTGGCTAGAAAACTGGCACAGCGCTGCACAAGTATTTGGCAGCTCAGGATCCTCACAGTGGGTTTAGGGGAGAGGACACAGCCCCTAGCATTGCTTTTAAAATAGAGCAATGTGTAAATGAAAGAGCAATTTAAGGACTCCGGATGATGCAGGACAGCTAACGTTCTTCAAAACATGGGAGCTGTCCCCACACAAATTCTAACAGATGACAGTTTACTAAATACATCCACAATGCCCAAAGAAAAGAGGACTGAACAGCAAAACAAAGGGTCGCTGTAGCCTGTATTCCATGTGCCACTTTTCTTCCCGATCTGCAAAAGACTTTTGCCAGGAGGTCTGAAAGATGAAGCAGTGAGATAGAGGGTGTCCGAGTGTCTGCCGGGGAGATGGATTCCTATTTTAGCAAACACTATCAGTTTTGCCTTTGAGGGTCACTGCACTATCTCATCAGAGTCACTACCAATCGCCTGTGACCAAACAAGTCACAGTTGCCCAGAAAATCTTACGCTGAAGACTGGCAGATTTATACAGGTAAGGACTGAATGAGATTTTCAAGCTAGTGGCCGGGATAAACTGGGAAATAATGAAGGTAATGAAAAGGTAATTGTATCTCATGGCCTGAAGTACATTTTGAATATAATCTGCTTTTTAGGCTGGTGCACAAATAAACATAATTCTGCATCTTTAATTGAAATGTGTATTCAGTTTGGCTCTTTTTCTGCTGACAGCTCAGTGGAGTTACACTGTTATGATTATTTATTGGCATTTACTCTGTGATTCTGCTAAGATATCCAAGCCGTGCACTAAGATCATAGAAACCTGGAACAAACAACTATTTCCCATCTCAAGAGCTGAAATCCAATCACAAGTGTTCCGGTAAAAAGAATACCTGCTAGTCTTTACATGTGTTTGAAAATATCAGCCTAAAGGACTCATGAACCAACATCTAATGGAAATATTCAGAAAGCACAAAGTTTATTCCCTCAGTCCTTCTTGCAGATCTCAGCCAACTGAGTCATCAGTGAAGAAATAATAATTTTAGTGGGATTCCTAAATAGCTCCCTGCACAGGTCTCACCCTAAGTTAGAGCAGTACGTGGAGTAGGGCGGTATCCAGGCAGGCTCATGTTCGCCTGAACTTTAATCCCCTTGCAGACAAAATCCTGAACTTGAATGCATGGAAAATTGCTGTTGCTAATCTTATTTTGCAGGAAAAAAATTAAAGTACTTCAGCCAACATCTGGCAAGGTACAGGCTTTTAGTTTCTGGCTTAGAAGCAACCTTGTGTGCATATAGACTTCACTGTCTCGTAAAGTTTCTGGGATTCTATTTTTTTCTTTTAGCATTCTGAAGATACAACAGCAGCCTGAATGCCCCTTTTCTGCATTATGTATCATGGCACAGTGGCAGGAGAGTAGTAGACATTTCATAGACCATAAAACCAGAATGGGCTTAATCCTCTTCTCACACTAGATTTACATTTGTGTGATTGTTAGTAAAGTTGGCAGTAAAGATGTTGACAGAGCTGAGGGCTGGCTGAGGCCCAAGGGCACTGATTTTTAAAGGTAGTGATCAGGATTACTAAATCCTGCTTCCAAAGAATCCTTAGGCCCACTTCCTACGCTTGAGAGCTTTTTTGTTCTCTGTTGAGTTCTGGTTGAAAATGGGTTGTAGCCACCCATTACATGTTAGTGTTGAGGGGAAGCAGAGGTAAATCAAACAGCTACTGCCTGAGAGCTGCTCAAGGGTGGTGTTCCCCAAAGATGGAGGTGTGAGAAGGGTGCTTGGTATAGTACGAGTGGAAGGCAAGTGCCGACACTGCTTCTGCAGTCCTCAGACCAGCTGTGTGCTAGAAATAACAAGACCTGCAACTATGGAGAGAGGGCCTTTTCCTGGAAATGGCAAGGAAGGAAAAAGCTGTCAGGAGATTAAACCGGTTGCCACGTAGAGTGAAGCTACTTCAGGTCTTGTCTGAGACCCAAAGAAAGGACTTCAGGGGTGACAGGAGGCCATCAAAGTGCTTAACCCCTTGGGTGTCTTCCACTGTGTCATTTTCTTTTACAAACACCTGGACCTTGCAGGTGGGGCAGGTCCTGCTCAGTGGATGTGAGGAAGGCTGTGGATGTAGTCTACCTGGACTTCAACAAGGCCTTGGACACTGTCTGCCACAGCAAACTCCTGGCCAAGCTGGCAGCCCATGGCTTGGACAGGGGCACTCTGTGCTGGGTTAGGAACTGGCTAGATGGCTAGGCCCAGAGAGTGGTGGTGAATGGTGCGGTGCCACATCCAGTTGGCAGCCAGTCCCTAGTGGTG
>VWZE01016019.1:0-10313 GCA_013396675.1 Eubucco bourcierii
GGACTCGGTTGCTGTCTGGGCTGCATGTGCACACTGAGGTCTCATGTTGAGCTTTTCATCCACTCAGACTCCCAGGTCCTTTTCCCCAGGGCTGCTCTTCAGCCATTCACCACCCAGCCTGTAGTTGATGATGAGATTGATGATGGGATAGGTGAGTTCTTTTCTCTTTCTCTTGTCTCAATAAAATAAAACTCCATCATCAGTATTAGACGGCAAAGTACGATAAGCCATGGGCAGTTTGTTCAGGCGACTTCCAGCTGAGCTGAGTCTAATAAAGCTGGAAGCCATGAAGAAATTATGAAAAAGCTGGAAATAACCAGAGATGTTTAGCAGAATAGTGTGGCAGTATGTTATAGTTCTGATAAATTGATGAAACAGACTGAAATTAATGACAGAATTTTAATTAGGAGAAATATAAACTTACTTCTGAAAACATTTTGCCAGACGCAGAAAGAGTAATGCTGTCAACAGATCTGAAGTTCACTGGCAAGCCCTACTGGTAATACTCCCATGACAATGATGTTGAGATAGCAAGGGACAGCTACATAATCTGATAAGGACTTTCATAAATTATCCTTAAGAATATCTTAGTCTTCTCTGAACAGCAGAGGAGGGGCTATTTGCCTCGCTGGTTTTCAGTGTCCTTTATCTTGTTCCAGAGTGCCATAATATCCTCAGTAATCACATTTAAGTATCTATAATCAAGAATCTCAGAGAAGGGTATTTGAGAGAGCATGAGAACTTCAATGCCACCACTGAGACAGTCATAGGCAGAAAGGAGCCAAGCTGCCAGCAGAAGAAATAACCATTGCTTCTCTGCACCCTTGCAAAGTGACCCTCAGTGCTCTGGTGGTCTCCAAGGGACTGACACCAAGAGGGTAGCCTGCTGGCATGAAATTTGTCTTGGAAAGATAGCTTCTGAATGTGATGGTTTGGGAGTTCCCCACCCCCCCACCACTCTATGAAAATCACCCAGACTAGACTCAGCTGGCTGGAAGTTAAGGACTGAAGCTCTATTTACAGCTTAGCACAATGTACAAGCAGATATGTACACAATAGACAGGAATATTTACAGAAATGCACAAGTTAAAGGTAATACAGAAACACAATTTCCCTCCCAGAAATCAGAGTCCCCAGGAGGGGCTCCCAACCACCATTCCACCTTCTTTCCACCCCTCGACCTTACCCCAGGGTCTGGCTTATGTGCAAGATGAGTTTAGAGGATCAGCAAGGGGGGTTAGAAGCAGAGTGATTAGTTGGGTTACACAGCAGAGAGGCCAGAAGACACACCAGCTCCCAGAGAGACCTTCTCCTTTATCTGTATGTCCTTGTTCTTATACATCTCAGCAAGCCTATGAGTGAAGCAGACATCACCATTGTTTTCTTTTCACAACCTACAATCTATTTTTTCATTAAAATATTCCAATTAGCCTTATACCAGCACACTGGAAAAAAGGATGAAACTGCAGTTCCAGAAAGTGCTTCTCCAAAAGCCTAATACTATCTCCACAGGATCACAGAGTCACAGAGAACATCTACCTGGAGGAGACCTTGAAGATTATCCAGTCCAACCCTTAACCCAATGCTGAAGGGTCAAAACTAAACCACCTCCCTAAGCGCTACGTCCCCACACTGCTTAAACACCTGCAGGGATGGTGACTCCAAAACTGTCCTGGGCAGACCATTCCAGTATTTGATAACCCTCTCTGTGAAGAAATATTTCTTAATATCCAGCCTGAACATCCCCTGGTGCAGCTTGTAACCCTTCTCTAGTCCTGTTGCCTGTCATCACAGAGAAAAGGCTGCCCACTCTTCACTCCAATCTCCCTTCAGATGGTTGTAGAGAGCAATGAGGTCTGCCTCAGCCTCCTCTTCTCCAGACTGAACATCCCCAGTTCCCTCAGATGCTCCTCATAGGCCGTGTGCTCCAGACTCTTCGCCATCCTCATTGCCCTTCTCTGGACACGCTCCAGCACCTCAACATCCTTCCCATAGTGAAGGGCCCAAAACTGAACACACTACTCAAGGTGTGGCTTCACCAGTGCTGAGCACAGGAGGATGATCACCTCTCTGTTCCTGCAGGCCACAGTGTTTCTAATACAAGCCAAGAGGCCACTGGCTTTCTTGGCCACGTGGGCACACTGCTGACCCATTTTCAGTTGACTATCAACTAAAACCTCCAGATCACTCGGACATCTTCCAGACACATGCAGCAAAACATGTCTGCCCTAGACCTAACCCCCATCTTCAGTTAATACAGACTTTATTGTTGTTGTTCTTGTCCACCTTGTTCCACCTGTCACCCCACAGGATGATGAAGGCTGATGTTGATGGCTATCCCTGGCCCACATCTCATCTGGACTGCCCTGTGTCAGGACTCTCTGCATCTCTGTAGTGCTCCTCAAAGGCCCATGAGCTGCCTCTCTCTCTCATAAAGTCATCTAAGAGCAACAAAGAATTTCATAACTTATCACAGCTGTGGGAACAGGTAAGCAAAGAGATGGGTAGGTACGATAGCTGCAGAAAAGTTGTCCTCATAGGAAACAGGGAAGTCTTGTTTGAGAGAGGTTAAAGCTTTCCTGAAGTACCCAAGAAACATAAAATATTATTGTCAAATCTTTATCAATCATGTACTTATCACATATTTTCCAAAAGTAGGCAAAGGTGCTGTTTGTTTGTTTGGTTTTTTCTTAGTTCTGACTACTTATCTGTCAAGTCATAACTTCATGAGCAATTCCAACAGTCTGAAAGAGTCATTTTTTTAAGGAAAATGTAAAGTCTTTCCCATGCTCATCATTACAATAGCAACAGTACAGATACATTCACAGGGTCTCAGCTTGAACAAACAAAAGAACAGCTAATGATGTGTGCTCAGAACCATGTAAAACCAGAATGTAATAGAAATCCAAGAGGCAATCTTACTGCATCAATCAAATTTTAGTACTAGCGACCCTCCTTTCCCTTGAGGGCCTGACACTTCAGATTGGAAAAAGTTGCTCAAAAGATCACAGGGATAAATTTGGAAATATATTTAAACTGTGGTAGAACAGTAATTTAAATTATGATAATATGACCTATTAGAGAAAGAAATTAAAATATCCCAATTGATTATATCAGAAGAAATTCAGTTCTGAAAAACTGTAGCTCAGTTTTGAAGAGGTGGAGAGAACATGAATGTTTCATATTCTGGCTATTTAAGAGAAGCAATCCAGTGGCCTTCAACCTTCTCCAATTTTCAGATCCCCAAAATCTACTGCAGAGGATCCCACTAAAGAAAGCCCAAGACTACTAACCAGGTAACTTACTTGATTACTTTTATTGTTCTGTCACAAATGCTCTGTGGAAATTCAGGGTCCAAAAGGCAGCAGTCACACATCGCTGAGGACAGGTACTGCTTTCCTAGTTAACTGATAGGAAAGCAGCTTGATGTCAGTTTTTGGCATGCCCAAAATGTGGCTTGCAAGGCATACGCATCTGCAGGTCCTGGTGAGCCTGTGGGTGAAATTAAAATCTCCTCTGCTCAACAGCAGATGTAATTAAAGGAAGGCTTCACCTGCACAAATTGCTTAATAGCAGGATAAGGACACATGAGCTGCAAGAAGACTTCTGCTGCTTAGGAAAAGGGCAAATGCAGTAAAAGGTAATGGTGAAACCTGATTATGCTAGAGCAGGACTGAATTGTAGGCCCACACTGCTAAATTTCCTCTACACCCTCATTCATGTACATTTTCAAGAGAAGGTCTCCATAAATCAGCATATCTTTGAAGAACAAAATCCAGTTACCCTGTACTTTTTGGTCTGCTGCTGGTAGCTTGGCCCAGCATCAGCACCTGCTCTCTCCCCATCTCCTTATGATGCTGGATGGAGCAAGGAGAGCAGAGCCATTAGCCCCAGACTCTTGATCTCACCTGAGCATTTAGCTCTACTTCATGCATGCAGTTAAATATTTGTTTCCCTCCTTGGCACAAGGTAAAAGAGGTAAGGGAGAGGTAAGCACCTGTCACTAGAGGATTTGGGGCTTAAGTCCTTCTTCAACCCACCAAGACCACTCTAAGACGCATAATCAGTTTGGCTCTTCTCCTTCCAAACTTTTGCCTTTCTCCTTTTACACAAAAATCTTAGTTCAGTTGTGGAATTTGTAAAACTTCCACAACCACAATTCTCAGCAAATTTTACATCCTGGCCAGACAAGGTCATCCAAATCTTCTGCTGCAGAGATCAGGATAATCAAAGTGACTTCATCACCACTGTTCTCATCTGCGATACTCACATTTCCTTTTTAGGATTACCTTAAGCGTTTACAGCAACACAGAGCTGCTGAGGACAGGGCATGTGGCATTCATCATAGGGGCAGAACATCATGCCAACTATTCTTCACCAGTCTTTCACAAAGCACAGGTAGAAAATAGAAAGAATTACAATTCTATCTCCTCTCTCATATCTTCCTGAAATTCATTGTTAATTGATGTATTTTTTTTAATGTTTTATGGTTCTCTAAGAACTAGGACAGAACTAGGAGGTTACATAGACATTATACAAATAAAATACCAAGTAATAATTCAACCTAGGGAAAGGTGCCTTAAACTTGACCTTCAATTGACTAAAGTGCACAAGGCATGGCCCTGTTGCATTGTTTATTTCCATTGCACTAATATTGGCTGTGTCCTGTGTGCCCCAGGATGAAAGGAACATATCCACTGGCATATGACGAGAAATGACAAGACTAGGCCTGCGCCACAGAAAGGAAAACGGTTATGTAAAGAATTAGATCAGTATGACTCATCCAGAACCTTAAGTTTGAAGAATGGTAATAATACCAATATGGTATCAAGCTGGCTGTTGCAGTTAAGACTGCACTTGGAATTTCCATTATAAATCCTATTTTCGAGGGTTTATAACTTGGCTGTACGATAAATTCAATCACAGCCGAAACTCAACATACAGAGTCTCACCATTGGAAGCCAAAGAACAATCCTTTTGCTTGTTTGAGGTTGAAGGGATGAAAAGAACAGTGGAATCATTAAGGTAGAATTGACACTTTCTGCCCTCCTGTAAATTACAAATGACCTGTGTATTTCGAGTCAGGATTTCATATGTCATTAACCCAGAATAGAGAATGCTGTCTCTAGGTGTATGGAACAAAACTCATTTTTAATTCTTGTTCTGCTGCCCTGGAAATGCAACTTTTTTGAAGTTGCAGTGTAAGTTTTAATATTCAGAGGACAAAATTACATTAATGGGATAAAATGCAGAGTTTCCATCAGTTTCTGAGCAGCTAATGACACCATGTTTCAAGCATGGAGTTATTTTCAAGCATGTTCTGCGAAGCCATCCTATTGACACTATGATGGATTTTGCAGGGGCAGGTGAGCAATCCAAATTTCAAAAAGTCAGCACAGGTATAGTCATGTGGTCAAACTCCAGTTGAATCAGAGGCTCTATGTGATCCCTCTGTTTCCTATGTAGGTCAACAAGACCTATATAGGTTGATAAGGAGCATTTTAGACACGATCAGTGCTTCCTAGATATGAAACGGCAGAACACATCCAAAAGAGGTATCATGTTAAAACCACCACTTATGCCCACTACCCTCTTTCCCCATATTCACACAGCTGGTTAACAGCAATCATTTAAGTAATTTGTTAATACTTAATTTTCAATTTCCTAAGCACACACCTTCTCTAACTTAGTTGATAAAACACCTCTATTTCCACCTCCTTCCAGCTAATCTTTAGGCTGAAGCATTTGTTTCTGCACAGCTTTTATGCAAGGAAAGGAGCAGGAATACATTAAGTAATAATGATTTTGGATATTCCAAATATGCAATATGCTTCATGCTTATCAGCTGAAGCACAGAACAACAGTCAGGAAAATCTCTGACCAGAGGGTTGATAATAGAATCAGAGGAGTCACTTCTGTATTTTTTTAAAGAGGGATCATAGAAACTACCAGAGGCTTCCAGTCTTTCTAAAAAGATGGGAGATGTGGTAAGTATGGTGCTGGTGAGGTAGGAAGGGAGCAGCTGTGCTGCAGGGTGAAGAACTGTGCAGAGAATCCCACATAGCCCTGCTAGAGGCTTCTCACCAGCCTGTGGCTAATGGGCCCCAAAAGGAACAGGTGCCCCAGCCTGTTCCCCAGCCCCACCCCAGGGCTGTCCTTATAACAGGACAAAGCACTGCAACATGCCACTGTATAAATTAGCTACATCAGAAAGAAAAAAACTTGCTCACATCAGCACCTGCCAAAAAGGATTTGTCTTAGGTAAGTGGCTTTCATTTCCAACTAAGCTCTTTATATTCCTAGTCAGATCTTTCATGTCAGTAGCAGTGGTTTGGAGGGTTAATAGCAATTTGATGATAAGGTTGCAAACTAATTGGAAGCTTCTAATAGAGTGCTCCGAAATGGGAGCAATTAACTGCATCTATGAAAATTCAATGGGGTTCTTGTCAGTTGTCCATCTAGATTGGAAGTATTTCCCCAAAGCTGCTGAATTAATGAGCTTCTTAATTTCATTGAAGGAAATTTTGTTTCATTCATTTTCCTCACCCATGTCTGTCTAGACTTGTCAAAAGAATTTCACATGAACATCAGCCCACGCTGATGGATCTCAAACATATGACTGCTACCAGAGACCTGCTCATGGGCCTCTGGAATAAAATGTACAGAACTCTGCAATAATGGCTTTGATCTTCAAATCCACAACATTTATTCTTCCTTTTTTTATCCTTTTAAATGAAATACACATTTGTCTAGTGAGCAATGCCTGCCGGCACCCACAGGAAGCCCAGAGTCCAGGCAGTGGGAGTAGTGCTTGGCCTCTCACAGAGACCTCCCCAGAAGGGAGAATGCTCAACAGGTTTCATCACAGCTCTGAATTCACCTTTCTCATTGAACTAAAATCAAAGCACTGAAATTTTTTGTTAGGTCTTTTCCCCTCTATTAAAGCAGTATTAAGGAGTGTTTTAGCAAGTTCCATAATGCATGGCAGGATGCAGAGTCCCTGTTTCACCTCACCTACTGTTTGGCAAGCAGTAATTCTTCCCATATGTTATGAAGGAGCTCAACAAAGCAGAAGGGTCTCAACCTGCAACATTGTAAGAGTCTGTCTGAGGGGAAGTTAATGATCCCTTTTAAAAAATGATGAGGAGGCAAGCGTGTGAGGGGTAGTTTATGGGAAAATTGAGGAGCTTACTGCAGAAATTTGTATTGCTGGCAATATAGTGAAGGACTGCACTACTGTCTCCTTGCATATGAGATAATAAATACAGACAAGCAGAAAATATTTTTCATGATTGTCTGTGCTAGTAAAAGATACCCTTCTAGGCATCTGCTGTAGCCTTAAAACTCGGGAGCTGTGACCTTTGCGCTTTTTCTAGACTCCAGCAGAAGCGCAGTGTGTCAAAGCCAACTTTCCTCTGCAACACCAGCAACTTCAGAGAAAGGGAGGGTGGCAAGGGGAAAGCTCTGGAGCTTTCCTGGACAGTCAACAGCTCTGGACAGCCAACAGCTTAAGAGCCCAGCAAGAGCCAGGTTCAGCAAATGTCTTAAAGACCCAGTTATGTCAGTTGGACCAAATTTTTGTTTTAACAGTCAAGAGACAACTCTAAGAGCTGTGGTGGGGTTGGAGAGATGGAAAACTCTCCAGGATTAAAGAAGAACAGGTGAAAAAAAAAGNTTCCCCAGCCTTCCTGTAGGCCCCCTTCAGATACTGGAAGGTTACTATCAGGTCCCCTCGAAGCCTTCTCTTCTCCAGGCTGAGGAGCCCCAACTCTAACCCCCATCTTTCTAAAACCTCCTTCCCATAGCCAAAGGAGCAGAAGAAAGGAGAGAGTGGGTGTCTTTTTACTCTGAAAGGAAACAAGGGCTGTAGCATGTCAAAGTGAGACTTTACAAAGTGACAGCAAAGTTGAGCCACCAGGCATTAGTAAGCCAAGTAGACACGGATCAAAACTGTGGGGTGAAATATTTGTGCCTACTTAGGTTCAGCATGCTCCATTTCTGTAAGATAAAATTGAGCCTGGGCAAGTGCCTCATACAGTACCATTTTGCCTCATGTAATAGCCCTCAAATAGCAGACCAAGATGCTATAAACAGAGCAGATAAAAGTTTGCTGAAGAAACGTGTCCCCACGACACGGAATTTCAAGTGGCAGAGCAGAGAAAGCAGTCAAAGACAGTCAAATGCACAGAAGAGTGTTTAATGCTCCTTAAGAACAAAACTGCCTCATTTGCTTCAAACTAAAACTGGCATAAGCCTACTGGTGGGAGGGAAGATGAGAGCTCTTCTGGACTTCTTCCATCTTAAAATAGAAGGAGATATCTCTAGGAAGCAAACCTACGCACTGAACCATGAAGAGAGTTGAGCCTTGGGAATCTCCTGGGTATTTTTCAGACCAGGACAGATGCAGCCTCAGCAAAAGTTAATCTTCAAAATTAGCCCCAAGAGCCAAGAGGTTGCACTACCTGCAGGGCTGTCCAGTTGACAAAGCTGGGAAGTGATGGACACGTGAAAGAGCAACAGTCAATGCAGGACACGCTGGCTTGGAATCTGTTGTACTGGGGACTTCCATGGTGCTGCTGAAATGGTAGATGAGAGATGAGACTTTGCTTAGGCAGAGAGCTACTTCAGCATCAAAACCTTAAAAAGGAAGGGCTGGCACACCATCTTCACAGCATTTGGCTTGGTACCATGCTTGGTCACTTCCTTGCTGCTCCCTCTCCAAAGCACATTCCCATTCCTCAGCGAGGTGAACAAGTGTCATCTTCTGAACTGAACCACACACATGATCTTCTAATTAATTTTGGTGGCAGCATGTATAGAATACACTGCGAACCAACATAAGCAAAGCTGTCAAAATAAAAGATGTCATAGACTGAGTTCTCAATTTTCTTTAAAATAATTACATTGCCTCTCTTCAGATTCAAATATTTCGATGTTTTGTGCCCTGAAAAATTCTTCTTATCACCAGAAATATTTTTTTTAAACAACTGAAAAGAAGTTTTGAAAGCATTTAACAGACATTTTGTTATTTTTCTCAGGGTATTTAAATAAATCCAAAAATGACATAGCTGTCATACCCAGAACTAGGCAAATTCAGCTACCTATATGGACGGTTGTGAAATAAAATCAGTCAAAACTGCAACCTTCTGTTACAGAGGACATAGAAGTGGTGAATCTACCTGTGATGGGTTAGAGTGGATCCCTCCCCCCATAGAGTAAATTCACTACAACTCAGAATTTGGAATGTTGAAAGAAAAATTAAATTATATTTCTTATAACAGTATAAGAGAATAAACTACTACATAACTTTAATATAATAACCTTAATGTAATAACCCTAAAGAAGATGGGGATGGGATCAAGCAGTGGGAAGATAGAAGCAGGAGAATCAGCAGAAGTGGCAAGAGGCAGATACAAGCTGTGCTTCCAGACATAAGCTTTTGATGCTCCCATGAAATTATATAAACTTATCCATTGTTGCCATTTTATGGCCTATCTCTGGAATCTTCATGTCTCTACTCGGAGACTCAAATGCTCTTCTGCTTCTAAGTTTCCCAATTTTTTTTATGTCTGAGCTAGAAAAATAGCTCAAACGGCCACACTATTCGTGTTAGAAAGTCAACAAAAAGATGTGTTGCACCTGAAAAATTAAATGGTCAAAATCTGTGCCAGCTGCATGTTCAATGGCTGCTGTAGCACACATGCTTTGGGCTGTCCCCTGAGTACCATCTTTGCTGTCCCACATGCATGTATGCGCTTTAATGATACACGAGGCAAGTGCCATAATACACAACCATGAAGCTTTGCCCCCCATCCTTAATTGCATAGGGACTTTTTTTATTACAAACCATCACTATCCTTCTTCTGTCTGTGAAACTGTTCCAAATAAGGGGAAGTAAAATTTAGTTAAACTTGAATTCAAGTCTGTCCCATATCTCACAGTGGGAAAGCCTTATCTAAAAGGGCCCAGCTTCCAGGCTTGCTGAGAGGGGCATATTCAGGGTGGTGCACGTCAAGCAGTCATTGTGTTAATGTATAAACTGCTCATACAGCAAAGACTAGAACCCAGGTCTTTCAAGTGAGAACAGGAGTGCCACAGGCATTCACGTGTATGCTCTCTTATCCCTTTTATTTTTTTTTTTTCATCTACAGGGCAAAATTCCCTTATTTGATGATGAAGAGAAGTGGGCTGAATTTCCTCAAGCAAAGAGAAGTTTGGCCTTGGACTTCTGCATGACAGAAAAAGCATCTGTCTAACCACTGGACTGCAGAACAAAGGCTTGATCTCTGATCTTTCCTTTTTTTTTTTTTTTT
>VWZE01016019.1:13702-34720 GCA_013396675.1 Eubucco bourcierii
AAAAAAAAAAAAAGTCTTACATTGACTTTGAACCTCCAGCTTCATTATTTTTGTGCCCAGACACTGAAGACCTCTGTCTCTGAAAGATTTCACACTCTGTTCATTCACTTGCATTCAGAAGTGATCTCTGGTTTCTCTTCATCCTTCCTGAAAGACTCTCAAGTCAGCTGCAGCCAAGTGTCTACAGTTGAGGGTACTACAGGCCACACTCAAGAGCTGCAGATGTTCTGTGGATGTTCTTGGAATATGCTGTCTGTACTGCTGAAAAATTACAAAAAAGAGGACTCAAACTGGACTGTGAGAGTCAAATCATCTCTCCCTTGTTCAAATCAACAAAGATAAAGATTGCCTTTGTTACCTTCCTGGTCTTAGCCCAGATTCCTGGCTGAGAGCTCAGGGATGCTAATCAACAGAGACAGAGTGTCTTTGTGGACTTCCCAGACTCCAGCCTGGCTTGAATGTCCAGGATGTGGACACCTCACACCAGCTACCCCGAAGAGAAAAGGCTTATGTGTATATGGGGTATGGACAGGTAAGCGCTGCAGGGAGGGGGCAGAGGGCCTTCCTGGTGCCTCACCCGACCCCTGAAAATACATGACAATACACAGGAAGATGTCCTGAGGAGCTGCACCTGGACAATGACCTAAAAAACTGTATAAAAAGACATAAGCAATGCCTGCAAAAACAAGCACCTCCACCAGAGCACCTTCAGACGAGCACCACCACTGGAGCACCTCCACTGGAACACCACCACCAGGGCAACTCCACCTGAAGAATTTGAGGAACAACTCCCACAGAACAACTCCACAGAAGAACATCCCTGGGCCAGGCACACGTGTCTCTCTCTGTCCTCCCCCATCTTTGGCTGAGGGTAATATAATCCCTGCTCTTTTCCTTCCCTGCTCATCTCTTTTTCTCCGTTGTTCCCTCTCCCTCTATCCACTCTTCCCTCTCTCCCTCTATTTTGTTCAATTTTATCCTTTAATAAATAGCTGTGTGGCGATATCTGGTCTCGTTTGCACCTTAATTTCACAACACGGGAATCTAGAAGAACAAATCTTGCTCCTCTGGACAGAGATATAGTGAATCTCTGTTCTCTGGACCTTGACGTGGACAAAAGAATGAATCCTGCCCAGACACACTGGCCTCCACCTGCACAATGCTCTGTTGTGGAGCATCATGGATTCAGCCCTGCCCAAGGAGTGTGATATGCTCAAACAGTAACATAATCCAGCACAGTAATATGTCCCAGCCAAGTACAAACAACGTAATGGAGCTGGTTGAAAAATCTGTTTAGGGTTTTACGTATTTTTTACCTGCTCTATTTGTTCAGCCTGCCAGAAACTACAGGAAGCCTACATCAGTTAGAACAAGATGTTCAGGATGCAATGTAAGGTGGGAGAACAAGTGCAATTTGTTTAATATCTAAAACACAACAAATAATTCAGTGCAACAGAGAGGAATAAAGAGAGAGAGATTTTCTTAAGCAAGTTGAAGATCTCCTTTGCAAAGGACAAGCACTTTCTGCATTTACTTTGCCCATTACCATCATGACAACCTTACTGAGAGGGCAGCCAGATTTGTATTGCCAGAGTGACACTGGATGTGCTCAGCATGTTTAGCACAGTCACTAACCGAGAGCTGGAAATGTTCTCCCTTTGTATTCAGTGCACCAAGCACAGGAGGCAGAGAGGACTTTTGAGCAGGACAGTCCCTGCAGCCAGTATAGGAAACGAGGCCACATTCTGTGGGGAGGCAGAGGAAGGACTCATTCCCTTTCCGGTGTCCACTGAGGGCTCTGATAGAGGCCAACTCCAACTGCACATTTGATTTCATTTCTATGGTAGAGTAGGAGAAACTGGAAGAGAGTTGATCTTCCTCAGCACTTCTAGGTTAGACCCAGCACTTCACTCTTCTGGATAAGCGGTACTCCTGACTTACTCAGAGGATTTGCCAACCCACAAAACACATTGCACCAGACAGGAAAAGCCCAATGGGAGCTGGAAAGTAGGAAGGTTGGGTATAAAAACCAATTGCTCAAGGGACTAGTCTGTCACTCCTAATCCTTCAACCATTTTAAAGTCTCAGTACAACACTGGAACACACTCAAAACTCCACGGGTTACAACCGCCTTCATCCTCTTTCACAGCATTTCATCTAAATAGAGGTGTATTGAAATAAAAGGGACTAATAAAAGGGTCTTCAAAAGGCCCCTAATCTCACAGGAGTTATTGAAATGGAAAGGATATTTTGAGTCATCTCTTCTTGTTTAACTGATTAATCAGACAGATACTTCCATTGTCTGATTCATGCCACACTGAGACTGGAATTAAGATTCACATTTCATAGCTCCTAATTTTACCACATTAGGGATTGGATGAGATACAGCACCCCAGGTTCTTTCCAAATGGCAGCCTGCAGGACTCCTTTGTGAAGTGGGTTAAAAAAGACCTTTGGTGCTTTCCTAACAGATAGCCTTCATTATTTACAGATTTGAAAATAACAGAAGAGATCCACTGCAGAGCTAAAGCAAGCTGACAGGCTATATTCAAGTTGTATCTAATAGATAAGGAGACACTGCAGTACAATAGACTTCAAATATTTCTGCAGCTTCCCTTTTCAGCTTGCTTTGTAATACGTGGAGAATTTGCCACCCTTCTCTGCTGGACTTTTGATCATGAGGAGGATATCTTCTGGGACAATTCTCTTCCTGGAGACCATGTGCTTCATTTAGACTACATGCAATGTGATTTGGCTTAGTGTTGAGGTGTTTTAAAATAATTGAGAAGGGAGGGGAAAAGGCATTTTGTGAGAATTCCTATTCTCCTTATAGCTAAAATGGCCAGAACAAAGGGACTCGGTATGATTATTTTTACTGGAACCTAGAGTACAAAATGCCCAGCCATAATTCAATGCTCTATTCATACGATGCAGTTACGCTATCCAATGGACTAAGAGCAAATATTGGGCCACAGATCAGAGGACAACATTTTTCCTACCTTTGCTTTTTTCAGCAGGAATAAAATAAGCGAGGATACCGCTGGCTGATTCTGTGCTACAAAGGATTATCCGTTGCTCTGGCTATTAGCTACAATTGACTATGGAAGTAAACAATTTGTTGTTTTATGTTCCCTGGCAGGCTAATGTCATTTTATCTGCAGCAGAGCATGCAGTGTAGGGGATTTAACTGCTGGGCCTTTTGCGAGGCAACTCGCATCTCTTCCACGTGCGCAGTCATTCAGATGTGCCGTGGGTTTAGCCAGCTGACTCTGCCGATGAGGATTCAACACCCTGCTGATGTCTTGTCAGCTTTAAAACAAAAGTGCTGACTGCAGCAAACTATCATGGGGTTTGAAATTCAGATTACAACGTGCTTCCACTTGCTGCTTCCAGTTTCCTGTCTTGAGGTGTTGGTCTTTCCTTCTGGGCTCTCCACGTGCCTGGGGAGCTGTGGGCATCGCTTCACAGCTTGCTGCTGCTTCTGCTTTCCTGTGAAATAGTTACAGTAATTGTACATTGTGCTATTGTTATTAAACTCTCATCTCATCCCAGGGCCTTTTGTGTCACTTTCCCTCCCAATCTTTGGGGGCGGCAGGGGGTGGGAGTGTAGGGGCTTGTTTGTTAAAGCAGACTGTGTCAAATCAGTACAGGATATTGTCAATCTGGTTAAATGAATGGGTGACAGGTTTCCTCCCCATGTAAGCCAGAGAATAAGAGCAACCATTACCACCTATTTTGGTGCTTGTATGGAAAAATTTGTGTGTGTGTCTGTGTGTTAGTAACTGAAGGATAAAGAGGGAGCCTTGCTACTGTAATATCTGGAAACCTCAGCCAAAGTGTGTGCCTCACTGAGTGAGGTTCTCATCAAGCAAACAAGTAAAACCTAACTGTAGTCCTTAAGCATTCACAGCTTAAACACAGCCAGGGAACAGAAGGCAAACTGCTATCAGACATGGAATAGTGCTGAATGGTGTGACGGTGAGGTAGAAGATGATCTTTTGAATTCTGTATTTGGGTTATGTTTCCTTCCGACAGTACAATTGGTCCTGTCTTATTGATTTCTTCTTCATCAAATATGAAGGACAACATCTTCAAACATGCCTGTGATGGTTCAGGCCTAGCCAGCAGTTGAGCTCCAATGCAGCCACTCACACAACTGCACCCACCACCATCCTGCAGTGGAATGGGAAAGGAGAATCAGAACAAAAGAAACAAAGCCCCATGGGTTGAGAGTTTAATAGAACAATACAGAGAGTTCCAGTTACTCCCCTGTCCTTCACTCCCAGTAGAGAAAGAGAGGAAGAGAGAAGAGGAATTTAAAAAAAAAAAAAAAAATTGTTGTCATGTCACAATCAGGAGTCTCAAAGCACCCCCTGTGCCCTGGCCAGATCTACCCTTACATAGCAGCCATGACATCAGCTGCTTCAACTGGACATCTTTGCAGTCTCACATCCCAGCTGCTTGTGAAGAAAATCAAAAACTTAACTCTATCCTAGCTATATCCAAAACAATTCCTTTAGTTAAGGTTCCTGAGTCCTATTTATAAAAGTGATTTTCAAGATACCTCTGGCAGACAGCGACTTGCCCAAGTTATTGAGACACTTCAGACATTTTTACTCAGATGCTTAATTAACCAAACAAGGGGTGCAGCATTAGCATTGCAGCCCTCCTCTATTTCACCCTAGCCCTGGCCCTCAGGCTTTGCCCTGCAGCAGGCCGGGCTGAAGAGTCCTGTGGGCACTAGACAGACCTCCCACGTGTGGAGTCCAGAGAAAGCTGTCTTTGAAACTCATCTGAGCCACTGAGGTAATGCTGAGGTGACATCATCCAGGTCCTAAGTCTGTGTCACAAGTCCATGATGCTGGTGGAGCCTCAGAAACCATCTATTGCATGTGATAGTAAATACAGTCATATGCACATAGAGACTTAAACAAAAGAGCAGACAGATAGTAAAGACCGAATCCTGTTTGCATTACTCACAGAAACACACATGCCCAGCTACTCACAAAGATTAGAGCACAGCCGATCGATGAATAATACCTAGTTTCAAATGAGAGCAGGTCTGAAATTTCCCCTAGCCTCAGGGGCACAAGTACCACCAGAGAAGCCCATGTTCAGGTCCTAGTAACCACAGAGGAGGGTGTGAAAACCTAGCTTGGGGCCACAGGGGTTGGCAATAACCTGGAGTGCAGAGCTCTAGGAAAACTCAGAAGTAATGCTCAGACAGCTCCAGTACTTGCTGATCTCTTGGCTTATTGGTACAGGGCCCAGGATTCCACCACCTGGGAAGAATACTCCTCTGACAATATTTCTTCTGAAATACTCTTTGACACCATTTTTCCTAAATGCCTGCTTGTTTCCATTTAATCAGTTCCACAGTAAAAACCTGTATTATGTCCCAGGAGAGCTCTTTCCATCAGTTCATGTATTTTTATTGCAATACGCTTATGACCTTGCACCATTCTACTCTTCTAATGTCCAAAGAACATCAGGGCAGAGCGCCAATACAAGGCAAAAAGACCCTAAGAGGGCAAGCAGAAACCTGTGAGACACAAGCTGAACATCTGTGGAGTCTTCTTTCCCTGCTTCTGTAAGAGAAACTTACAGGTAAACTCTAATGCACCCATCCACTTGGTGCCATTTCCAGGCAGCCTGGCACACCAAGTCACACTTCCACCATTGCTATAACTCTAAAATGTTGGGATGTGGGATTAAACCACATCATTATCACTGTGTTCAAAATTCAAGGAAATAAATCAGTCAGGTCTGTGGGCATAAAGTCAGCTGTAGGATGAGATGGTTAAGTAAATGACAGCCATCCTTTTGAAGGATAACCAAGACAAAGTTCAGCAAGAGCCATCTCAAAGTTAGTTAACACAGTGGCCTCAGTGCACAGATTTAAATTAACTAAAATTAAACCAAAGGTGCTGGTCAACAGTGGAGCTCTACCAAGAAGAGGGCTGAGGAGGTGAGTGGTGGTGATTCTGAGTACAGAAGGAAGAGTATTTCCCATAGCTAGAATGGGTGTCTTGTTTCAGCACCTTTGCTCTAAAGATGCAGAGGTGGTTAACATTGCAAGCAGGTGCAGTGGGAAGGTACAAAGAAAAGTACCTGTAACCTTCAGTTTCCATCAATTCCTGCATCTCAGTCATCCTCAGAGAGCAGCTTTCCACTGTGCTTTGCAGGATTCAAATGAACCACCTCCTTCCTAACCTACGTGCCACAGTCTGGCTTCTACATATACCATGGTGTTATCTGTTTCTTTACAAAAGGACAGAGATTACATCCTCCTCCAGCTCATTGGCATGTGTACCCTCAAATAAATTAACTACAGCAGCTGCTTTTGTTTTTCTCAAACAAATTAAAATTTTGTTCTTAAAATAGGCCACAGAGAAAACATGTACAGAACAGGGACAAAGAGATTATGGGCTTCGTTCTCAGATTGCTTATTGCCACTCTGCTCTATGTCATTTCAGGAGATTTCTTTCCATTTCCAACAACATGACAGTGATCAGAATCTTGATGTGCTCCAGTTTCCTCCCAGAGAAGGTCAATGAGTTTCTGTTCTATCCTCTACTGTGTAAGAAAGAAGATGACACTTCACTCCTGCAATGGTAAATTGCTCCTACAGACTCATTCAGCGTCTGATCCTCAGAGTCAGAGCTGGCATTAATTTCATCAGATTCAGAGCATGACCCTCACCCTCAGCCTTGCAAACATGAGACCTCTATTTAACAAGAGACTGTGTAACGATTAAATATTTGAAGTTCACTTCTAAATAAGGCTGCCTAAAGCTTAGAAATTGTCATGCCTTCCTGTTAGTTCAACAGCATATAGAAACGCTCCCGGATTAAATGGAGTGCTTCGTGTTACTAGGAACAAGACATACCGAATATTTCTGCTGCTTGTTAATCGGTAGCTGAGCTGGAGACATGAGGTCACTGCTCATTGCACTGCTGGTCCTGCCCCACTGTTACAAGGTGTTTTCAACCTCCATGTACACATGCATTTACCTCCTGTCATTCCTGGAACAGGTTGCCCAGTGAGGATGTGCAATCAGCACCTTCAACTGGGCTGAGCAATCTGACCTAACTGGAACCGCTTCAAAACAGGTGGGGCTGGATGACTCCCCGATACCCTTTCTAGCCTGGATTATTCTGTGATTTGTTCAGAAGCATATGGAATAAGAGTTACCAATGCTTTCATTTATTGTCACCTAGCTAATGGGTCATTTATTGACCACAAAGTCAGGCAGTTCCCTTTCCCTGACTTAATGTCATGGGTCCAAGAAGAACAAAAGGTAAATAAAAGAGCTTTTTCAGGAAAGAATTTACTGCACAGTATTTGAAGCAAACAACACATTTTAGCATTATTGGTTTGAAATGACAAATAATAAGTTTCTGGGAAGAAAGAAAATTATGAAGGCCTATGAAAATGGAACCCATCTGCCAAAACAAAGAATTTTGCTAGACACATTACCTACTTCAGACTAACTCTTCCATCCCAGTTTGGCCAGCAGGCAAAACTTCACCTGAGCCAGAACATTGTGTCAGCACTGTAGAAAGTGCCATGGCTCGATCAGTAAATGGCAATCTTCCTCCAGGTGAGTGCTGAACTACAAATGGTCTAATGCTAAAAGCCCTTGTGACCTTGGCACTCACTCAGACTGATTCAGCTCAGCTAACTTCAGATATCTAAATTTAGCCATTTGCTTGTCCAGGTTCCATCTGTAGCTAATGGAGAGCAAATCTACAGATTTATCCCCTCTCACTATAGCCAGATATCTCAGATTGGCTTAAATTTCCCATTGGAGGTGCTTGTCTCTCACTCTTCATCCCTCCTTGTCTTTACACTGGGTAAGAAACCTCTGCTCACTTTGCCTATTGCAGTCCTGTGCAATGGGTTCTTTTGTCCAGTTACTGTCAGCACACAAAAGAGCACTAGTCCTTGGTTGGGGCATCCAGATAGTGTCACTAGACAAAGCAGGAAGACAGCACTGGCATGGCCAGGAGCAACAAACCCACATCATGATCAGTCAACAATACAAGCCCACAAGAGAGGCACCAAGAGACCCAGTGTGGGGAGGAGACACACATCCAGCATCCCACAGCCTTATTCAGTAAAAGTGGAGAGCTAGCCAAAGTTTTGCTGGTAAAAGGACTGGTCTAACTCTATTTTATGTTCAATTACTTTGCTNAAACCACAACACACCAAAAAACCAAACCCAACAAAAAACCAAGAAGAGTAGAAGACATTTTGGTGTTCAACATGGAGTGGTGCTTTATCATGAATTCCCTGCACAACACCAGAAATGTATGCTCTGCACTTTGAATAAATATTTAACACCTGAAATGGAGACTCCAGCTTTGATCAGGAAGCACACTTGGGAATAAATTGTCATTGCTTTTTAAATTGCTGCAGTTAAGCTATAGCAGGTTATATACAGCGGTTATATAAAGCTATATACAAAGAACAGTTTCAATGCCACCACACCAGGAGCAGAGCATGAGTTATACAACACTTAGACTGAAACACTCTGTCCAAGGGAACCGTATTCCTCACTCTGAGATTTCATATTGGACATTTATACTCTGGGCAAGAAAATGGATTTTCATAGGAATACATATTTATTGCTTTTATTCAAACACAGCATTAAAAATGTGCAAAGTATTTTAAAATCCAAATTAGAACTGAACTCCCTTAACTGTTCAATGGCAGGTCTCCTCATTGTCTGAACAAAACCAGTTTTGTTTTAATGTTATAATTAATCCACTGCTGTTCGTTGAGAATATGCCAAAGTAGAAGTAGTATCTGCTGTTTAAAGAACACTAAAAGCTGGTAGTCAGTACAGTAGACATGGTCACAGACTCTGGGTCCTTCCACAACAGTAAACCCCCTGAAAAAGTTGCCTTCAAACTTTTGCAAAAATAATCAACAGGAGAAAGAAAACAAAACAACTCTGATGATTCCAAGACTGTTTCATACAGCATTACAGAACCATGTAAAAATTTCCAAACATCCAGAAAATCCCTTTCAGGAGCACCACTTCTTCCATCTTTTTCACAAAATAATGATGTCTCCCTCTCCAGAACCTTGAATCATCCCAAGGTGATGGGAAAGAAACAAGACCAGAAGAAAAAAAAAAAAATCTACCCTGTCTGTGGTAGAAATATTTTCAGTTTCCACTGGAGGCCCAATGCAGACAGCTGCTGTGTCCCCAGGACAGTGGTGAGACTCTTCATGGTCTAGAGTGGAATAATGTTACCACAACACCTGTTGTGTTAATCACTGAGTTAATGTTCTGCAGCAAGCAGTTGCTCATCAGTTAGTCCTTTCACCATTATACTGTGGCCCAGACGAGACAGACACTGGCACTTCAAAGGTCCATCAGTACAGACTAAGTTCTGTCGAGTTACTGTATTTTACCTGTTGCAAAGTCACGAGCTTAAGCCTGGCTCTTCTTTGAGGTTTCTAACAGTCATTTCAGTCCAGTGATATACCATTATGTAATGCACAAAGCCGGTCCAGAAAGCCCAAAGCTGCACCATGGACAGCAAATTCCACAGGCTTTCAGTTGCACTCCCAAGCCTGCAAGCATCAAAAGATTTCCTCAGACATTGCCTACCTGCCCCATCATGTATTTAAGACTTTCTCAATGCATTTTCTCTGCAGCAGTCTCCATGTGTGTAGCTCATCTGTAGCCATGGGCAGCCAATCCATTGGGCTTTAGATTCAGTGATCAGACTTTCAGGCTCCAGAGCAAGGCACTGTTTGATGCCAAGGCCCCTGGAGTGACAGAAATCCCTCAAGCCATAGCCAGCAAGGGAGATGCAGGTACGATTCCAGTCATGCCTGTCTCCCCAGTGACAGAGTTGCACAACAACCGCAACCACCTTGCTAGAGCCTGGGGATTCTGCTCACCTCTGAGTTCTCCTCCAGCTAGCACAATAAGCCAAGCAGGATGGAGACTTTTGGGGAAGCCACTGGTGACGTACTTCAGCTCGGGAACTACTGGTCTAAAGGAGGCCCAGGTCTCAGAGTACTTTGGAAAAGGATCCTGGGAGCTGTCATTTCTGTGCTGAGGCTGAGATGTAGGTTGAGGAGGAAAGCCTGCAAATTACTCAAACCAAGGATGAGTCAACAATGGAGATCAATTGCTGCAAGACTGTGCTCATGACAGACTGGGAAGCCACTGGAAAAAGGATGATATTGGCTTCATGAAGATTGACCAAAAGAAAGCCTTGGCTCATAAAGTCCAGTCTTAGACTAACAGAAAAAAAATCTTTTCTTGATTATTTTTTGTGGTTGAGCAGAAACAAAAAACCTTTCTGTAAACGTTGAGGAGATCCTCTTTCCTCTTGCAGCTGCCCCAAGCCTCAAGGGAGATGAAATTATATTTGAGAATATAATGTATAAATATTAACATAAAGTAAGAAGCACTGTCTTGAGAGGATGCTGCTGACATCTGCCAGAGCAGGAGACTGATGTCAGTGGTCAGTGGTGTCCTCTGCAGAACCACACTACTCTTTCAGACTCCATCTCTGATATGGGTTCTTGGAGGTACGGTTCCATTTTGACAAAATCATGAGGGCTACACCAGAAGCAACATAGAAATGAGGATAAGTTCCTCTCATAGGAAGGTAATCAAGCTTGCAGGAGGCGGTTAGCACTTTCTTTGGCGCCTGCTTGGCTCCTTAACCTGGATGAGTGATCTTACAATAGCAGTAAGAGATGCAGAAGGCCATCCTGGGGTGTTGAAATTACCTGCTGCAGGCAGTTTGGAAAGTGAGAACCTCATGCTGCGTCAGAGGCACTCACAAACATTTCAGCACACAGCCACTGTTTGCCCAACCTTGAAGACAAAGGACCAGAGGAGCAGGGCACAGTGCTACAGAAACAAATGAAAGGATCCCACCAAGCAGCAGTGGAGCTCACAGCACTAGTGGGTCCCACAGGAGGAGAGGCAGCACAGGCAGCAGCCAGGATGCCGCAGGCAGGCACTGGCAGTTGGGCAGAGCTGCAAAGGCAGAGCTCCAATGGCTCCTGACATTGACAAAGCTCTGCAGAGAGCAAAGCTCGTTTGAAGGCAGGAGGAGAGGAACAAGAGCAGGAATCAATTACAGAAAAACAGACAGAGCTCGTACCTGCCACAAATGAAAGAAAATTGAAAAACAGTCACAGCCTTCAGTAGTAATAAAAAGAAAACATTTTGGTCTGTGGATGAGAGGCTGAGAGAGACCCTGCAGAAGCACACAAGGAGAAGGCAGAGCTGCTTGACTTTGCTCTTCAGAGGAAAATGGATGTGCTGCGGGTAAAGATCACCTGCAATTTTCAATGAAACCTTTTAACCTTGTCATCATGAACACTTTCCCTCTAGAGAAATAAAACAAAACCTTAAACATAGTAAACTGAAAACACAGATATTTCTTTAGCAGAGTCATCTAAAGCACTGGGGGAAATTTCAAAAGATAATTCTTCATGACAAAGCAGGAGGCAGATACAGAAATGATCAGACAACATGAGCTAAGTGGTGAGATCTTAAAGTGGAAGTTCTTTACAGTGAGGGTGGTGAGGCACTGGAACAGGTTGCCCAGGGAGGTTGGGGATGCTCCCTCCCTGGAGGTGTTCAAGGCCAGGTTGGACGAGGTCTTGAGTAACCTGTACTAGTGGGAGGTGTCCCTGCCTATGGCAGGGGGTTGGAACTAGATGATCCTTGAGGTCCCTTCCAACCTTACCGTTCTATGATTCTATGATCCTATGAGATCCATCTGATGAGATTCAGGTGGCTACATCTGAGCTAACTTTCCTAGGCACTCTGTGTACTTACCTGAGGGGTTTTGGGGGACAGAGTCTTCATTCCCTCATTCCCTTGCCTTGTAAGAAGTGGGATGCATATGCATGTGAGACAGAATATGTGAGCTATAGGGGGAAATGGTTACATTTCATAATGAGAAAAGCATGATCATATCAGAGAAACTGCACTGTAAGACAGTATGGGTAAAGAATGGAGGTTTTCTGATTCATCCATACTTGTCTGTGTGACCTTAACAACCTCTTGTCAGAAGAGTTTCTAAGACAAGCTGCACACAGCACACACACGCACATGTCTGTGCTGGTTAGAGGGTGACTGACAGCAGATAATTAAAGTGCCGCAACCATTCTCCAGATAGCTCCCCAACTGATAGAGAGATCGAGATGTGTGTGTGCATGTGTGACAGAGCACAAAGAAATTATACACATCTAGGTCTCCATTCTTTCTAGTCTCAGCTGCTTGGCAGTTTCCTTGAGCTGTTCATGCCTGTAGCCAAGTTTTAATCACTGTTAAATCGCACTATATGACTACTGCCTGCAGTGTGCACATGCAGCCCAGACAACCAACCCAGTCCTGGCCTGTATTAAGAGCAGTGTGGCCAGCAGGGCAAGGGAGGTGATTCTGCCCCTTTACTCTGCTCTCAGCAGACCCTATCTGGAGTACTCTGTGCAGTTCTGGAGCCCCCAGCAAAGAAAGGACATGGAACTGTTGGAGCGGGTCCAGAGGAGGGCCACAAAGATGATCAGAGGGCTGCAGCAGCTCTGCTATGAGGACAGGCTGAGAGAGTTGGGGCTCTTCAGCCGGGAAAAGAGAAGGTTTTGAGAAGACCTGATAGTAGCCTTCCAGTATCTGAAGGGGGCCTACATGAAGGCTGGGGAGGGACTATTTACAAGGTCCTGCAATGACAGGACAAGGGGTAATGGGTTTAAACTGGCAGAGGGGAGATTTAGACTGGATGTTAGGAGGAAGTTCTTTCCAGTGAGGGTGGTGAGGCACTGGCACAGGTTGCCCAGGGAGGTTGTGGATGCTCCCTCCCTGGAGGTGTTCAAAGCCAGGTTGGATGAGGCCTTCTATGATTCTATGATACTGCTTTGGAGCACTTTGTCAAAATCAAAAATAAGTACTATTCCCACAAGAAATCCATCTGGTCTCTAATTAGCTTTCAGAATATATCAATTAAGGTGTTAACGTACTGTCTGACAATGAAAGCCGTCACCCCATCACCTTCTAGGAGATCAATACAACTCTATGATAGGAAATACCCACCCATTTATTTCCCTGGCAGAGGAATCAATACAGCAATTTTAATGGGACCAGTCATTAAATAGATGTTGTCAGTCCCAAAGAAAACTCCAAACCAAACAAAACCAGTTGTCTGGCTGGTGTACAAACAAGTGGTATACATTCAAGCAACATTTATCAGCAGTTGCAAAATTCTTTCTAGTACTTCTCACAGAATCACAGAACTTCAGAGGAGGACAGCAGCACAGGAGGTTCCACCTCAACACAAGGGGGAACTTCTTTACTGTAAGGGTCACAAAGCACTGGAACAGGTTACCCAGAGAGGCTGTGGAGTCTTCTTCTCTGTAGACTTTCAAGGCCTGTTTGGATGCATTCCTCTGTGACCTGAGCGAGATTATGGTCCTGCTCTGGTAGGGGGATTGGATGATCTCTTTGGGTTCCTTCCAACCCCAGACATCCTGTGATCCTGTGAAGGGACCTCCAGATATCAAGTCCAATTTCCCTGCCAAGGCAGGATCCCTAGGGTAGTTCACACAGGAACGCAGCCAGGTGGGTTTTCTAAGTTTCCAGAGAAGGAGATTCCACAACCTTTCTGGGTAGCCTGTTCCAGTGCTGTCACCCTCGCTATAAAGAAGTTTCTCCTCATGTTGAGGTGAAACCTTCTGTGTTCCAGTTTGTAGCCATTGCTCCTTGTCTTATTGCTGCTGACCAGTGAAAAGGGATTGGCCCCAGCCACTTGACACCCACCCCTCAGATATTTGTATACATTGATGAGATCTCCTCTCAGTCTTCTCCAGACTAAACAGCCTCAGGGCTCTCAGTCTCTCTCCATAGGGCAGGTGCTCAAGTTCCTCAATCATCCCTGTGGCTCTCTGCTGGACTCTCTCCGGCAGGTGCCTGTCTCTCCTGAACTGGGGAGCCCAAAACTGTACACAATATTCTAGGTGTGGTCTCACCAGGGCAGAGGAGAGGGGGAGAAGAACCTCCCTAGACCTGCTGGACACACCTTTCCTGATGCACCCTAGGATGGCATTGGCTCTCTTGGCCACAAGGGCACATTGCTGGCCCATGAAGAACTTGCTGTCCAGCACTGTAGTAATTCCTTACTGCAGAGAAGTGACACTTGTAAAACAGCAGCAACACCACTGACCTAGCTAATCACTGTCCTAAGATTCAAGCTATGCATTACATGGGAAAGGCATCTTTATTTTTCTGAGAAGCTAACTCCTAGTGTTATCCTAGTGCCAAGAAAATCTGCATGCAATATCAAGAGTAAACAATATATCTAAAAATCTGCATTTGCCCCAACCCCTCTGCTGTATCATACTTCTGATAAAAGTGTCTATTAATGTTCACTTCTTCATGGACATCTCAGCAGCATCTGAAATTCCTAAAATCCAGGTTTGCTGCATGTATGCCTCATTTTGAGCCTCACTTGGGTCTGTTCCATAGCCAGTAACAACTTCTTTTGCCCCATGGTGCTCAGGCACACCTGCATCTCGGGAAGCAGGCATGAGTTCCAGAATATCAGACCCTTGCTCTCAGAGCAACACCACCCAGGACACACAATTAGGGATCAAGCAAAAGGCTGCTGCCCCATGAAAACATCTCACTGAAATGCTTCTACATACTGAAGGAAAACCCTGGCAAAATCTCTCATCATCCCTAAAAACGGATTGTAACTCAGCTCCGCTAAACTGACTGAGGTACAAATGCTACAAGAGTGCCTCAGCTGTGTTAGGGCCTGTTAGTGCCTGCTGTAAAGCACTTGTCAAACCAGAGGAAAAGCTGGGACAATGGCAGATCTCTTACATCACTGATGAGAACACATTTCCATTACTGTGCACACTAAATAATCGTTGGTATGAAGTGTTTGAATGTACACCGAGTAGCAGCAGCAGGCTCACAGGAGAACAATAACACCGCAGACCATCATGAACCAGCCGGATTCAAAGTACTCAAAGACCAGTACTACAGGGCAGCCTTTTACCCACCTCTCCATCCTCCATGGTACTGCCTGTCAGTCCCTTCATCTCCTGCACTGAAAGACACAGGGTTTTCACTCACATTTCATACTAGCATCTGAGCAGACAAACCCATACCTGATCTAAAATGACACAGTTCCATTGGGGTGATGCTGGTAGCCACCAACTCCCTTTCTGGACAGAGAAGAGACAAGACAGAAGTGTCTTGGTCCAGGTAAGCAGGTTTTGTCCACTCACAGATCTTTCTAGATGGCACTTCCTCCCAGACTGCACCTCAGAGGCTGGAAATGTCTGCCTGGAGAAAGAGCCATTGCTGCCACTGCCCTGTATATTTCTTCTAAGTGATGGATGGGCCAAAACCCAGCTTGTCTTCTGTTCAGCAAAGTTTCTTCTCTGTTCAATAAATAATAATTAAGACCAGCACCAGAGCAGGAATTAGGATGGGGTTTTCACAACTGATCTCAGATTTTGCAGATGCAAAATCAGCCCCTTGTCTCATTCCAGGATTTTCTTCATCCTTGTCTTGCCAGCCATCAACTTCAATTGGCTGCATCAAGAGCAGCGTGGTCAGCAGGGCAAGGGAGGTGATTCTGCCACTTTACTCTGCTCTCACTAGACCCTATCTGGAGTAGTCTGTGCAGTTCTGGAGCCCCCAGCACAGGAAGGACATGGAACTGTTGGAGAGGGTCCAGAGGAGGGCCATGAAGATGATCAGAGGGCTGCAGCAGCTCTCCTATGAGGACAGGCTGAGAGAGTTGGAGCTCTTCAGCCTGGAGAAGAGAAGGCTTTGAGGAGACCTGATAGTAGCCTTCCAGTATCTGAAGGGGGCCTACAGGAAGGCTGGGGAGGGATTATTTACAAGGTCTTGCAATGACAGGACAAGGGGCAATGGGTTTAAACTGGCAGAGGGGAGATTTAGACTGGATGTTAGGAGGAAGTTCTTTACAGTGAGGGTGGTGAGACACTGGCACAGGTTGCCCAGGGAGGTTGTGGCTGCTCCCTCCCTGGAGGGGTTCAAGACCAGGTTGATGAGGCATTGAGTGACCTGTACTAGTGGAAGGGGTCCCTGACTATGGTAGGGGGTTGGAACTAGATGATCCTTGAGGTCCCTTCCAACCTTACCATTCTATGATTCTATGATTCAATGACAAAGCCATTTTTTGCTTCAGGAGAGAAAGCAAAACGAACTTGGAGTGGGCTCAGGAGCAAGGTCTTGCCTTGACTATTTTCAGCCCATGATTAAATCTGCTTCATAGACAAATGAACTTTCTGATTTCACTCTCGAATATAGGGCATCTTCAAATAGCTTCTCATTTTTAATATAACAATGAATTATAACCCCTTCACAGCTCTACATAATTACTCCTGCAGCTAAATTGCCTGTGTATCAAGTCCTAATTCCTGAAAGAGTAAGATGTAGAAACTGCTCCTAAACAAAAGGTACAGGCTGGTAAAATGAACTAGTCACCTCCAGAGTTTCATTTCTACGCGCACAGTTGTGGCCAAAGCATGCCAGAAAACAGCCAAGTACTTTTAAAAACAGCCAAGTACTCTTTTAAAAACAATTTCTCCCCCAAATTTGGAAAAAGCCTTTGCAAGACCACCAATCAAGCGACAAGAAAGCAATCGGTGGTGTCCCTGCTAATTTACAGATTTATGTGTCAGCGGTTGACAATTGCTGACTTCTCTCAAAGCCATAGGAAGCTTCAAAGCACCTCAGCACACTTCCCTCCTCAAGCAGCAATGTGAACAGCACAAGTCTTTCTTTCCAATAGCTCTTGCACAGCACATCACCACCTGCCTGTTGCCACGGCTCAGGTCAACATACCAAACAAAGAGCTGTTCTTCAAGCAGAATTTGGATATAAAATAGACTGTTCTCTGTAAGTCACAGTGAAAAAAAAATTCACAGTGATCTAACGTGGATAAAAATGCTTTTCCCATACCTCAGTCACCACATTTTCTTGGGCAGCACAGGCATCCTCCCAGAGGGCAGTAAAAGAGTTTGCTCATGCACACTTTTTCTCACTGAAATGGCCACAGGTCCCCTTCAGACTGGGCTCCACTTTGCTGAAAGTAGTCTGGCAAACCCCGTCCCTACACAGGTGGTGCTCTTGAAGGTCAAAAAGGCACAGGATTTGTTGTACAAGCAAATTGTCCCAAAGTGTACCAACTGGCCACAGAATCATCAACCCTGATTCCACATCTCTCTCTTTTTTTTTTTTTTTTTTTTTGAGATATGTGTCCATCCATCTATCTATCTACATACCTCCCTCCCTCCCCACCATCACTGGTGAGACTGGTCTGCACAATGAGACAGTGCTGTTTTGCATATCCCAGCAATGGAGACAGTGCAGCCTTAACACACTTGCAGACCTCCACCAGGAATTTCTCATAGCTCCTCAGATCTGAGGTTATTGCCCAGCTTATTGTTGTACAGGAAAGGGGCAAACTAGCACCATGACTGTAACAGTTTTAAAGGCCCATGATCCTACCATGCTTAAATGCTGGTGCTTTTGCAGTCATGTTCTCCAACAAGATCAGCTGCCTGGAGGAATGAAGGGAGCAATGAGACAACTCCAGCAAGTCTTTATCCAAGTACAAGGGGGACTTGGTGGCATAATCATGCTTCATCACTGGTATTGCTACAAAACGCCGGCAGCTTCCTGCTTTCAAGATGGGAAGCGGCTCAGGGGAAAGTGGAAATGAGAATCCATTAGCAGAACAGGAAATCTGAAACCAGGATTTTGAAACATCAAAGCCAATGTGCATTATTGCACTAGACTGAAGCATACCTCGTCCATCATCTTAGCTTACCACAACAGCAGAACATGCTTCCCTCACCACACCACCAATGGAATGTCTCTTCTCTCCCTTCCTCCCTCACAGATCATGGAACTCAGATCTTCCCAGCCCCATACACAATCTCTGTTGGGTCACAGCCAGATCCTTTATCTTGATCAAGTTCATTTTCCTGACCATGTCTTTGCAAGAAACCTGGAAGAGCTGCCTTCTTATTTCAAAGTCTTCTTGCCAACCTACTTTCCCCTTACGCCTCCATGCAGGGATTACCAGTGTGAAATTTTTAATAAACCTACACCAATATTTAAGGTGACATCAGTAGCTGAACTCCTGCCCTCCCCTCCATCCAGACCTTCCTCACTGTTGATACAACTGAACCACCACTCAGAAAACAAAATCAGTTGTGCAAAGCTGCCCAAGAGAGCCTCACTGGACAGTTTTTCACAACGCTTTGGCTAAATATAGATCTTTGGTCGTAGTTCCAACCAGTAAGTGCTGCTTTGTGTGAGCACGGGTGACAGTTCATAAGCTGAAGGATCATTTCTCTGGAGCAGGGGTCAAAATTGAGGGTTTTTTTTAGAAATATCAGCCCTGATGCCACCTCAGCTCTTAACAGATCAGCAGAACTTTTAATGCTGACCTGGAGGCAAAGAAAGTGCCAAACATTTGAAAGAGTCAACCCAGCGACTTTCAGGTGTTTTGCTATCATAAATAGATTGAGAAGTCCTTTGTTCATCCTGTTGCTTTCAAACTAGGGGAATAGGCTGATGGTAGCAGTTTTTCAGACTCAGAATTGCACAAACAGGGACTAGCAGCAGATTCCCCCAAGGCACACAACAAACTTGATCTTTCTTGCACTCTGCCTGCCCAGGGAGGTTGTGGATGCCTCAGTCTTGGGGATCTTCAAGGTCAGGCTGGATGAGGCCTTCAGCAGGTGAGTCTAGCTGTGAGATATCCCTGCCTGTGGCAGGGAGGTTGGAGTAGATAAGTCCCTTCCAACCTAAGCCATTCTATGATTCATTTTCTCAGTACTTGTGCAGAAGGCTCAGTGTCTGTGTAAGACATCACTTGCCCAAAAAGCACCTCTTGCACTGGGAATGTGCTCTGGAATCGCAAAATAAAAGCAGGATATCCTCTCAAAAGTGCTCACTGTGGACCAGAGACCACCCAAGGACAGTGGTCCTGCTCAAAGGGATACTGGGGGTTATGGAGTACATCTCCTTCACACATTAGCCCCTGCTTCACCGAGCCTTATGGGCTTTTCAGACGGTATGTAATCGGCAACAGTGAGAACTGGCAATCCAGAGGTGCTACATTCCTCACCTCAAGCACCATAATAAATCTGTGAAGTTTGGTGTAGTTGTAAAATAAACAAACAGATAAACAAAGACACTCTCCACAGATAGCTAATTAACACTTTGCAGATGGTCCACAGGGGCTGCCTGGACTCTGACTTTGAAGTATGCAAGGATTAACGTGGGGCAAGTTTTGCCCCTGGTTAAGGGAGAGTACACAGTTCTGACCTGGGAGTCAGCAACCTCACATTTCAGGTAAGTTTATCCTCACGTGGGCACACTGCCAGAGCTTTGCAGCAGCATCTTCAGAGTGATCTCTCAGCCCACCTTCAAGGGCTGTGTGCAGCAAGGGACATTACAATTGCTCAGAGAACAAAACCAGATGGCCAAGAGGAGTCAGGGCAGTGGCAAAAGATGCTGGAGGCAGTGGGTAACCTGCCTGTTGGGTATCACTGTCCAGCTAGTCTGTCCAGCTAGCCTGTGGAGCTTTTGCTGCAAGATAGGAGGCACCTTGTAGGAATGGAACAGGCATTACAGAAACTAGTGCAACACACAGGCAGAGCTGCCACAGCCAGGCGTGGACAGGCAAACACAAAGTCCCTGCCAGCCCTCAGATTGTTGTTGGCCCCTCACCAGGGAGGACCACAGGTACTTTGCCAGGTTGCTTCAGGGCAAATATTGTCTGTGAAATGGCTAATGCACAATAACACAAAGCAGACTAGGAAAACAAGGAGACAGGGGTGGAGAGCAAGGGATGTGTGTAGGGGTATTTTTTTTAGATGGGGTCAAACACTGAGCTTTGTCTTTCCCTAATAAAACACTCAGCACATGATTTCGTGGTGTTAATTGTTCCACATACATTAACTGAACACAGAATGGATGCTAACATCACTGCAGAGCTAAAGAGGCAAGCTCATATTTTCACTTAGTTGAGAAAAACTGTCCCTCTTAATGCTTTATTACTTGTCTGACAGAAAGAAAATTTCAGTGTCCATGCAGGTAGTCAGGAGTAAATGGGGAAAATGATGAATATTTACAGCACAGAGGAGAATACTTAGGTGAGATATTGAATATTATCCACTAGAAATGTGAATGAGAATTGTTGCTAAATGTCTAATGTAGCACAGAGAGAGTCAGTCCTATTTTGAACATGCAAAATAATTCTGAGTAGCTAATGCAATAAAAGAGCTTATATTAAGCACACAGTATTGCAAAATGGTGTAGTTGGCCTATCACACTTGTCAGATGAACATAGAGGAGTCAATCAAATTGCAGACGTGACCAAATGACTGCACTGGCACTGGTTGCTATGGCAGTCCTGGGGGACAATCACATGTACTGTCCTCCATAGCTGTATCCACAGGACAGGAACAGAGCAGGTAACTGCTGATGGCCAGGAGAGGACATGCAACCATGGCCAAACCTACCTAAGCCATCTCTGAGGTGCCCAGCCAGACTTCTATAGGCAAGAGGAGACACTGGCCACCTCCCACCCCAATGCCTCCTGCATTCTGGTTTCACTTTCCTTGACTTCTCCTGCCAAAGGTCTCCCAGTGCTTGGGTTTTTCTCTGTGCTATTTGCATCTATACAGACCTCATACTGCTGCAGACACCACTGTGAGGGGCTTAGGTATGTTCCCAGTGTCCTCCTTTAGCAGAGCAATGCTACTATCTACGTCCCACCAGAGTGGGGTTGCAGCAGCTGCTCAAACCCAGGCAGAGGAGGTTTGCAGCAGGTTGAGGATGGCTAAGTTCTGTACTCTCCACCTTTGCTTCCACCATATGAAAGAGAGGATAGAAATGAGAACTTCAGATGCCTAGCAGGATAAATTCAGCAGGCAATAATCAAAGAAACAAACAAAAAAACCAAAACCACCAAAAAA
>VWZE01016019.1:34777-46392 GCA_013396675.1 Eubucco bourcierii
AAAAAAAAAAAAAAAGCTTAATGCAGAATTTTTCCCTCCTTTGATTTTATTTAGCAAATTTCTGGAGGAGAGATGCTCTTTTAGCCAGGCAATTCTGCATCACTAACAGCTTGGTATTGTTTCTGTTGAAATTAGGTGCTGAAGTTTGCAAAAAATGTAGCTGCATCTACAAGAAGAGGCAGAAAGAATAAATGGCCTTAATTAGTCACTAGACAAGGAACTCGATTAGTGCATTCTTACATGTATTTAAGAAACACAAACTCTTCATCCTACCCAGTGCCCTTGATTCCTTACCCTGGAGAACACATCTTTAGAAAGGTGAGCCTTTGAACAGCTGCATGGGTCAAGGTCCATCTATGCCAGCAGCCATGGAGAAGACACTGGACAAGGGCATAGCCTAAGGAAAGGCAGTGGCAAAACCTTTCCCCTGTACACTCAGTTTCCCCTGTGTGCTTGTCCCGTGCAATCCTCTCTACTGGTTTTCTGCTAGATATAAGATCAGGAAAATAGATGTATGGGGTTTAAAGAAAAAAAGCAAAAGGAGTTCTCAGTGAGGACAGAGGCTTGAAAGAAAGCTCCTGGCCCAGTCCCCAGCAGCTGACACCCTCCTGTCACCTCATCACTGCCTACAGCATATTTGACATCAGCCACAGCCCTGTGCTTCTGCTAGGGACTGTTTCCCCACTGTGACAGGGGAGGGGTTCAGCAAGAGCGTGCCCAAGACAGGTTTGATAGCTCCCCACAAGACTATCAGATGTTCTTATTTTCTTGATGAAATACAGAGAGATTTACAGAGGAAAACACTAAAAATAGTTAGATAAAGGCAAACATAATTCTTGATCTCTTAGACAAAGGGTAGTCATGCACTGCTCCATGAATTTCAGACAATACTAGAGTGAAAACAGAATGTTTGCTGCTCACCATAACCTTGCTGGTTGTTTACCATGTCCCAGGTCTCCACCACACAATGATGTCCTGCCAAGAGCAGGTTTAGCAGCATCTGTGTAGGAACTTGCCTTGACCTGGGAATTGTAAGCAGGACATCTAGCAGCATCCCTATGCAAGCTGACTCGCAGCCATTTGAGTGTGTGGGACAATAGCAAATAATTTACCAGATTCCCAGCATTTCTCTGCTCTCAGTAATGACCATTTTAGCCAAGAGCAATCAGGTTAGGGTTGCAGAGACTGTATTTGTTAAAAGGAAAAAACAAACAAACGATAAAACCAACAACAAATTATTGCAAAATTGGCACAGAATAACACTCATGAAGGGAATCAAATCTGGATGATCATCTCCTTTCTGGTAGCAATAAGTCTTTGTGGCAGCATCTTAAGCTAGTTTAGGAGAGACTCCTCAAAGCACCGTTTTGCTTAGTCCTTGGCATCCAGTAGGTCTTGTTCCTGTGACATCCTTCCACGTGCCTATTATTGATGTACCTTAACTACATACTTTAAACATCTTCCTTATGTACAAAAGACTGTCCTGTGCAACCATTTTTTTCAGGACCAGCTTCTACTGACTATTTACAAATGTCTTAACCACACACAACAGCCTAGGCAGGTGTCTGGGACACTTGACCCGTGATGTTAATACGGACACACAAACTGGACTCAATACGGCAGGAGATGCCATGGGAAAAATATCTAGCACTGTCCAAAATTCCCACCTGGAAACAAACACTGGACTGTAAAGGCTCAGTCAGCCTTCTCATACTAAACCGGCCCATGGGCTTTAGTCACTCCATCAGCTCATCACTGCCAGAGCACAGCCTGGAGGTGCCTGGACCACCCAAGAAACAAACCATTTAATAGGTGTGCATACTGGCACAGCCCTGACACCCAATACCTGTCTTGTTACTTAAGGTCCATAAATATTGGTACCTAAGTCAGAAATGGCTCCATGGAGGGTTTAAGAAGGGTTTTACTACCTTCCAAATTACCTGTAAAAGAAGGTATCTATGAGAGAGCAGGGCTAACTGCAAGGCTTTAGCCACTGTGCCAGACTGCTCAGGGCTGGAAGCTGAGGAAGAGCACAGACTGGTTCAGGTCCAGGGCAAATCACAGTTGCCCACCCATGAGCAGCTCTCCTATTGACAAGTTCAGGCAACAAATTAAAGCAGATCATCATGTTTTGGGGTGCAGTTGAGAGGGTACTGGCATAGACTCACCTCATTGCTAAGGGAAACGATTCACATTAGTATCTGCTTTGAAAAGGTAGCACAAAGTTCTCTAAATACCAAAACCAAATTCCAGCGTTTTCCACAAAGGCCTGCTAAAATCTCCAAATAAATAACTGTACACAGGGTAGGGGCATTAAAAAAACCCTGTAACCTGCTGAGATGCAATTTGTAAGACATTTGTGATGACTAGCTTGCTTAAACTAGTTCTTAAGCCAGATTCATTATCTTTCACTGAGTTTGTGGAATAAAAACAAATTGCATTTCAGTACAATCAAATGCAGTTGGTGGGAAGGATTGTGTGAGCATGGATCATATTAAACATACATATTGGAGGAATCATTTCACTTCCTTATGAAGTACATCACAATATATATATGATGGATTTGCAAGAAAAATGAGCCAAATTCTATTTCACCCGAAGCGTGATAAGCTCAAGCACACCAACACCAGTAACAGCAAGTTCGATTCACAGCCTGTACTTACACATGGCTTTTTCATAACACTTAGGTTTAAGTTCAGAGGGAGAAGCTGTGCCTGACAAAGAGGGCTTCTGTAGCCCCAGAGAGGCCATAGTAAGGAACATAATCTTCCTCCAGGATCCCATAGGTGATTAGGGGAACAATGTTCATTAGTTTCCTCTTAATTCTGCTGAAATCTCAGCACAGTTACTCCTCAACTCAAATGGATGCCAGAAACTGCTCAACAAAACTAACTTAGTTTAATTAAACTTATCTATATTTTATAGGCAAAACACATCTCTGATGCTGTGCAAAATTTATAGATAGCATCTACCCAAGAGATTCCACTCCTGGGTAAATCCACTAGCAATAGCCCAGTGTAATCATTTTAAGTAATCACTTTTACATGACTGAATCTGATGAATACTTTTCTTTGTGAGAAATGGCTTCTGGCCAGACATGGACAAAGCCAGACAATGCACAAGGCTTTCTCAGAACAGATCAACTGATTTAATTGTAGCAATACCTCCTAATAGGCCTGAAAAGAATTTTCCTCTGCATTAGGTTTTCTAATTCCTGTATATTCTTGACTGACTCATTTACCCTTGAAGTTTGGGGAATTTTCACTATAGAAGTGCTCACATGGTCTAGACTAAAGCCTTGATATTAATTTTTAAGACTTATCTTTGAGGTCCCTTACAATTCAAACCATTTTATGATTCAAAGATTCACAAAGCTGACAGCAATGTAGTTTTCAGTCTAGTTCTGCCATTTAAAGATAAAACTTGCAGATTCCTCTGAGAATGAAACATTAATCTGGAATGATGGGACTAAATTCAGAGGAGCTGCAAATACCAGAGAAAAGAGACATCCAAGAATCTGAGAAAATGTGGCCCAAAAGTGAAGGTAGTAGTCTTTTCTACTATTGACTGGAAACTATTTCTCTCGGAGTGAAGACATGTTCTGGATCTTCCAGCCTGAAGCACAGTGCAAGGTATGGCCTTGCTCTGCTCAAGGCCCCTATCAAACTAACAGTTGAAGTAGCTGCTGTGCAGGAGTTAAGAGTCCCTCAGCTGCCTGCTGCCAGCATTTTGCCCTATAAGAACAGATTGAAAGAGTTGGGGTTGTTCAGTCTGGAGAAGAGAAGGTTCCCAGGTGACCTTCTTGTGGCCTTGCAGTATCTGAAGGTGGCCTACAAAAAAGCTGGGGAGGGACTTTTTAGGGTATCAGGTAGTGACAGGACTAGGGAGAATGGAGCAAAGCTGGAGGTGGGGAGATTCAGACTGGAGGTGAGGAGGAAGTTCTTCAGCATGAGAGTGGTGAGAGCCCAGGGAGGTGTTTGAGGTCCCATCCCTGGAGGTGTTTAAGGCCAGGCTGAATGAGGCTCTGCCCAGCCTGCTCTAGGGTAGGGTGTCCCTGCCCATGGCAGGGGGGTTGGAACTAAATAATCCTTGTGGTCCCTTCCAACCCTGACTGATTCTATGATTCTGACTAGCAAAATGGACAGCGTAAGGATTAATCTATTTCAGGACAGAACCAACCAGCTTAATTCAAACCTCAGGTTAGTAGTCAAGGGAAGGTTACAGCTTGGGCAGTGATCTCCACCCCAGAAGCACTGACATCCTGAACCACAGTGGCTATTTGTGCAACAGCAGCCTTACACTTAGCATCCCCACTGCAAGGCATACTCAATCTCTCGCAAGACATAAGCATCAGTCAGGTCAGATCAGAAAGCAGGACGATAAATAAAAATACCTATCAGCAACCCTTACTAAGAGACATTTTCTTCTTGTTTGGTATCAGTTTTATCTTATGTACCCAGGATTACAGGGACTCATAGGGTCATTTCAGTATTTTCAGATCTTGTACTATTTTCTTATTGCCTGAATTGAGTGTTCCCTACCACAGCTCTCTGATTTTATGTTTTGCCTCAGGCATTTTTTCTCTCTTTATGAGTCTGGTCAGACAGCAGGACACACCAGTCGATGCTCTAGCTAGACTCAGTCAGTTGCAAGAGGAATAAAAAAATATTTTGTATTTCTTTTCACATAATATTTAAAGAAAAAAAAATTACCCATTACAAATGTTAAATACTAATTTGCAGCCACTTATGTCAGAGGCTAAATTTCTTGCAATTTCTACAATTTACTGTGCTGCATCAATAAAGTCTTTACAGAGTGAACATCTACAGAATTTCTGTGATGCTGAGGCAGAACAGTGTCTTAGCAATGACACATATCATGTATCTCATAAAAATATTGCTAGCTGGGCAGCTTCAGTAGCTAGCACATTTTGTGCCAGCCTACTTAACTTATCTTAAAAAACCTAAACTCTGCAATGCTCTCAGGACTTCTTTTACCTGACTTCCAGTTTCCAACCAAAGAGGTTTCAAACAAATCATAATAAATTACCCAGTAATAAAAATGTTTCTATTAATTTGTATGCAACAAAGAGAAAATTTGACTCTGAATAAAAGCTCACTAAGCTGGACCATTATATAAATGCCTAATGTATACCTTCAGAATTAGCCAAATATACTAGATCTAGCCTTAATGCTATAGCCAGCTATAAATCAACACAGTGGAACCATTCTAGCAGCAGAAGGAAATCGATCACTATTAATATAAAGTACAAATTAATATAAAAATTCATTATTTAAAACAAGAGTTCTTGCTTGGCAGTTTAAGGATGTCTCCTGTCCAATGGACTCAGAAAATACTCACCACCACACTCAGATCTTGCTGCCCCTCCTGAAGGAGTCCCCACAGGCGAGTCTATTTCCCCTAGTTGTGCACGGCTGAAACTCACTCCCCAGGGTGCCCACAGCACCAGGTATCATGACACTTGAAGGGTAGGGTCCTGCACAGAAGGCAGTTCATAGAATCAGAGAATAGTAAGGTTGTTAGGGACCTCAAAGATCATCTAGTTCCAACCCCCTGCCATAGGCAGGGACACCTCCCACTAGAACAGGTCACTCAAAGTCTCATCCAATCTGGCCTTGAACACCTCCAGAGAGGGAGCAGCCACAACCTCCCTGGGCAACCTGTTCCAGTGCCTCACCACCCTCACTGTAAAGAACTTCCTCCTGACATCCAGTCTAAATCTCCCCTCTGCCAGTTTAAACCCATTGATTGCTCTTTGTCCTGTCATTACAAGACCTTGTATATAGTCCCTCCCCAGCTCCAGCCCCCTGAGTATCTTTGTGGCCCTCCCCTGGACCCGCTCCAATGGTTCCATGTCCTTCAACAGTTCAGATACCAAGTTGGAGGACTGCTCTTATTAAATAAAAAAATATTTAGGAGTTGTAAATTCAACATAATTATCTAGGAGTTGTAAATCCAACTACATGAAGTCATCAATTAAATCTTTGATTACAGACAAGCCAGATGAATCCCACAGTTCCATTTCTCCTATATAAAACTGGGATTTATAATGCATAGGAAGCACAAAGTTTGAGATTTTTTTTTTTATCTACAGCAGCCCAGGGAGGTGGTGGAGTCACCATCCCTGGAGGTGTTCAAGGTGCGTTTGGACGTGGCACTTGCTGCCATAGTCTAGTCTTGAGGTCTGTGGTAATGGGTTGGACTTGATGATCTTTGAGGTCTCTTCCAACCCTGGTGATACTGTGATACTTCAGAAGTTTCATTATGTCAAAACATGAAACAGCACTCAAAAAAATTTTTTTTTTCATGGACAGTGAAAACATCAGGAGACTAGAATATACACTCATTCTAATCTACCTAATTTAATTTCTACTCTTACTGCTTACTGGGTAAGGCTATTTCTCTCCAGCATGCAAATAAGAATATTCTAGCAAGAAGTGGTAAATCTTTTTGGTTTTTACTTACCTGCCCCAACAAGCTGTGCTCGCCCTTCTCAAACATTCAAGACATGAGGTGATCTACAAGACAACTAAAATCACCACAACTAGATCACCACAAACTACACTATGAATATCTCTGAATAAGATACATACATCACCATACATATTATCATCTACATCCAGCTCATCTTTCAATAGCCTGCTGTTGGTGTTCCTTGCACTGGTTTACCACTTTCCTCACCCCTGAAGATCAGAACTTCTTGTTATCTCAGTGCAGAGGTATTTGCTGATATCACTCATCACATTCATTGCAGTTGTTCACATGATCGGAGTCCAAGCACAGTCACAACAGCATCACAGCAGATCCTTCTTCATTTGGAGATTCATCACTGATTCTACACCCAGGTCACAGCATTTTCCAGGTCCACTGTGGCTCTGTAGACTAAACATCACACATAAGCTGCCAATCTTTCTTGTTTTGCTGCTTGCAAAACTTGGTCATTCCTTCTTGTTCCACACTGTCAGGAAGGAGCAGATGGTAGATGTGCTCTGCCTATAATATTGTTTTTATATTCCCCTGTCTGCTGGCAGAACGACAAAAGCCACATTTAAAGACAAGAATTGGAGTGTATTTTCAGCTTAGGTTAACGGAACTAAGAGGCAGCACTGGGCACAGAGAGGGGAAGAAGGGCTTGTACTGAATTGCTGCTGACAGATTTCTATAGCAACAAAAATGTTAAAAAGTTATATTGAAAAAAAAAATTTATAAAAAAAAAAAAAAAGGAGAAATATATACTTTAATATGTTTTTCATGACCAAACAGAATCACAGAATTTATCTGGTGGGAAGAGATCTCAAAGATTATCCAGCCCAACCTTAGAGCCAGTACTGAAGGGTGCAATAGTTTTAAATCAGAACAGAACAGATCAAAATGAATCAGCGGGTCAACCCATTTTTATTTTCCCAAGACAGAAGTGAGGGAAAAGTAACACACAAAAACTTGGGATTAAGACCAAAAAAAAAAGTGAGATAAGAATAGAGCTTTACTGATCAAAATCAGATAAACAATTACCTTAGCCTAGTTGCAGAAAAAGCATGGTGTAAAGCAGTAGCAGGAAGAAGCAAGCAAGCCAAAAGCCCAAGCCAAAAAGCTACTCCCCCAGCCCTCCTTGCCCCAATCCCATTCCAGTGGAAAAGATCAGCAGCCCAGAACCCAGAAGCAGCAACCAGAACAGGAAGCCTCCCGTGTTGCAACCTGAATTTCAAGCCCCATTAAAACTTTGCTCCAGGTAGTGCTTTCATTTTTGAAGCTGGCATGACTGCAGCGTGGTATGAACAACAGCAGCAGATTCAACTCAGTCCATGACAAAGGGTCAACACTAAACCATGACCCTAAGCACCAGGTCCACATACACCCAGGGTTGGTGACTCCACCACTGACATGGGTAGACCATTCCAATGTTTGATAACCCTTCCAGTGAAGAAGTATTTTCTAATATCCAGCCTAAACCTTCTCTGGCACAGCTTGTAATGATTTCCTCAAAAACAGATACACCTTTTTGAGATATACTTCCAGTCATGACTATATATGCCTGTTTGCTGTCAAGAAAATTATCAGCTAACAAAACACTGTATTTTCCTGCTCTATTTCATTTTGTTCCACAGCAGCCTTCCCTTTGCCTAGGTGACTTTGGAGACCTGTAAACCTCTCAGCAATTTTCATCACTCTCCATGTTGGCTGCAAGGGATTACCATGTTTTTTTTCTGGATGATGTGCCAATATTCCTGAGACAATACTCAAGAATGCAAACAACATGACAGCAAATTTGGCTCATAGCTTGAAATTCGAAGAACATGCTCAGCAATAAATTATTTTTCATCACTGTGGCTGTCCATAACAAAGACAGCAGCACACAAGTTGTAAGACTGTCACAAAATTTATCTTGTAACCGATCTTCTATGGTAGTTTTATGCTCTGGTTTTGTTTTGTTTCGGTTTTGGTTTTTTTTGTGGCACTGCCATTCATACAGGACACAAAAGCCAAATTCAGTTTTAGCTTCTAAAACTGAAGCTTCTAAAGCTTCTGAACTGCCTAACAGACAGTGACAAAACCATAACAGAAACGTTAGCTGGTGGATAAATAAATACTTTCATAACAAAGGCCTTGAGTAACCTGTACTGGTGGGAGGTGTCCCTGCCTATGGCAGGGGGTTGGAACTAGATGATCCTTGAGGTCCCTTCCAACCTTACCATTCTATGATTCTATGATTCTAAAGCTGAAAAAGACACCAACAGTTTACACCAACACTTCAGATATTTTTATTAAAATATTTTAAAAACGTGCATGATATGTAGAAGAAAAAAAAAATGCATTTTAAGTAGTAAGATCTGAGCTACCAACAGTTTTCTTCAATAATTTTAGTACATATGTATCTTCTAAAATAACCAACCTTACACAATCAAGGAAGGAGTATCCTGTTCCTTTTTAAAGCAATTTAAATTTTTTTTTTTTTTTAATGTTTCAGAACTTGGGAGATTTAAAATTAAGAACATTTACTGCAAAATGACATCTGGGAATTCAGCTTGGAAAGTTTCTTAAGAAAGCCTTATAAATTAAACTAAATACTTTCTATAATCTGTGAGCCAATCTAAAGCAATCCCATTGCGCATGGAACTCTTTTATCTGCGTTTACTGGCACCCAGCTGCCAAATTCATTTTGTGTAAACTACTGACAAAATCGTGGAGATGTCCCAGAAAAGAAAATGGGCAGAAGAATAATCAGCTGTGACTGTTGAGCAGATGTAGTACAAGCTCTTCATCCTCTGCTAGAGAAAGTCCAGTATCTAATGGCACATAAGGGTCCTCCTCTTGGATGAACTTCGCCTTCTTTCTCTTCAGTGGTACTTCCTCCTCTACAGAACTGATGCTATAGCTTCTTTTCTTTCTTCCATTCTTCTCTTCAAGTTCACTGCAGAAACAAATCAATTAGCCTTTTTAACAACTGTGGAAATCAATACCATCATGTAATCAAACAATTAATTTTAAACGAGGCAAATTTGTGTCAAGATAAGAGCAAACAAAATTACAACTCGGAAGGGTGAAGCAATAGAAGCAGATGAACTCAGAATGTCTAAATCAGAACCGCTTTCAGGCTGAGGTGATGCTGGGTGTTCTGTTGTCTTAATTGATTACAGGATGTCAAGATATTGCCATCAGATTTATCTAAGATTTTCTGCCTTGTAGAGTGACAGACAACATGACAAAGTTGATTTAATGATGTGTCAGTAGACCTTCAGATGCATTCAAGATCTTGTCTAAAATAAACACACAAGAATGAAAACGAGAAGTGTAATTTCACGGGCAAATGCTACACTTCTTTTAGTTTTGGGTTGTGGGGTTTTTTTTGGGGAGGGGGGGTAATTTTTTTTTCCCTTAAGTTTTTACACTTTTTTAGTTTTGATTTGGGTCCATCTCATGCAAGCCTCTTCACTTCTCTCAGAAGCTTTCTTGGGAGATACTAACCGCCTTATTGTCATGAGAGGAAGAGGAAAAAGCCAAACCTAGTTATTTTCCATAGTGAATATTTTCCTGTTGCTTTCAAGACTTACACAGATTGCCTTTTACAGCCTTTGATCTAGCTGGTTTAACACTTCGACTTCTGTCACCTTGCCACATGACAGCAACGGGAGGCAAGCCCAAGCTTTTATGTATCTTCATGTATTTTTCATTCATAACATGAAAATTTTGCTATATATCACCTTATTAAGATTAAAATAGTCAACAAAAATGCCTTGCAAGATATGATATCTGTGTTATGAGGTTACAGAGAGCTGTTGTCCTATGCTACAGGGTAGAATTCACGAGGAAAGAAAAAAAAAAAAAAGGAGAATGCAACCCTTCACACCCTAAATCATTCTCTCCAAACAAGTTAACTAAAACAAAATGCCATTCCCACATTTTTCATGCTTGTATTTTAAAGAGCACTGGAACAGGCTGCCCAGGGAGGTTATGGAGTCTCCCTCTCCGGAGATTATCAAGAACCATCTGGATGCATTCCAGTGTGATCTGCTCTGGGTGATCCTCTCTGGCAGGGGGGCTGGACCAGATGATCTTTTGAGGTGTATTCCAGCCCCTGACATTCTATGCTTCTATGAACATAACAAAAATTAAAATGGATCCTCAAAGACTGAGTTTAGAGTTTTCTAAAATATATGGTTACACTCAAATTTGTAAAATTTGGCAAATTTCTACACAGAAAATTCAATTAACTAAACCCCAAATACTGCAACACAATTTTTAAAAAACGCCTTTATGTTTATAACGGTTTAAGTATAAATGTAATATTTGTGAGATGTTTTCTTCAGAAATATTGCTCAGAGACAAAACAATTAGAAACAGCAGCTTATAGCAAATAGCTCCAGCTACGGACTACTGTGAACATGGGAACTCGAGGGCCGATTCAAACTACCTTCAGCTGTTCTTCCACTAGCAGGACTAGTTACCAGTCTGTACAACACTGGTTTCATCAGTGACTGAAAAAGAGCCTAACTCAAACATTAACTCCAAAACAGGGTAGTTTTCAAGAAGTGTCCCAAGGCACTCTGAGAGGGATCAGCAGCACACCATCTCCTCCTCTTGCTGGCTCATACACTGTGCTTCCTGGCTGCCTTTCCAGCAAGATAAAGGAGCAACGTGAGACCTGAGAGCCTTGCACTGGATTTCGGATGTGTCATCTGCCTCCCTCACTTGTCCATCCCACCCTCACCCTTCATAGAAGAACAGTGCCAACTCTTGACTACTCACTATAGTGGTGAGTGAGGAAATCATATGAGAAATAAAATTGGGTTTCCACAACTGAAAGAAGCAAAACATCCTACATGTATGCTGTCCTTCCCTGCCTATCCAAAAGAAAGAGATGACCTTTAAGGTCCCCCTTCTAACCCAAACCATTCTATGAATAGCTGATGACTGTGCATCAAATACTTCTAAAATTAGGACTTTTTAAAGGATATGGGGTATGTTGGCTTTGAGCTGTTGTTTCATGGCTTTTCAGTACTTGCTACCAATGTTCATTCTGTTCCTTTATAGGTGAACAGATTATTTCTCTCTGTAGTGCTTTAGATGTTCCATGTTCCAACATGGAAGTGTTGGAG
>VWZE01016019.1:46536-60073 GCA_013396675.1 Eubucco bourcierii
GGAGGTTGTGGCTGCTCCCTCCCTGGAGGTGTTCAAGGCCAGTTTGGACGAGGCCTTGAGTAACCTGTACTGGTGGGAGGTGTCCCTGCCTATGGCAGGGGGTTGGAACTAGATGATCCTTGAGGTCCCTTCCAACCTTACCATTCTATAATTCTATAAGCTATACTGACAGTCTATGAAAATACTCTAAAACAGTAAGGTTCTTCCAAGTGGCCAGTGCGGGTTTGGGAGATTCATGGTGTTCACTTTGATCAGGCCAAGTACAGGGGTTCATTTAAAAAGTGTTAAAGCTGAAACCTCATTATGTAAAAGCATTTTAGCTTGTCTGCAGAAGAGCCAATTACTTATTTACATTTGAATGGATTCTGAAGCCCAGTTTGCTTTCATAATTGCTTAATGCTTCATCTAAGAAATTATTTCAAAACATCTTGGGAAATAAAACAATGTGGAAAACTCACAAGTTGTGAAATAGCATGTTTGAAACAAAAAAGAAAAGCTATTAATTTTGGGAGTTTCAGAGATTCATAGGACTCAGATGTCTGTAAGGTTTAAACAGAAATTAAATTAAATATAAAACACAGTCAGAAGGAATGATGAGATTTCTTATTTCTTCCACAAACATAAAGCACATCAAGACAGCTATGATTAATTTTAAGCATAAGTTGTCTTGCAACATTATGCTGAGTCAAGCAGTTTGCTTTTATTACTAAGGGATCACAGTGCTCCATTAGTAGTGCATGCTAAAGATGTATGTTCATGTTAGCAGATGTATCTTCACACTAATTTGACCCCTACTGGGCTGTAAGTTGGAGAGGTAAAAAAGGAGGAATGTGTAACACAGGAAGTAGCAGGAGGAAAGCAACCAAGTGATGAAGGGAGCTAAAGGCTTTTGTTTTCACAATGCACAAAAAGTAGAAGCAACACAGTATTTGATAAGGGTAACTCAAGAAAGAAAGCAGACATTCATGTGGAATGTTCAAGATGCAGATGGAAGACAGACAGTGTCTGTCCATAGAATGGTTTGGGTTGGAAGGGGCCTTTAAAAATCACCTATGCAACTCTCAAGAACCCTGTTCCTGCAGGATGGATTTCTGCCAAGCTTAGGTGACATGGAGAGGGGCTGTATGACTCGGAACAGTCAGAGATTCAGCTTTTAGAGGAGTCAATGTGGCAATTTTAAAAGGAAGGTGGAAAATCACCAGTTTGGTGTCATGATGCTAAGGGATATCTGGTACTCCACCTGGATTGATCTCTTTAGCTGTTTGCATAGAAGCTCTTTGGAGTAGATGTAGTAGGTGTAATTCCCACTTGTGCATGTAAATGGGCTGAGTATGTGAGAGCTGCTATGCACTTATTGTAAATTAACTCTTCCTTGTTCTCCGCTGACTGAAGGAGGGTCAGCCCACCCTGTCACTTCCTAGGGACAAAAGTGGTCTCTTATTCCTCACAAATGCACAAACTGATGCACTTCCAGCTGGTATCCACAAAAAGCCTTTTTCTAAGGTGATTCTAAGTTATTCTAAGGTGAACTATTTTCTAATAGAGCAATGCACTTAGAAAGCAACCCCACAATTCAGATCCAAACCAAAGGCAGTGTAACTTTATAACATTTAGAAAGTGGCATATGCAGCTGGATCACAATTCCTCCCTTTCACCATCTGGTGCAATTTAGCTTTTCAGCTGCCTGAATGACCTACAAGGTCTGATGCTGCCTGATGGAAGGATTTACTGGGATGGGCTGTGTTTACAGAGCTGAGGAGGTACTACCAGCTGACTCAACAGGCACAGTAATTTCTGTGGTCCCAGCTGTAACAAGAAAGGAAGATACTATAATTTGATAGGTAATGTTTATTACTCAAACACTAAAACACCATTTATGAATCCTCTCCCTTAAATAAATGTCAGCATATATGAATGGCATCTGGGAAACAGAGGATCTAACTAAAACCCTAATAGCTATACACAAAAAAAACCCCCACTCTAACTACTGAAAAGCAATCTCACAAGTGTGTTTTGAGGTGACACTAGCAAAAATAGAAAGCTTTTAATTGTTAGTATTTAGATTGCTTCTGGGTTTCAAGGTATGTCTTGACAAGCTGTCTAAACAAGCTGTTAAGATTATAAATGCTTGGGAGTCAGCTATTTGAAATGCATAGCCACAGAGTTAAGCTGCCAGTGTTTAAACAACCTGGTACAGTGAGAACTCTACCCAGGCTCAGTTTCAGTTCCCATAAACCAGAGCTTGTTGTGGAGCCTGGGTTCACCAGCACCGCTCTGGAAACAACCCACCCTGGCTACTCAATTGCAAGGCACACACAAGCTCCTTCCCAGAGAAATAGACAGGAATAATGAATGAATCTACTAATAAAATACAGTTCAGAAAACTTAGGAATAATTCATCCCATAAATGGCAGCATTTTGTTAATCAGACATGCTGTGCCACAAACCTTTTTTCCATATAATAAATTTTAATTTGCGAGGCCATGGCAGCAATCCTAATGAAGATTAATTACTGCAGTATCTTCCATAAAGTCCACTGCAACTTCTTTCTTACTGTCAGAATGCTACAGTACATAGAAATGGTAATGAAAATATATCATGTTGTGTTCTTTCTTAGATCTGGCCAGGCTGGGTCAGCAGGCCAAGGCCAACACTATGAGGTTCACCAAGGTCCAGTGCCGGGTCTTGCACTTAGGTCACAACTATCCCACGTGGCACTACAGGCATGGGGAAACGTGACTGGAAAGCTGTTCAGCCTAAAAGGACATGGGAGTGTTGGTCAACTGCTGATTGAATATGAGCCAGCAGTGGGTCCAGGTTATCAGAAAAAGTGTGGCCAGCAGGACTAGGGAAGTGATTGTTTCTCTGTGCTCAGCACTAGTGAGGCTGCACCTTGAATACTGTGTTTATTTCAGGCTCCTTGCTACAGGACACTGAGTTTCTGCAGCCCATCCAAAGAAGGGCAATGAAGGGTCTTGAGAAAATGTCTTATGAGGATTGGCTGTGGAACTAAATTTGTTTAGCCTTGAGAAGAGAAGGCTGAGGGGAGATCTTATCACTCTCTACAGCTTCCTGAAGTGAGGTGGATATTGGTCTCTTCTGAGTAACAAGCAACAGGATAAGAGGAAACAGCCTCAAGTTGCACCACAAGAGGTTTATGTTGGATATTAGAAAAAAATTTTTACTGAAAGGGTTATCAAACATTGAAACAGGCTGCCCAAAGAAGTGGTTGAGTCAACATCCCTGTAGGTATTTAAAAGACTTGTTTATGTGGTATTCAGGGACATGGTTTAGTGGTGGACTTGTCAGTGCTAGGTTAATGGTTGGACTCTGGGAACTTAAAGGTCTTTTCTAACCTAAATGACTCTATGATTCCCTTACTTGTCATTCCGGTGATGTAAATCAAACCCACTCTAAAACCAGACTTACAAAAAAACAGTTGCAGGGAAAGGAATGAATAATCTACTTGTAATGAAATACCAGTATAATAGTGCCAAAAGCAAAAGACAGGTCTGTCTTGGTGCTGAAGTATCACAATATTGAAATGGAAACCAGACCAGTAAGAGCATATGTGTGATACTTCTCACTACTGTGTGGGAATTACTTGGAAGACTTGATGAGAAAAAGCACTCAAACCAACCACCAGCATCTCACTTCTCTTCTGAGGTCACCTTTACTTTCTGAAGTCCCTAGTCTGAAGCTGTACCTTTTCTTCCTTGTTTATCATTGCTGGTTCTGCTGACCATAAGGCAGCAGTACCTGGCCCAGCCCTGAACTATAGTTGATTCCATTCAATGTACTTGGGCTAAGCAGTTTTAGCTTGTCCTTATATACCAGTCCAAAACCTGACATTGCTCAGGGGTTGATCCTCATAAGGATCACATATCACTGCTGTGGGTTGAAACTGCTCCAGCTGGAGGTGACCATGGCTTCAATGAAACCCTTTTGATTTGCTGCCAGAGGCTTAACCTCGCCTGAAATGTGCTGCTGCTTTTGGAGACGCTGCTAACCATCAACCTAACCCTTGCATTCATTCACTCCTTCTCAGTTTCATCTGACACTGACATTCTTCAGATCTGTTCCTCTCCTTTTCTTATGTGTGGCCACAATCAGTCTCCAATCCCTAACAATTTCTGAACTGCAGAGCTTCAATACTCAAATACTAATCCCATGTCTCCTTCATTCATGCAGACACCTGCTAATAACAGACTACATCTATTTATTTATTTATTTAAAAGGCAATTTCTGTGGCTGACAGGTTTACAGGAATCACAGTAAGGATCTAGTCTCTACTTGCAAAACACAAGTGACCCAGTTTCACTAAGAAATTCTACCATCAGGTCCATTTCACACAGTGAGCTGGAGTCCAACATTTTATAACGGTATATCGAGTCTGAAGTAATAGGAAGGCTTTCATGGCACAAGACTGTCATATCCAACTTTGCAATTAAACAGCATTACCAAGCCTTTAAACAGAGATCTTTTACCATGACTGCTTTATGGTGCTTTTTCTGGTCATCACAACATTAAGTTCTGGCCTTAATGTTAATCACAAAATTAATTTCTGTCTCTCTTAGAGCTGTCACTGATATGTCCTGATCACCATGATTTGTAGATGAATAATCTCAAAAGGCAATATAATGCCAATCACATCAAGAATCACACAAAACCGAGCATCCTGGTATAAAAAGAATGTGTAGAAAACTGCAATTTAATTTATGACATTTGCAATTCTCATAAATAAAGGAAGGTACACAACCAAGCAGCACTGACTGCTGACTTGCACACCTGTCAGTTGGTGACCAGCCATAAAAACACAAGAAAACCAGCAACAGAACTAAGACATTTCTCCTTTTCCCTCATGTCTAAGATCGTTTCCATGCTGATCTAACAGTAAATTATATCAGTCATGCCTACTAAAAGATTTAAAGAAGGTAACAATGAGGTTAATGGCAACTTTGTTCTTCCTCAACATTTTTATTTGAAGAGACTGAGGGATTAGAAATATCAGAAACTCAATTTGACTGCAAAATGATTATTTAAGAAACTCAGCTGTTTTTCTTCCACTTTTTCTATCCACATTCAATACATTTAAATTTTTCACCTCATTAACAATTTACATGGATAGCCTTAAAACAAATATGATGAATGTTGCTATGTATACAAAAAATTAATCTCACATTACATGGTTGGAGTCATTAATTACCCTGCTTGTAGAGGTACGGCTGGAAGGAGATTTTATTTAAAAGCAAATTTAACTCACTATTTGTACAGTTCCCTCAATTTAAATGAAAATGCTGGAAGATTAACAATGTTTTTACTTTTTAAATCATAGACAGATAGTCTATTTTAAAAGACTGTTGAAGGAAGTTACTTGAGGCCTCATATACCTGTCTTTGAGATATTCCTTTCAGAAGTGATTTTTTCCCCTCAAAGCAAGTAGCAGCTAATATGGCCCAAGATATTTCTACTTTAACCCAACACTTTGAGCAAAACTCTGAATTTTGAAAATACAAATCAGAACAGAATTTTATTTTGTGATCTCAAAGCCTAATTTCACTCTTGGCTGACTTATTTAAAATCATGAGGTAAGTATTTCATAAAAATCATGAGGTCAGTATTCCCCAGCCCAAGAGCAACCCGTCATACAATTCAGTGACAGCTCTAGGAGAGGTGTGTGAGGCATCAATGTTGATTTAACAAAAAGTTCTGTTTCCCAATGGCAGCAAGATTTCTTGCTTGTTCTCATATTTATTCTTCTTGATCCACCAGATCCCCATCACTCTCCTCTTTTCATACATACATCCCCTCTACCTCTTCCTCCCTCATAAAAATTCAATTCCACTTCTCCATGGCATCACGCCTTCCACCAGCCTCTTCAGCTACCACTATCTTTTACCCAAAAGCTAATTGGTCATTCAAATTCTCTTGGTTTTCTCAATTTCCTCTTTCCCAGCCTTAAATTAACTTCCTCTCATTGCATTTTACTTCTTTTAGTTGTGCCTCTGCTTTCACAAAAGCCTCCTAAGGGAGGTGCTTAGAGTACCTCACAAGTTTTCAGACATAGTTACCACCGAGCTTCAAAAGCTGACTTCAGAGCTAGAGAACAGACTGCTTCATTTTTCACCCACACACCCATAAAAGAAATGTCTCTTCATTAGCACTGCCTACTGGGAACAGTCCTTGGCCTGTCCTACCGCACCAAAATAAGCTGGGACATTGCCCAGAAGAGCTCTAGCTGGCACTATCCAAAGTTGCAGCAGGGGTGGACAATATGGACTACTGTGTGCCAGGACTTAGACCCACACCCTTGCCAAATCCATTTAGCCTGTACAGACATGACTGATGCTTCCTAGGCAGGACAAGCCAGCATGGGATTAACCACCACATGCTTGTGCTGCACACTGGAGCCATCTGCAGCTCTTAATTCTGACACCCTCCTTTTGGGCCCTGATAGAAATGTAGTTTTGTCCCAGATTCTGTCATTTTCCAAATGTATTATCTGTTTGTTGTCACTCGCTGCTTTTCCCCTTGAGAGCATCCCACTGTTTTGTGTTCTCCTCTCCCTCTTGCATACCTGCCCTGGCTGTTCTCACCTCTCACTCCAATTTAATTACTACCTTTAGCAATGAACGACAAATCTGCTCCTGGCCTACCCACACCTATAATGTAACACAATGCTTGTATTAAAAACTCAGAATTGTGGGTTTTGACATCTCAGATTTATCTGTAGTACACTTCCCACTGGTGCAGTGCCTAAACTGATGTGGCTTCTTCAAAATCTCTGAATGTCAGGCTTATCTAGGGTGTCTGAAGCTGCTCTTTGGGTCCTTGTTAACTCCCACTCAGCTAAACGCTGCAGAAATTGAAGTAATTTGACTCGCTTTTCAAATTTCAGTCTTCTTGTCATCTTAAATGTGGTTGCAAACATCTACAACCTATTGCCCTAGGTCTTCAGCAAACACACACAGGAGTGAAAAGCAGGAAAGCATTTGGTCCAGGTGTGTAAAGATGGAAAAATGAACAAATTTTTTTATAAAGTCTTTGTAGGAAGGTGAGGAACTTTCCTGTTATTGAAAAGCCAATGAAAATTCAGAAACAACTGAGACCAGTACTGTCCCCTGAACTTGACAGAGGTTCCTTATTAAGCTTCAAGCTATGGTAGTTCTTGAGACGTCTTTGTTATTCCACCTTTCTCCTAGCCAGGGAAAACTTAAACCACAGAATGATTTAAAAAAAAAAAACACAACAGATTCTAACCTCCAGAGCACTGAAGGGATGTGATTTACACAAACATTTCACTTAAGAGAGTAAAACCAAATTGCAGCTTCATAGTCATCTATATCTATACCTATGTCTGTACCTATACCTATATCTGTACCTATACCTATACCTCTATCTATTGTGCTCAAAGTTACTCTCTTCAGCCCAAATTACAGTCAAGACTAATTTCCTTGGGACAATTGAAATACTGTAGACATCAAAGTTCCAATATTCCCTGAAAAACTAACTCGAGTAAGGGCAAGTCCAAGAAAAAGGAAAACCAAAAAGCATTCAGCTGTGCCTGTGTGGTATTAAATTTATCTCACATACTGAAATTTAAAAAAAAAAAAAAAAAATTGTAAAAAATGAGTTACCACATGCGATTAGTTGCAGTTTCCAAGGGGATGCTATCTGTCTAGGGGGTGAAGCACTCAGTTGGCCCTCTGGGTACCAGAATTTTATTCCCTGATCCATGTCACTGCCATGATCTTAGGACAAGTTACTATGAGACTCAACATTCCTGCCTACAAAAATCATACTGACCTTCTTTGTAAAAAGTTTTGAGATTTCCTGAGGAAAATACTTTGCCAGAAATAATTACTACATTCCCATTTTCCCTTTTTATGTATGTTCTTTCTTTTTCCAGCCTACTTCACAGGAACAGGAAATGATCAAGGCTCTAGACCTTCTCTTAGTCTTTAACTCCTTGAGTACAAACACTGACTCCAGGGGGCCAGGTCAGCTACTGATTCAAAAAAACACGTGCACTGATTACCACTGCCAAAAATCTGCCCATCTCTGTCAATTTTTATTCTTAAATCTTATCTAATCTTGAGTCTAGCTGACATCCCTGGGGAATGGATCAATGCAAAAGTGACGCATGAATGCACACACACAAAACCGGATAAATGGTTACTTAGTGATACTGAAAGTAAACTAGACAAGATTCCCAATTTTAAACGGACTAACCTAACCAATTCAAAATACTTACTAAGGAATCGTATCATAAAATGTTGTATTGTCAAGATAGCTAAGCCTAGCTAAGGCTACAAGTTGAAATAAAGCAAAAAGCTTGTTTTAAAAATGTGGTGCTAAAACACTACCCTTTTCCTTCAGAAACTGTGCAACAATTTAGCAGTAATTAGGAAATGTCTGAGGCAATTAAATATTTAATAGGTAGTATTGTGACACAGGTTCTATACTTGATTGCAGGTAACTGATTCCTGCTAGCTCAGTTGTCCATCAGCTTAATGGATTCCAGGAACCTGTCTTTCAGCAGCAATATACACACCAATAAACATAGCAAGTGTTGCTCAGGGTTCAACCACCTATCAAAACATCAGACTTTCTTAAATTCTTGGGTTTATTCCTTCCAAGAAACAAACATAACTATCAATATTGAGGTGCTTGAACGTGTCCAGAGAAGGGCAACGAGGCTGGTGAGAGGCATCGAGCACAAGCCCTATGAGGAGAGGCTGAGGGAACTGGGACTATTTAGCCTGGAGAAGAGGAGGCTCAGGGGGGACCTTATTGCTGTCTACAACTACCTGAAGGGTGGTTGTGGCCAGGAGGAGGTTACCTTCTTCTCTCAGGTAACCAGTGACAGAACAAGAGGACACAGTCTCAGGCTACGCCAGGGCAAGTTTAGGCTGGAGGTGAGGAGGAAGTTGTTCACTGAGAGAGTGATTTGTCACTGGAATGGGCTGCCCAGGGAGGTGGTGGAGTCACCGTCCCTGGAGGCGTTCAAGGCACGTTTGGACATGGCACTTAGTGCCATGGTCTAATCTTGAGGGCTGTGGTGATGGGTTGGACTTGATGATCTCTGAGGTCTCTTCCAACCCTTGCGATACTGTGATACTGTGATACTGTGATAATATTCTCTCTCTATTTTGTTACCTGAAGCAATGCATTACTACAGAAGTCAGCTCAACGTACACTCTCAAAGGCAAAACAACAGAGCCAGCAGTGCTATGGTCCCAGATGGAGAAGTGCTGGTATTTCAAAATACCTCTTTTGACATTTCTATTAATGCCCTACATAAATGCAGAACTGCTAAATACACATGTCTTCTGTGCTTTTCACATAATTAATATTAGACCAAACAAAGATGGTTTCTTCCAACAAAATGAAGTTTTACAGTATCCTCTAGTTCTGATCACTGTCTTATATCCAGAATCTCAACTATTAAGGAGACAATATTAACTACATTACTGATGGTACCTGGAGGGGAAGCAGAGAATAAAGTTTCATTGTATTAACCTGGTTCCAATACGAGCAATATACAAATACCACGAGGGGATATATTTATCAAATACAGACAGAGATATTTCAATTCTAGTAACATGTGAGAAGTAAGCCACAAATTCTCTTATACAGCCCTTCCCAATAAATATCAAACCTTAAACTTCGTTAAAATGAGAAATTGTTTAATAACTTATGCTGCTTTCCCAACCAAAAGCTTCTGGGCAGAGTCAAGTAGTCATAAATACAGAAGGAACTTGAAGAATGGTGTTTAAGAATGATGGGTGTCATTTTCAGATGTGTTTTTTATTTGTTTGATTGATTTTTGGTTTAAGAGGATTTTTTTAAAATTGTTTTATTTGGGGCTGGGGTTTGTTGTTTTGTTTGTTTGTTTGTTTGCTTGTTTTATAGGAAGCCGTACTGGAGCGCAAGGGTTGCAAGGAGCAGCTGAGAGAGCTGGAGTTGTTCAGCCTGGAGAAGAGAAAGTTCAGAGGAGACTTTATTGCTCTCTACAACTACCTGAAGGGAGGCTGTAGCCAGGTGGGGATCAGACTCTTCTCTCAGGCAACCAAGGACAGAACAAGAGGACACAGTCTCAAGTTGCATCAGGGTAGGTTTAGGCTGGATGCTAGGAAGTTCCTTGCAGAAAGAGTGACTGCCCTTTGGAATGGGTTGCCCAGGGAGGTGGCGGAGTCACCATCACTGAAAGTGTTTAAAAAGAGACTGGATGTGGCACTTGGTGCCATGGTTTAGTTGATTAGATAGTGTTGGGTGATAGGTTGAACTTGATGACCTCGAAGGTATTATCCAACCTGACTAATTCTGTGATTCTGTGGTGTTTCACACAACTTTGAAATTCATTTTACATGGAGCAGAGACACTAAATCAGATCAGGAAAGTGAAAAACCAGAAGGAACTATAACCAATTTACAGTTACATTTTTCTTCCCTTTGCACAAAGAGGGAGCAATTTGCAGCTGCTCAGAAAAAGCAACACATTTCCCCCATCCTTCATAGTTCTACCCACAAACATACAGGTGGAAGGCTGCAGGAGACCTCAGCACCAGCCTGTTTGTTAACTTAGGGCTATCGATATTGTACATTGTAGGGACAATCTAGCCACCAAGACTGAGCTGATTCAGGCATGAAAAGCAGAAGATTTATGGACCTAGACACCTAGAACAGAGCAAACTAGAACACAGGAGATTTAACTTAAACATAAGGAAAAACCGTTTTACTTTGAGGGTGACAAAGGACAAGGAGCAGATGTAAGCTGCAGCACAGGAGACCTCAACACAAGGGGGAACTTCTTTACTTTAAGGGTCACAGAGCACTGGAACAGGCTCCCCAGAGAGGCTGTGGAGTCTTCTTCTCTGTAGACTTTCAAGGCCTGTCTGGGGATGAATTCCTCTGTGACCTGAGCTAGACTGTATGGTCCTGTTCCGGTTGGGGGATTGGACTCAATGATCTCTTTGGGTCCCTTCCAACCCCTGACATTCTATGATCCTGTGACAGAGCCTAGACCAGGTTGCCCATAGAGGTTGTAGAATTGCCTCCTTAAAAGACTTTTAAAACCTGCCCAGACATGTTCCTGTGCAACCTGATCTAGGTGTACCCCCTTTATCAAGGGGGTTGGACCAGATTATGTCCAGGAGTTCTTTCCAACTCCTACCATTCTGTGATTTTTTTCCCTATCCCAGCCTATTTTTGTCAGACTTCTTACTGCAGTGACACCAATGACAAAAACCACACAGGATTTCATGTAGTATTCCTCCATCTTCCTACAGCATGTGCTGAAGAGCTGCATTATGTTGCTATCACCCACAGACTCTCATCCCTACCCTGTACTTTTCTGTTAAACTACAAGAAACCAGAAGAAAGATCATCTGGTTTATATAACTTAGAACGGTTTTAAAGTGAGAATAAAAGTTTAATATTGTTAATTTTATTATATATTTACTTCTAACTCAGATTCCACTTCATTTGTAGTGTTGAAGCGTCTGAGCAATGCTGAATCATAAAGCTTATCAAGTTTCACTCTGCACAAATTTAACACAGGACAGGCACAGAGAGCTCATCTAAATCCTCAAATTACTTCAGTGTTTTTCCTTTCAAACAGAACCTGCAATATGACAGTAGAGAAATGTACTTCTGAAAGAGCACTGGGTTTGCATGGCAACTTTTCAGTATTTGGGTGGCTACAGGAGTGGTTTGTGTGAGAAGCTGCTAGAAGTTTCCTCTGTGTCCTAGAGAGCAAATGCTGGCTGGTTCCAAGACAGATCCGCTCCTGGCCAAGGCATCAGTGACAGTGGTAGCACATCTGGGATAACATTTAAGAAGAAAAAGCTGCTGAACAGCAATCACAGCTGAACAGAAGAGTGATAGAAACAACTCTGCAGACACCAAGGCTGCTGAAAAAGTGGAGGAAGAGGTGCTCCAGTCTGAGACTTCCCTGCACTTTGAGTTGAAGACCACAATGAGTTAGGCTGTTCCTCTGCAGCCCATGGAATTTAGCAGTAGAGAAGATAGCCACTTGCAGCCTGTTGAGGACCCCATGCCAGAGGAGGCGCATACCAGAAAGAAGCTATGACCCCACAGGAAGCTCACACTGGAGCAGACTCCTGACAGGACATATGGACCTGTTGCAGAGAGAAGCCTATGCTAGAGTGGGTTTGCTGGCAGGACTTGTGACCCCATGGGGGACGCACACTGGAGCAGTCTGTTCCTGGAAGAACTACACTCCATTGAAGGGACCCAAGCTGGAGCAGTTACTGAGGAACTGCAGTTCATGGAAAGACCCATACTGAGGAAGTGTGTGGTGGACTGTCAACCATGGAAGAGACTCCACACTGGAGCAGGGAACAGGTGTGAAGAGTCCTCCCTGCAAACAGAGAGGAGTAGCAGAGGCAATGCATGATGAACTGACTGCAAATGCCATTCCTCGTTCCATGTGGCTGCAGGGAGTAGGTAGAGAAATTGGGAGTGAAGTTAAGCTCAGGAAAAATGGATAGGGGAAAGGAGTTTTAAGATCTGTTTTTATTTTCTCATGACACTGCTTTGATGTGATCAGTTTCATGTTGAATAAATTAACTTTTCCCTGAGTTGAGTTTGTTTTGCCTGTGACAGCAGTTGCTGAATGATCTCCCTGTCCTCACCTTCACATACAAGCCTTCATTTTATTTTCTCTTCCCTGTCCAGCTGAGGAGAGTAATAGAGCAGCTTTGATAGGCACCTGGTGTCTAGACAGGGTCAACACACCACAGAAACACATGAAACCTCCAAGGAGTGAGTTGAGATTTTTGCATGTGGAACAGCGTCACCAAGAGATCCCTTCAACACCAACTCAAAAATCTTTCCCTTAGAGCTCCACAAATGAAGTAATAGCCTTTAGTACATATTTCTATTCAGCACCTATCCCACAAACAGATAGTACTTAAGTCCCTGGAGCAAATGGATGACCACAAAATGAAATGTTGTAACAACTAAACAAAACAGTTTCTAAAAACCATAAATATTTCAAAGTGAACGTGGAACATGTATACATACCCAGAGATGTCTTCACTTTCTGAATCCTGCTCTTCATCAGAATCTTTGTGTTCATCAGGATCTGGAAGACTACTTGGATCAAACTCTTCTTCATTCCCACTGTGAGCAAGAAAGGCCACTGTTCCTTCTTCATCCTGCCAGACGAAAAATGGAGGATTAGAAGACAAGTTATGACACTTGCCAAAAGTGCAATAATAGGGATGTTCTAGCAAAAACCAGGAAAACGGAATAATTTCAGACACCAGTGCTCTCCTCCAAGGTTGTTTGTTAGAGGTTGAAGAAGTATTATTCAAAAAAGAAGCACAAGGATTTATGTTCAAATTCTACCTTCCGAATTGTGCCATCTTAAATCTACCAAATCTAAAAGATTATTGCTCCCCAAATCTCAACAGTTATCTGTGATCAATTGTTTGAGTAACAGGAAGATTTACTGCCTCTCAGAAACACTACTCCAAGTTATATTTCATTAAATGTTCTGATTTAAAACT